>CAWZYM010000170.1:97500-238995 GCA_963966185.1 Rhabditoides inermis
TTGACGTGAAAAGAGAGGAAAGAGGTGCGAGAAGAGAGAGAGAGAGAGAGAGAGAGAGAGAGAGAGAGAGAGAGAAAGAGAGAGAGAGAGAGAAAGAGAGAGAGAGATAAAGAGAGAGAGAGAGAGAGAGAGAGAGGGAGGGAGAGTTAGGCTGTATGCTATTCGTAGATATATTTTATGCGCGTGTAATTGTTGGAATGCATTGACAGCAGGAGAGGAGAGGCGGATGCTTACTCGGGAGAAGTTAATTGCCTGTTTGAGAGAGAGAGAGAGAGAGAGTCGAGATGGAGATCTGACCTCGTCTGCTTTCTTCAAAGTAGTAACTAGAAATCTTGTAATAAAATTAGCATTTCTCCAAGAAACATTCTCTGGCTAACAATAGAGTCAAGCATGCATGATGCATGGGATAGCGGCATAACCATAACGAGCCCATCCAAACACAACAAACGAGAAGAAAACAAAGGTTCAATGGGTCGAATTGGCTTCGTTCCACTCACTCAAGGAAGGGGCAAGGTAAGATAAGTGGATTTGTTTGTAGCCGGCCTAGCGCGGAGATGCTCTCCCCTCCCACTACTAGTAATGTATGGAAAACAATGTGGAGACAAAGAGCAAAGTCCGCGGAATGGTTTTGAAAGGGAGAGAGAGAGGGAGAGAGAGAGAGAGAGAGAGGGGGGGGGGGTGATTCAGCTGGGCACAAAGCGCGAACCGCGCGTTGAATGCGCCACACACATGAAACATTCACACCTCGCGGCGTCGAAACCTCGAAAAAGAGGGCTGCGCGGGCAGAGAGAGAGGGAGAGAGAGAGACAGGGAGAGAGACAGGGAGAGAGACAGGGAGAGAGAGAGAGAGAGAGCCTTCCCAATGACACACGTGCTAGCAGAGCCCACGGTGTGACAAATCAAGTGCGTTTTTCGGGAATCCGGCTGCGGCGCCGGCAATTTGGGCGAGACGCTAACAATAGAGTGATGGAAGGTGAGTGGGTGGGTGGAGGGAAGGAGGGGGCGACCTCGATTCGACCACTCACTGACCCCCCGAGGGAGACTATTGAAACAGTCACTATGGAACGTCACTGTTCCAGCCAAATGACTGCTGATCACTTCCACTTCCAACATCTCATTATGTTACAATGTTACTTACCCAAACAGGAGTTAGTAAGGTAAAACAAGGTAAAACATAAGGTAAAACATAAGGTAAAACATAACAGTAAAACACAGGTAAGACGTTGCGCAATTGTATTCAGCGGCTTCACTACTTTTTCTCCACTTTTTCCCGTCCACGGGTCAGAATCTTTCGTCTCAGCAGTCTAGTCATTAGCCAAAATGTTTTATACACAAATTGTCACATTCTCATCGCACGCAACTCGTGCTGATATGCTTCATACAACTGTTGAAGGAGGTTATTATTGACTACAGTAGAGGTTGGCAGGGTTACTGTAGTAGGCGCTACCGTACTAGTCACTGGAGATTCCACCGCGGCCACAGCAAAGTCGTATCCAGACTGGTCGATAGGCATGGCTTTTGTGGGTACGGTAGGGGATACTGTAGGTGTCACTGGAGATTCCACCGCGGCCACAGCAAAGTCGTATCCAGACTGGTCGATAGGCATGGCTTTTGTGGGTACGGTAGGGGATACTGTAGGTGTCGTCGTTGGGGGTGTTGTAGTCTCTAGAAGGCCGATCGCTGCTTCCGAGTGAAAGTCTTCCAGGATCTCAATCGGCCCATTTTCTACTGCTTCGACCTGCAAAATATAATTAACGACATTAAATTTCCACGTTTACGATCAATATTCATTCACCTTCTACATACTTATTTTATTTATTACTGCCGGAATCAACAATGTGACAAATTCTACATACGTTTCACATTAAAAAATATGAGTTGCTTTCGAAAGTCATGTGTAATATTGCGTCAGTAGTAAGTGGAATGGTTCCTAACCATCAAACAAACAGCGCCTCAAACCAACGTCGCAGTTAGTCGGAGTTGCAATGACTGCTCACCCTATTCCCACTCTCATCCAGGTCGTACACCTCGTCGGTCACTTCCATGGTGAACTCGCTGGCGCTGGAGACGACTATGCGCATGGTGGAGGCTGGACTGGTGTGGAGTGGGGCGGCGGTCGCCGGAGCCCCCGTCGGAGCACCCGTCGTCGTCGACAGCTGGCGCGGCGCCGTCGCGTAGTGCGGGGTGGTCGGAGGAGGGGAGGTGGAGGGCAGGAGGGCAACCTGGGAGGGAGTGTAGAAAATGGAGAGAAAAGAGAGAGAGAGAGAGAGAGAGAGAGAGAGAGAGAGAGAGAGATAGTCAGCATTACCTCCGCATCCCCTTTCAGCAGATCCCCGTCATCCTCGATGGGATAGGATGCGGGTGTAGGAATGGGAATGGTGATCGTCACTGCTGTTTCGGTGGTCGTCGCGGCTTCCACAGCCGGAGAGTCGTATCCAGAAACCTCATCCACCACGGAGCCACTCGACTCCACGCCTGCCGATTCCTGAAACAGAATAGGTTGAGGAAAAGATGATGCGCACACCTTCTCAGTAGTCTCCAGAGTCCTGGGTGTTACAGCGATGAGAGCGGAGATAGGGTAGAAGGGCACGGGAGCCGCATTCGACGTCGCTTCCACAGCTGCGTCCACCCTAAGATAGGCGGAGGACGATGTCGCTTCCACAGCAGCATTCGAAGCGTAGGCAGACGTCGATGTTGTGAGGACCGCTGTGGTCGCCTCCACCGCCGCATCAACTTTGACATACACTGGTGACGTGGTTGTTAGCAGTGCGGTAGACGTCACTGCGTTCACTGCCGCGTCGCTGGCATACCCTGCTGTAGCATACGCGGCTGTTGTTTGCATGACGGTGGTTGCTTCCACGGCGACATCAACTGGGTAGGAAGGCGGTGTCCTCTCCACACCAACGTCTATCGGATACGAGGACGATGCTCGGTCGACAGCCATGTCAACTGGATACGATGACGTCCTGGACTCCACGGCCACGTCGGCGGGACTCGACGTGGTCGTCTGGAGCGCCGTCGACGTCGTCGCGACGACGGCCGCTGGAGCATTCTCCACCACGGCATAGGGATTCTCCACGAACTCATCTGATGTTGCCTGGGACTCTGGTGGGGGAGGCGGTACGAAGGTGGTTGTCGAAGGGCGAGTAGTAGTTGTCGTTGTCGTCGTGGGTTTGGCGGGTGGATGGATGGTAGTAGTGGTTGAAGTGGGAGCGGACATGGACGGCGCGGGTTGCGTCCTCGCACCAGCACGGAACACGGCGGCTATGGGCGGGTGCGTCGTGTATCCCGAGCTGAACCTCGCAGTCGTTGTCTCCTCCTCGTACCCTGTCCACAGCCTCTCATCCAGAACCTCGGTCGTCACCGCCACGTCATACCCATCCATCACCATCGGCTTCTTCGCGTTAGGCGACCCGAACACCATTCCGTTCGTGGGCGGCCCTAGGGGCGGCGCCTCGAGGGGCGGAGCATTCAGCGGTGGACCGAACACATCCTGCCTCTTTGCAGGTTTCCTTCGATTCACCACTTGTTTCAGACGCTTCGTCTACAAAACAAGTTCCCAAATCGAGGAAATCAAATGAATGCAAACCTCCTTTTTCCGTTTCTCGCCGGGCTTGAGCCTGAACACCTTTGCCTTGATGGGTTGTGTCTCGGTGCGGAGGGAGGGAGGAGGGTGGGTGGAGGGACGGGGCGTGGGGGCACCCGTTCTTCCACTCCTCCACTGTCGATGCGCCAAACTGGCGTGACAGTAGGGAAAGAAGTCCTCGCACGCATTGCATGAGACACCCCGCACGCGCAGGAGACGGTCGAACGACGCGAGCACCTTCAAGAGTCACTCTCCCTCTCTCTCTCCCTCTCTCTCTCTCTCCCCCTCCCTCCTTCTTTCTCCCCCACCTCATCGGCCGAGTGGAACTCGCTCTGTCCCCTCACCACTTCTGTGCCAGCCTCTTCCACTAGCAGGTTCCCTGGCTCGACAACCAGTAGCATGTGGCACGAATCTTCTGCAATAGGAGAATACATGCTGCATTGAAAGTGTGTGGATTCGGATGTGTTGTGTCCTGTCATGTGTGACTCTCGGTTGTAGAGGCATTGTCTAGAGACCCAGTGTATAAAGGGGTCCGCCTCTCGCGCACGCGAGAGAGATCAGAAGCTTAGGATGAGACTCAACTAAATGGTTGCAGATAAAGGTTATTCTTTTGTGTTTTATCAGATATCATTAAGAAAGGTGAACTCCTTGATGGCAAACCTAATAGTACCCACCGAAACAGTAAGGCGTTGGCCACACGGTCGCCGCGTCCGACTTGGCCTTGAAGAACCTACGAAATCAAGACACATTGTTAGTACCATTAGATAATGACCTCCCAACCGTGTTGTGTTGTTCTCACCTCCCATCCATAGTCTCCACGCAAAGAGTTCTTGCGATAGGACAGGAGAACGCTCCCACTATCACAGAGGCGGCCTGACAAGCACTGATTTGGAAAGAGATAGAGGGAGAGGGGGAGGGGAGAAAGAGAGAGAGAGAGAGAGAGAGACCGACCTTCTCCAGTTCCCTTCCCTGATGGGTGTTCCATGCTCGGTAAAAGTGGTGTGTGCCAGTCTTGCAGAACGTCGTGCAATTCGGGTCTAAACACAAAAAAGTCGAATAATTCTGCTCAACCCTCACCATTCCTCGGTTGTATTGCGGTCTTCGGGTACATGGCTATGACTCCACTGGCGGTGTGAGCGAACCAGTCAGCGGACGGGCCATCGGACTGGCAGAAGGCATGCGTGGAGGGAAGAAGGAGCAGAAGCAGCACTGGGGCTAGGCGCCACATCACAACATCAGATCAATACTGCGCAGTAAGCGATACTGGTAGGTGCGGAGCCGTACGGTAACCTATGTGGGCTAGCATCGCTGTCACCTACATATCCGCGCGTGTTATTATGTACCACTTGAGGATGTGGTAATTGCGGGTTTGTGGGCCAAACGGATCACCTCGCAAGTCGAACACTGAATGAGTCGCGCCCCATGCTCCCATGCATTCTCAGGGTGTCAAGTATATATTATTAGCAGCATAACACTGACGGTTTATGTGTCTATCAGAGACGCATTGCTTGTCATATTGCACTTTTCTTCCTCCCTGACTCATAATTGTTTTCGATTATTGTTGTAAGTCACATGAGCGACATCTGAACATTAGAGTGTCGTTGCCAGGTAGCTAAAAAGGCGGCACCGTAAACTGAAAGAAGATATTTATATCAAACTGAGAAAAAACAATGAAAAACGTAACAACTAACAATATATGTGAGGGATTGGTGACTACGGTTGATGCTCTTCTGTTCCTCCCATATCGAACCAGCAGCTGACCGAGACAGACTCTTGCAGTCCTTTCACATAGTGCCACCATCCCTTTGGAATGAAGAGAGCATCTCCAGACTCCACCACACCATCCCACACTCGAACAGACAGAAACAGAGGGTGAGCAGACGGAGACGGGCACGCTGCGTCCACCTGGATAGGTGAATAGATGCTACTCTCTCTCTCTCTCTCTCTCTCTCTCTCTCTCTCTCCCTCCCTCCCTTCTTTCTCTTCATACCTGACTCGTGTTTGTGAGAATGCCGTCGTCTATCGCATAAACAGCCTCCGCGTGTTTAGGATCCACGAGACGGAAGAACTTGCAGCCAACCACCTACAAGGAACACACTCAGAGGGAGGGAGGGGGAGAAGGAGGGAGCACTCGCCTGACAGAACAAGTTCTCCCTGGGATCAGTATGTAGGGGCGACACAGTGCCTCCGGGTCCGATCCAAATGTTCAGATCAACGTCCGAAGCATCGCACGAGAACGTGCCTAGAAGAGGAGTTAGAAAACAAATCAATCGACATCAAGCAATCAATACGAAATCACACCAACTTGTCGAACACTCTTGATGGAAGTAAACTGTACATTGCACATCATCTACATTTCCCGCTCGCATTCCACTCACAGTACTCTGGCACGTCCACATCCTCCTTCAGTTCAGGCACCTGTTCGAAGAGACGATGCTGGGCCAGGTAGATAGGGCCAGACGGAGACTGCAAAGAACACGGAGCTCCATCCCTCTCACTCTCCCCTTTCCATCTCTACCCACCACGCCTTTGTGTTGGAAGAACTCTCCTCCGGTCATCAGTCGCTGTCCCCACTCCTCGTCTGTGTACTGGCTGCCTGCTTCCACGGGTACGGTGCGATGGAAGAGACGAGTCGACAGAGAAGACATGCTGCAATGAAATAAGTGCATAACGAGCAGGGTCATCATTAGTCCAAACATTCCCGATATCCTCAATAGTCACTGTAAAACATACTAGCATGCGGCGCATATGTAGTTGCTCAATATACAAGAGCAACGAAAGTACGAAAGAAACAAGCAGATGCGTGGAGCCCACCTCCACTGCTTGACGGCCTTCCATTGCTTGCATGCTCCTCGAATGATGACTGGCTTGCCGGGCAGGACATAGTCAGAGTAGAACTCCTCCTCTGGCAGATCCGACACGTATCGAATGGGGATGGGATGAGAGAGGGGAAGAGAGGAGGGAGGCGGCAGGGCAGGGCAAGGCTCAAACAGATTACAGTGATCATACGAATAGGAAAGAACGCAAAAGACCATTGCGTTATTGACAAAAATTCATCGCATTCGATGGTGCATATAGAGACGACAAAAACCGTAAACACACTGCAGATCTTCCATGCAAGACACTACCAACGCTATACCGTAGTATCATTCACTGCGCGCACTTGAATGATACCGCGCGTGTCAATGACACTGTATTGATTTACCTGGTGTGTAATAAGTCTTTCATTTTTTTGTCGCTTTTAACAATCACTGTCACCTTCTGATACACAAGATACACCAGCTTTGACCGGGACGTTTGAACACGCTTCTTCGAACAGTGAGTGAATGCGTACCTGCCACTCCACTCGTTCCTTGTCCATGTTCTCGTGTATGTGATGAGCGAGGTCAGACAGAAGACGACCCGGCTGACGACCCATCATCAGACCGCGGTCCAGAAGGCACAGAGCAGTCTGAAGAGCGCAGTCTGACTATATCTCTCTATCTCACTCCCCCTCTCTCTCACCTTATCCTCTCCCCTCCTCCACTCTCTGGCTGCTTTGACATAACATGCGAGTGAGTAGAATACGCGCCAGTGCTCAGCCACCTCCGAATAGTGGCCTGCGAGAGAAACAACAGCATACAGCACATGTAAAATTCTCAGCTTTCTCAGCACGAGAGAATGACAGCATCTCAACTACTGTTCAACAGTAAACGTTCACATAAAATACACACACTCCAACTTCTTTTTTGTTGTTGAAAGAAATAGAAGTTTGACGCAATCGATTTTGGCTATCAGCTCTATCTATATTCCCACACAACCTCTTCTCTCAAAGTCTACACAAAAAAGAAGGCCTTCACGCTGTATTTCTGGATTTCTGCATAACACCGTTGTCCGTCATTCGATGGTCGATGCAAATGCAACTGTCTCTTTCTTCCTTCCATCCATATTCCCTTCCCCCCTCACCCGTGTTGAGTGCATCCCACCCAGCCTGCACCAGTCCAGTCAGTTTCTCATCGTCCACCGAACTAACCACGCGGTCAAAGCTGCAACGCATTTGTTGATTTCCAATAATTTCTGAACATCCTGCTGACTATCAATTAAATTATTACAGACAGTACACACTGCCGGCCTATTACCCAACCGACCTGACACCGCCTCCCTTCTGCATTGCTTGTACAGCCTCGGCCTGCTCTCGCAGTCCATTCACCAACACTCCACCCAGTCTCTCCCTGTCCAGAAGAGACAGAGCAGAGACCAGGGGCACAAACGAGAGCGACTGAATGTATCAAGTCAAATACTGGATCGCACAACACTCATCAAGCGTGAAGAATCCCAACAAACTGAAATCTATGCTTGCCTCAATTTGCTGAAGCACCGTGTGCACATTGGCGAGTGTGACTGGATCGAATAGTTCCCCGGGGAGATGAGAGTGCGGGGCGATGGAGATGGAGACAGGCCAGTGGAGGGACCGAGACGGGGGCAGGATGATCGACCTGTGAGGATGGTTGAGCAAGAAAAAAACGCCAGACACGTGTACCGTACAATTGCACATGCAACCATACATATTTTCACTCAATAACCAACCCTCCCTATCTGGTAACCGGCGCTCACCTATGCCATATGTGGACCTCGTCTAGGAACTCCTCACTGACCACCAGCCATCCCAGTCGAGTGTAGAAGGGGAGGACACTGCACTGAGCATGCGCACCCAAGAGAAGAGACGGGTGGTGTCTGAGAGATGAGGCAATTCATGAAACAACGTTCTAATGAACTCGAAGAGATAATATCGAGGATTCGAATAAAGTTTGTTGTGACGCTGACGATTCTAATAAATATAAACGCAATGTCCGTCTGTGTGTTAGGTTTCGACTGGTACCACTGGTACAAGATTCAAAAGCGTGACAAAAAATCCATCGGTGAAAATGTTTTAATCGAGATCCAACCTCGTGCAGTACTTGACAGCCGCATCGTTGAGCTGGACACCCAGGCCCCGACCGCGCTCGCACTGCATTGCATCAGTCGTCACTCAAGAATCAAAACAAACACACCCACGTTCCTCACCACCGTTCACCACCAGAGTATCTGGCGTAACCCGCTTACACCACATGCGAGGTGAGCCGTGACTTTCAAAGTACTTGTTCAATCCCCTTCCGATCCCCTCACTTCTATTCATACCCCGTTTAATCCATTCTATACAAGTCTCTCAACATTCTACACACCCACTTTCTAGTGTATAATCATGACAAGTGGACATTATTCATTGTGCAAGGTGCGAGTGCATTCCATCTGCACACTTGGCCTCACGTGTACTTAATGCTCATTGGGAAATATTATATTATTACAACACGTTTGCCGAAAAGTACACTGTATACCGATCACACGACGATATGTGAACGTGCGTAATGGTGGATCCAACCTTATGTTCCTGGTAGATGAAAAACAGATACTGTTGTGTTGAATAGATCGGTATCAGGCTAGAATACTGTTGAAGACCATTTCACGTCTATCTTCCATCTTCGAACTCAGTCGCGTGGTGCTCGCAAGATGCCAGCAAATAACACACAACAAAACACCTGACATGATGTAAAACCATATAAACCTTCTATATGACTAACAGTTGTCAACAAGGTCTCCCACCTTATACACGCACACCCTCTCCAGCTTGAGGAACGGCTCGGCCACCCGTAGTCGACATGTGGCGACGATGCGACCATCTACAAGAGATCAGCTTGCGAATCATGTTCCATAAAACTAATAAGACTTGACACATTTTTTTAATCTTTGGGGAAGCAGGGCCGTCAACCTCTCCTACCGTCCCCTGTCAGTTATTTCTGTCAAAAACATTTTCTAAATAAGTCTCTCTCCTGTCACAGTTAGCTCTTAGGCTGTCTTCCAGAATGTTCACTAAGAAAGCAGGACCGTCAGCATACTGTGTGCATCCGTCTTCTCCCACCCACCCCTGCTGAGTGCGAGATGCGTGGCCGTCCGATCGTGCTCGTCCAACTCCTCCTCCGATGGAACGCCCTGCTCCACAACGAACACCTGCAACACACCCACTATGCCACTCCTATCACTTCAAACTACCCGGAACTCTCTCTCTCTCTCTCTCGTCACGTGTAGTTAAAGGAGAGGTGTACGGAATAATAACACGAGGTTGACATAATCAATGTTGATATGGTGATTAAATTAAAACAAAAATAAAAATTCTACTAATTAATATAAATGTAATATAAAATGAAATAGAATCTTGAAAATCAGGCAATCGGCGCTTCCTTCGCGGTGAGGTACAAACTTGGCACGAGTTTCCAATGGGACTTTAGATACAAGCTTGGACCCGCCACGGACCTAGAGACTTTTGTAGAAATCGTTTTGACGTGAGACATCAGCTGATCATTTCATTTTTTCATTGCGTACTCCTCTCCTTTAAAACACGCTCCACTACCACCACATTCTTACTTTACAGCACGTCTTTTCAAAAGTACAAACTTACTAGTCACGCATGCATAATATTGAGAACGTTAATGAACCTTGCGGATGTAGCACAATAAAATCCCGGTGTAACACCTTACCATACCTCCATTCTGACGTCGACGCATTGCTGAAACAGCGGGTCGTCCCATCGAATCTCCAAGACATCCAGGTCCATACCTGGAAGAAATGATGCCAAATACCAAATACCAACCAACAATGTATGCCACGCACGATGAAGACTCTTCGCTAATACTGCAAACACAACAAATCCACGCTCTCCTTGCTCTTTCTCACTCTCACACGCTTTCATGTTCACGGCATGCAAGTAAAACGGCAGCTGGTCATCAAAAAGTGGCCGTGCTGACCCTTGGCCTTGAGCCTTCTCTCTCTTCTTTATTTATTATGCTGCTTTCGATTTTTGATGTCCAATGTCTTGTGTTATTGGAGTGTGACGCTTTGCATGCATGCACTCTCTCTTTTTTCACTCTCACACTCCCTCTTCGACACTGCCGCTTTTTGGTGCCTAATTTCCTCTCTCGATTCGCAGTCGTGCGAAATAGAGCGGAACACTCTCCTTCCCCTGTTACTGCTTTACTTCCTTCTTCTCTACTGTTACTTTCTATTATATATACTTAATCTCCCACTCCCACTCGTAACTTCCCCCCACTGTCGTCATCAAATTCCTGCAATTTTTCTCGCGAAAAATCGTATAATCAGCTGAGTCACATGGAAAAAGCATACTTGATGTGTATACACATATCTGTACGATTATATTACGGGTTTCCTTGACGAGGCATCTCGAGAGGGAGACTCAAGTCTCTCTCTTAGAAAACACCCAGCCGAGAGAGCACGGGGCACTCCTAATTCGTATATACAATAAACCACCCTAGAAAGCTGCCGCAGTCATCGGAGTCTGCCTCCTCCCCCCCCCCTAGACAAATGCCTCGTCTATTAGTCAACACGCGGAAATCCGTGGCACGCAATCATTGCTGCTTTCTTGCGAGAGATGAGTGGGAGAGACTCCCTAGACGCCACAGATTAGTCTCCGCTTCTTCATCATCATCCCGGAATCCGTACAGTCAATCCGCCGGCTGTAGAGGCGACTCGCGAGTGTCACAGTCTTTCGGAACCGTGAGTCACGCGGGCGGGTGAGGATCGCGCGGCCATCGCTCCCCCATCGCCCACTCGCTCCCATGTCGACTACATAAATCAACCCAACCCGACACTCTCGCTTACTTATGCACTTGCACCCCTGGAAACCGACCCGCGGCCACTTATCAACCACCCATTCTTCTCTTCACATTTCAATTAGGTTCAGACAGAACTCCTTGTACATGTATTCATGGTGCACTTTCTTGTCTCGTCTTCCTGTTCCACACCTGCCATCCATCTGCCATTTCTCTCCATTGACAACAAAGGCCGGCCGGCCGGCTATCTCACCACTCGATCGCCTTTCTCCTATAGGAACCCGTCGCCAATTCATCACTCTTTCTCTCTCCCCACTCGCCGCCGCACACATCTGTTCCATGACGTCACTCACCCCGTCTCTCATCTCCCAGTCGACACAGATCACCCCTTCCACCTGAGAACACGAGCGCTCATATCCTATTCCCTAGCGTCTACAAGGTCTTCGTCTGAGTCCACGCCCTCCCCAAATCCCCGCCCTCTTCCCCTCTTCCCCCTTTCTCCCAGCGACGTCACGCGGCCACAGTGGCTCGCCCCGTCGACTGTCCTCTCGCTCCGCCCCCCAGTGTCACACAGACACACACGCACAGGTCGGTCTCACTAGAGCCCCTCTCTCATGGCACATGTACTTTCAATTCGTGTGCAATTGGATTCTATTGAATCGCGCGCGCTGGTCCGGCCATCGTATTACATCGGGCATGAGCTTTGACGAACGCGTGTTCATATAGCAGCTGTCCCCCGTTTCATTATCTCTCCTTCTTCCGCCTCTTATGCCGTGTGGCCAACAATTTCACGTCTCCGCTCCCTCCTCTCCTCCCCCTCCCCCACCCCCACTCGCCTCTCTCACGCATACACACATGCGCATATATCGATCGGGCTGTCCTCGCGCTCGCCTCGCTTCACTGTGTGGCCGTGGTGGTTTCGCGCAATTCGCGTGCCTCTGTCATTTGAGGTCACCTCGTCCCTAACCCACTCGCAATCGCACTAGCGACCATTGTTTGTCCGTGTGACGTAGCGCCGCACGCGTCCCGCCGCCCCTTGTGTCGTTTTTCCAGCGTCACTCACTCACTCTCACCCACACTCATTCACATGCTATGATCTTTTTGTCTCGGGCAGGTGAGGCGCACCTGTCTCCACATTACGTTTCACATACAATTTTCTCTCGCCTCCCGTGACTAGCAACTTAATTTCGACGGGCAGACGGCGTGCGCTCGCTCGGGTGAGCACTCCGTCTTTCGTAAAGGACATTTATCGTCACACAGGGAAGAGATCTTGTTATGGCAGACTCGTTTCGAGTATTTTTCGAAACACACCGAAGTCCGCGTCTTGGCAGTGCATGTTTTGCGTGATTGACTGCTCGTATTTACCCTTTGGTGGTCCCTTGTCGTGTGGTTATAGCGGAAAGGAGAGGGCAACGACTAACGAAACGTCATATATAGCCCGTCCCGTAAATATTCTAGGCGGCTCGTTGGTCTCTGCGTTGGGCCTTGCACACTATAGTAGTGTTAGTGGATGGTAGCATGTTTTCGATAGCATTTCTTCGCTCCGCTATCCCGTGTGACTGTGCGAATGTTTTGATTTGCCCGAACAGCGATTCTCTCTCTCCCCCTACCCCTATCCTCCACACACTAGTGTTTAGTGGGTGATGAAAGATGAAAGTGAAATTATTTGCACTGTCTCCGTATATCTTTTTGGATCTAATTGTAAGACTATTGTTTCGCTACCTACGCGTCTTAGCAAACACTAAGATAAGACGTCGCACGTCGCCAACGCTCAAGAAGCTGTCACAGTCACAGAGACAGAATCCTTATGCGTATATTTTCTTTACGTAATGCATTAAACATCTTGTCGGCGCTTATAAACTGCAGAACCTAAATAGACAGGCGATACATCTCCTGTCACACACAGAAAATGTGCTCACATAGACATAATTGTCTTTCTGTAATAATTAAGTGCATTTCTAATGCACCACCAATTGCAAAATGCCACGTACTCTTATTTTCATCGCGAACACTACTTTAAAAGTTTACGTGATATTTCTGTGCAGCTCTTTAGAAATCCTTTCCTTTTCAACATTTCGTTCGTTCTCTTGTGGCAGTGATGTTTCATTTGAAATGTTCGTTTGCAGCGCTCTTGCTTTTATCTGAATGGGCGAGCTGGAGGGAGAGAACGCACTGGATCAGTTCGTCGCCTCGGGCCGCTCCGGCCGCCGCAACGCCCTCCCAGAGATCGAGGTGGGACATTCGTTTACAAAAACATTCATACACCATATCTGTGTAATAAAATGTTTTCAAATCACCATATTAGTGCTGGACGCTTATTTGAAACTTACCTAGTAGAGTTGCTAGTTGTTCTCATTCTTCGACATTTTTTGAAGTATCCAATTATTCCCTCAAACCCGGAAATTAGTAATCCGATAGACAATATAGATAGTGTTGATAAGGTTATTTACCAAATAGGAAAGTGAGATATTTTGTATTAAGTGCTTTACATGATTATTTCTGGCACATTTCGTTTGTGAATATGCTAAAATGCATATTATTTCACAAACACATTTTAGAGAGAGAAAAAAAAAATGGAGGCAACAATCTAAATGGCACCCTCACGAGTTTCTAAAAGACAATCCTTTAGGGATCCAATTAACACCATCACATTTCCATGGAATGCTATACTGCGAAAACAGTATCATCTGAATCTCCGCAGAGATTTGCAATTTGGTAAATATGAGTATTGTTTTCGTATAATGATTTAGAGACTTATCTTTCTGACTCAGAACACCAAAACATTTACTATCACAAGTGATAACCAGGGCGAATGAGTCGAAGATTGACTAACATACATAGAAGTGTCTGCTCATAACTTGGCAAACATGCCTATGTATGAATTGTTCATTAGCCCGAGTGAACGGAAGATGAATCATCTAATTACGCGCATCGTCCATTCTCGTCTATTCTCGTGTGTAATGTGTTCGGTTGATTCCGGAATAAGAGAAGCACGTGACGGTGGTCTCGCGTGTCATCCGAACACTACACTCCCACACAAACATTACACGCCGCACACCAGCGAGCGCATTGACACTACCATGAATAAAGAATGAAAATAGAATGCATGTTACAGGTAGAAGCCATCGACCCGGGAGCGGCAAAGCTGGCCGAGCGCTTTTCGCAAATGGAGGCTGGTGGCAGTGATCAACCAGGCACCAGTGGACAGTCCGACAAAGGTGAGAGCCACATCATTCGCTAGTGCCCACATACACACACGTGCATTCGCTCAAGTCACTCTCTCGATACACTAGCATTTTCCGCGTCTTTCTTACTTCCCAGTTGCTCTCGAAAATTCGCGTCCTCATCATCCATTCTGCATTGCTAATCCGCCCAATCTCCCCGTCCACCTCTATATTTGGTCATTTGTCACTCGTTGTTGTCGCCTCTCGCATGTCGCATGCAAATCTCCGGTCTCTCTAAACACCCTGCATGGGCGCACATGCAAAACCACCGCATCTCCCGCGCAATCCGCTTACACGCTACATGGCCACACATCAAACCTGCACATAACTCATCGGTACAGATCACATGCGCGCTCGCAAATGACGCAAAGCTCTGACGCATAATCACAAAAACCTCTCTGCGATTGTTTGTCCCAGCTGTGATGTGGTGATACATTCGATTTCCGTATACGCGTCTCGCATCAAACAGGTGTGTTTGCACAAATGGCTCTCACCTCTGCTCTCTGACCCGTGCGGCGCTTCTTTCAAAGCAAGAGGGGACTCTCGAGTGCACACTGATCTCTCTCTCTCTCCCTCTCTCTCTCTCTCACCCCGCGGCTGTGAAAACGTGTGTCGTCACACATCTTTGTCTCTTACGTCACAATCACAACACGCATGCGAGACACGACAAGAGCGCGCCTCATATCTCCTACTTCTCCCTCTCCTCTTCTTGATTTCTCATCCCTAGAAAACCAAATCAACCACCCCTACCAGTAACAAGGTGAATGCTATTTCTGGTCGCCTTCGCAATATAATTACTCGAGGCGCCTAGAGATCTTCGATGGCCATGAAGCCAAACAAACATACTTCCTTTTACAGGCGCTGAGCCAGCGAAGAAAGAGTGAACGACTACTCTCCCAACTACACAACCTACGCAGCTTTATCGGCGACGAGCAGGCGCCGCCCACTCAAGCCACGCCCATTATTGATACAACAACCACACATACACCACCGAGTTCCCACTGCGATACGGGTTCACCGCACACTGTAATATTCCACAATCTCTCACCCTCTTCCCCCTCTCTATCTTTTCGTATACGGTATCTGTCGCCCGTTCCCAAAGTTTCTTGCCGATCGCAGCTCTAGTGTCTAGCTGACACTCTTTTCCTTTCTGTATAATCCGCTCGCCCTCTCACATCACATTAATTTTGACATGATGCGATCAAATAAAACGTTTGATTCAATCGTGCGATAATTGGAAAGTGCAAAAACAACGAGATATCTGGAACTGTTGAAAACAGAATGAAACGTCACAAATAAAACTGATTAAATGGTCAAATTTCAAGTGGTTTATTGCATCGTGGAATCACATTGTGAAATCATCTGAAAAAATCCGAGGAGATCGAAACACTAATAAATGAAATGTGACCGTTGTGTTGGAATCAAATTGCATGGCACCTTCGCTCACTCTCCCACTACTACTACACTGTATCGAATACTCTCTCACGCATATTACAATATTATCGCGACTGTACAAACAACATAATCGTATCACAATAGGGCGCCTAGAAGACAAATTGTTTGATCTATCAGATTGGTTAGAACCAAGGCAACAACGACTGGTCATGACGTGGATGTGTAAAGTGTCAAAGTTTGAGAACCATATATCTTAGTTAATAGCTTTTAGCGAATCAACACACTTCCTCCAATCGGACCGTTTCACTCGCAGGACCCTCGCGACCCTGGAAAGTTTTTTTAAAAAATAATTTCCTTGAATACATTTCAGTACGTATGTATTGAATGCACTTCAAACAATCCGAATGTATCCACCTCCTTCTCTCCTCTGTCCATCCCTTCTCTCTCTTGTTCCCTCTGCTCCTCCTCGATGCCCTCGGGCAGTGGTCGATTCCTCGTCTCGGGAAGCCACAGCCAAGTGACGACGAATTGGCCGAGTAGCAGCAGGAAGAACACCACGTAGGGAATGAGGAAGTGACGGGTGCGGAAGTGCACGATCTAAATGAGAAATGCTGCATTTATGTTTCATAGGTTTATTAGAGACTATCAGTGCTCAAAGCGTTAATAAGTCTTAGTTCCAGGAACTGATTTTTTTCACTAACGTCATGAATTTTATATTTTTTTTCATACGTCTTGACTGACGCATTTAGTCTTAAAACTTTTCACTTGTTTCCCCGGGAAATTATGAAATTATCATCTGGTGCTAAATCTGAATATCCGAGAGTAATGATTACTTACGTTCGAATCAAAAGACGGTTATTTATTGACGTAATCGCATCACCTAATCTCTTAAACAAGTCAGAAATCACTATAACACTTTCCGATATTAATACAATGACAATCCGATAACGCGTTACAAATACATAACATTCCTCGAAAACACGAGACACGACTACTAATCGATCACAAATTGTTAGTGGTTTTCTCCTACGCAATCCCTAAGCAATCTCTCCTCGAGACTACTCCACTTTGCGCCCCTCTCTAGCAAAGTAAAACAAACTTTCAAAAAAGGAAGAGAAAACGATGACCATTTACAGAAGTTTTCTTCAAATCTAAAATGTCTATTTTCCGCCAACCATGCGTCCAAAGACGACATCTCAAGATTCACAGAGTTTTGTAATGTAATATGGATGTGTAACGCACGATGGGTGCGATGACTCCTCCTGCTCGCGCGCCCACGTTGCACACTCCACGAGCCATGTTCCTGAAATGAGAGCACATATCAAAACGAGTAATCAAAAGTATCAAAACGAGTTCCTGCAACGAGTGCACATCGGGCATAGCCAGTACTCATACACCACAGTGATCATACAATAACTATAGATTCCGCTTTAAAACTTATCAAAAAAAACCATAACCCTGTACTAAAATACAACACTAAAATACGATTAAAAATCCGATAAAACACGACACACAAATTCAAAACACAGAATGATGTTCTAAGCATCTCACCTTGAGATAACCAGCAGTAATATAAGGTTGAGATAACCAGCAGTAATCTCTCTGTTCTCGGAATCATTCGTTTAGAATGTTAGACATATTGTCATTCTAGCAAACTTAAACCATATGACATGAACATGCACTGACCGCACACTGGTGGGGAACAGCTCGGCGCTGAGGAGGTGGTTCATCTTCCAGGCGGGGTCGAGGGCGGCAGCCGCGAGGAGGGAGAGGACGGTGAGCAGCCAGTGCGCACGCGGCACGCCCAACACGAAGCTGCAACCAGCAACCGTCAACTATGAACAATATGTTTTATTGCATTACTTTTAACTGACAGGCACATAACAATAAATCCTTGAATCTCATATTTTTAAATTCTATTCAAAAAATTCTTTAATCATTCTCGTATTCCAATTCCGCACAGTTTCGTACTTAATCTCAGTCAGTTCTCCTTTGTATTCCCATCCACCCACCCTACAATGACCGTTCCCCCGGCGACTGCGGCCACCGCCACAGAGACGAGGGCGATGGGGCGCCGGCCGACCAGCGGGGACGCCGCGAACGGGATCAGGCCCAGACAGAACTTGCCTGCAAGAATTATCAGTTATCAACGGGATAGATGCACAGATGCACCCACCGAGTCCCATAGCTGCCATATTCGCGTACCGACTGCCCGCCAGCGATTCAATGTTGAAGTAGAAACTGCAAGATAGTGAAATATTTGAGTTCCACCACGTAAACTTCAGCACAATGAATGATTTTAATGACCAATCCAAGTTTCAACTACACGGTGCAATCCTGTACCGATCACGGAAACTGATCGGCCTAGAGTCCTGTTCAATATCCGAACACCTCAACAAACGACATTCTTTGGAGCGTACCCGAATGAGACAACGGCGCTAGCTGTGAAGCAGTATGCGAGGGCGAGGAGGGGCCGGCGGACAGAGGCATAGCGGAACAGGTGAGAGTACGAGTGCGAGCGGGCAGGCAGCGAGGAGACACACTGCAACACGCATACAATATGAAGCAACTCCAAACCACTTTACGGTATGCTATTTCCTCCATCTACTCCATCTATGATGGAAGGATCATAGATGATGGAAAAATCATAGATGGGTCCCCCCTACCCACCAGCGCCTTTCCCCTCGGGTCGTCGTCTCGCAGTGCACCCAGCGAGCCATCCACGTCACAAAGAGAGTGACTGCCTGCAATCGGGGTAATATGCGTAATACTCTCTTACTACGCGGTTACACCTGTTCCGAGATACATGAGAGGACGTATGGCTGTATCTGATATACACACAGCTCTCCCACTCACCTCCGTTCCACAGTCGTATCCGTAGCGCGGCGGCGCCCGCCTCCCGCAGTCGGTTCTTCGCCACCAGCCAGCGCACAGACTCCACACTGCACAGGTACTGAAACACGAGTATTGACTTTAAAAAAACGTTGCTTCCATGAAAACAACCTATTCACATGAGTGGCTAGGATGCTAGCTCCTCAAAAGACTGTCGTTTAAAAAAAAATCACACATGAGGATACTACCACTATGTTTCACACATACAACCGATCCACACTGATAAACAATAGCTAGTGTTGTATCGACTCCACTTTCGCTCATCAAAAACACGACTTCTAACACCTTCAACCACCCACCAGGAGCACAGCCATGGCGGCGGCTATGGCGGAGGCGGCCGCGTGGTACACCCTCCACTCGCCAGACACACGCGCCAGCCCCGCCGTCGCAGCCATCGACACCGACCAGCTGAACGAGAGGCACGCCGGTCAGACAGCAACGACTTTTTGAATAAATTATTATTATTATTAATATTATTATTAAGTAGCTGTTAAAAGTTTGTTTATCAGCAGATTCTAGTTATACAACCGTCGACCTAGCCAATAAGGGGACTGACCTAAGGGTCTCGAGTACAAGTCGCTAGCTGCTTACAAGGGGTCCATTGATGAATGCAATGAATTTGGATCAGATGACGTCACAGGCTTCTGACTAGAGGCTCACGAAAGCTGTGAGGGTGGTCGTAACTCCACCGTGACTAGCGGTTGCGGTACATCATTGGCCGCCGAGAGGATTGAACTCTAGACCTTCCGCTTGATAGCTGGGCGCACATCCACTGCGCTAGCCACCCCAGGTTGACACAGATAAGGGTGCTTGTACTATACAATATATACGCGATCCGCACAGATTTCGAGGTGACGCTAGTGATAATGTCTCTAGATTCCCTTTCGAATCGCTCACCGACCCATTGACGGCGACAGCCAGAAGGCGACTGCGCGCGTGCTGCAGAGACTCGACCAGCAGCACCAGGTTCGTCACCTGAACAGATGAGACCCATCAGAGGGAGGCTGGCGGCAGCTGACCATGTAGCCGCCGCTGGCGAGTCCGAGTGCGGCGAGGAGTGGGATGGCGGCGTGCGGGGACACGGCCCCCACCAGGCACACCAGGCAGTTGCCCACGCACACCACGCACAGGCACGCTGCAAGGCACAATGCGATCACACAACGCTCATTGTCTCATCACTACTATTCAACAAATTCAACGCCCCGCAAAAAGTAGGTTGCTCGCCTCAAAAAGTTCCACGTTAACAGAATTGTTAACGTGGAATCATAATTCCTCCAATAGAGTAACGCAACATTCGAAAAAAAATTCTTCTCGACTTCTAAGCCGAATAGTTTGCTTGCTATTTTCGATAAAACCTCCTCGCAGTTGCTTGCACTCACCGACAGTGACCGGCTTCCTGCCCCACTCGTCGGCGGCCCATCCAGCGAGGAACGCGCCCGCCAGGCCACCGGCCATCACAGACGTCGAGGCGACGGTGTGCAGCCAGCCACCCTCCACACAACACTCCACGCCCCACGACACCAGCAGCGAACGGAACTCGCCACTCAAAACACACAATACTATACGACAACAACGTCATTTGTATCGCCGAGAAATAGTTGCTGATTTGATTTGATTTGAAATACTACTCCGTGTTTTTGGACATCCTTCGCACTATTCGATTCACATTTCTGCCAAATATTTTCTTAGGGACATTCTGCGAACAGTGTAATTGTGCGCTCTATCCGACTACCGTATATACGATTGCCTCGTTGTGCACCAGCAACATCACATTTGACACCAGTCTTTCGCATCCCTCCCACCACCCACAGCAGTGCTGTCTCCTCCAGCAGTGAGCCGGTCGAGTTGCCGTCTTCCCCTCCTCCTCCTCCATTCGCGCCACGCCGCACTCGACAGTACGCCTGCAATCACATATCACATCCACTCACTCATCACAAGTAGGTACTGAATTAAGAAACGCAAAGATATTGTGGATAGAACATTACTTTTAAAAATTGACTCGTCCATTGAACCAAACGTGAAACATATTGAAAATGTATGATATCCTACCCCAATCCTACCGAACAGAAACAAAGTGAGAAGCAATGCAAGAAGGCAAAGTAAGTGGTAGCTGACCTCACTGGGCTGGAAGAAGTTGGTGGCGAGCATGCTGGCGGCGACTGGCACGTACGCCAGCTGAGTGAGCAGCAACAGACACACCTCAACAATACACGTGACACAGAAGGGAATGGGCACACGAAGAGTGTCGTAAACCTTGATCTTGTGAAATATGTGGCTATTCTGAAACCCCCTTGATTTCTTGTGTGTGTATCGATCATGTTGGTTGTACCATATTACCATAAAATGTATGAACGAATCATTATTATGTGTGAAGTGTTGATGCAATTAGAATAAATATTTTTGACTGGATTCCACACTCACTTGTGAGTGGAATAACTGTCTGTCAACAAAAGGACATTATTCATGTTTTCAGTTAACTTAATAAAACAGCCACACCAACGCACCTGATACCTGCCATAGTCATCCATGGCTCGCTCCTTTGGCGGCTTGGTCGCAGCCGCCATACCTCTGCTTCTCCTCCTCCTCCTTCTCCTCCTACTACTGCTCCTTCTCCTCTATCACCCTAGTCTCCTCTCGATTCTCCTCACCCAAACGGCTCGTTCGCGGCTATCTGAAGAAACGCACAAATCAAACATCAATCAATCAGGAACAACATTACAGTCACAATGGCGAAATGAGTGAATCAAAAGATAGGAATGAACTGGAAAACGCAGAACACTCATCCCGAAACTTGAATATTCAGAGCAATCATATGCTAGTGACAAGCACGTGAAAAAATGAAACATTGGAGAGAGAGAGAGAGAGAGAGAGAGAGAGAGAGAGAGAGAGAGACTGCACGTGACAGTTCCCTCGAATAATCAAGAGATGACATTTTCAGGAGCACTAGTGAGCAATAACTGTAAGAGACAAGTGAAAGATACATGTCACCGACACGAGATTGAATTCCACGAAATCAGGAACCGCGAAATGACTTGTAGATAGTTCCAATGGAGCATTCACTATTTGCAACCGCCCATATTCAATCAACAACACAACGCGGAGAGACGACTGTACACGTTTTACTCGCATAGACATACTCGAGCCACAATACACACAACTTCTCGCAATAATATTTAACATTCTACAATAAAAGACTAAAATACATAGTGACGGGAAAAGAGAACATAAAAAAGCAATGCGAAAACGAGACAAGGAGATACGAGTGAAATCTAGGAAATCAGAAGACGACACGAGACACGAGACAATACGTTATCTGCCCCGGTGGCACTGCTTATCTACTCTCTCAACTCGTCACTTCAGCCAAAGTCAGCCCATCAGCGCTCGATCGACCAAATACTAAACTACGCGTCCAATACTACTACAATACACCCAATACTCGCCAGTAGATCTACATAGAACCATCATGAATACTCTTCGATCCCCCTTGCTAGATCTCCATCTTCCTTCCCTCGAGGGATACTCCGACTGCCCGCTGCGCCTTGTGCTTGCGGGTCCTTTCCTTGAAGTCGCGTGTCATTCCGTCCAGTCGACTCAGACCACTCCTCTTCTTCTCACCCTGAAAACAACACGTAACAATCTAGTAGACAATCAATTCCATGATAATGCTAATGCTTTCCAGATATTCGTCAATTACAATCTGCTCCCGATAGCATACCATCAGCCCTTCATTTCATTTCTCACTCTCTTCTCACTCTTCAAGAGACAGATGCCAACAATACAAGCAAAAAAAACGCGTGCAACAAAGATAAGAACAATTGCAGGGGAAGGGGAGTGTGAGCGAAAATTGCGCGATACATAGCCCCACATGCCACAATTTTATACAATTTCCCTGCTCAAACACCAACTTTACTCGCACATAACGTCATATTCAGGGGTAAAAAGATGTGGGCGAGCAAACCAAAATAATGGAAGAGAAGGGAATGGTTATACAGCAGAACACACAGCCTTCATAGCAAACATGAGATGCATGGGATAGAGGGATGAAAAGGGGAGGGCTTTGTATGGAAGAGAGATGACAAAAAAGGTGGAGAGTGCGGACCCATATGGTCCTTTAGGAGAGGAGCGTGAAAGAAAAGATAGAGAGAGAGAGAGATAAAGAAAGAAAGAGGACAGATGATGAGGAAAGAGAAACCGAACGGGAGGGTGGACGCGTGATACAACAGTATACAGTATACAGTCAAGCCGAGGATGCTCCTATCATGTTCTTGTATGCTCTTCCACTACCACCCCCCTCGCCCCACCCACCTTGAACTCTCCCTCGACGTTGCTCTTGGGCCGGACGACGTAGTCCTTTGTGGATGGCTTGGGCACGCGCGCCCTTCCGATGTATCCCTTGTCTCCTGGACGGAGATCATCCTGTGCAGAGCCCGTCTGACGCTGCGACGAAGACGCGCCGTCCTGGCTGCAAACGCAACATTGCAATACAATGCAAAACACACAAATCGAATAATCCTTGTCACCTTGTCTACTACAGTGATATGTCTAACAAAATGAAACCTACACTGCAGAGTGCAGAAAAAGACACTAAGCCAAACACCAAAAAAAAACAAGTGGTGCAACTAGAGATGGTCCGGTTAACCGTCATTTCGGTTATTTTTCCGGTTTTCGGTTATTTACCCGGTTCGGTTAACCGGTTAACCGGAAACCGTTTTGATTTCGGACCGAAAAACCGTGACAGAAACCGGTTTTCGGTTAACCGAATCGTTCGGTTAACCGGTTCCCCTGTAGCTGACTGTCTAGGCTAAGTTCGACGCTCGTATTGTCAAATTTCTCGAGTTTTGTGATGTAACAGTGGCGGTAACTGACAAATAAGATTGAATTTCGCGCTATCTTTGATGATCTCACACCTTCAGTGTCGGTTTCGATAACCGAAAACCGGTTAAAACCGGTTAACCGGAACCGGTTTTTGAAGTCACGGTTCGGTTAACCGGTTAACCGAAAACCGTTTTAAAATCGGTTAACCGGAACCGGTTTTTCAAAATTTCGGTTCGGTTAACCGGTTAAACCGAACCGAAAAACCGTGAAGAGCTTAACCGGACCATCTCTAGGTGCAACCATATGAGAAAACATTGTTTCGCTGTGAATGGACCAGCGTTTTCCTTCCCTCTCTCATACACAACAACACACAAAGAAAACAACCAGCGCGTAATAAATATCCCCATACATTCTCGGCGAGGAAATATTAGACGCCGCAATAGGCTATAGGAGAAAGAGAAAGGGAGGAGAAGGAGAAGGAGAAGGAGAAGAGAGGGAGAAGAGAGGGAGAAGAGAGGGAGAGAGGGGCAGACGGAAGCGAGAGGGGGTAAGAGGGCCAGTGTGGGAAAGGAGCCATGTGCGGCGGCCGCGACGGATCTCCGGCTATTCAGGCCGCAACGACCAACAACAACATATGAAAGAAGAAAGTAAGACGAGGAGCCCCCACCGACAACACACATCCAGAAGAGATAAACGGGATAGGGATAGAGAGGCGGGGAGAAGAAGCAAATTGAACGTCTGCAAAAAAGAGGCAACCGAATCAAGACAAAATACAAATATTTTTCTTTGCCATCGCAATTTCCCATTCCCTATCCTTAAGACTTTCACATGGTTCCGAGCGAAAAATTAGATGAACAAATCACCAGCACCGGCACAACAAAAATAGCAACACAAAAAACGCATAAGTAACATAGGCGTAGCGAGTAGATACGTAGATACGTTGTGTGTTGTGTTATCTCGATTCAATGCAACTCCAAATGCAAGCACTCGGTACACTGTACTGATCACACATTCTAATCGCATGATTAAACGTTGCGAGTAACCAAGGAAACAGTGAAGAAGTGATGTGGAGACACGATAGAGGAGAGAGAGGGGAAGAGAGAAAAAGAGAAACATGGAGAGGGGGGATGGAATATCGGTTTCAATCTCTCGTCCAACAGAATCTATGAGAACCACCCACAACCCACAACTAATGATCCCCACATTCATTTCCTGTTATTAAACAGAGATATGGAGAGGAAGAGTACAATTGCACGAATAGGGCTATACCACATCCAAATCATGTTCCTATTCCATACACATGCCACTAATATGTCACATGCAGGATACGGACAAATCCCAGTCCTAAAAGAATAAAAAGGAAAAGGTCATGATGATAAATCCTGTCACAGTCACATAACTCATTTGTGAATACCGTGAGAATGACAAATAGAAGAACCGAACATTGCATGCCGTCAAGCTCTCGTTCACAACAATACAGTACACTCTTCAGTGAAACCAGAACACAGAAACACTATCCCCATAGAAACAAAGCCCCATAATTATAGTGACAAAGTTCAGATATGAGTGATTTCGTTTTGTACGTGTCATAATCATGTTTGCGATTCCGAATAAACATTTGACTAGCCTACTAACCATATTGTCGTATCATAAATCTTAGTAAATCAATACCTTGCTCTCCTCTTGCGCACGTCGGGCAGGTGGTCGAAGTCTCGCTGTATGCGCTCCTCCTTCGTCAGAGATCGGAAGTCCGTATCCAGCTGAAACACAGAGACACTGTCAACACACGGCGGATATGTTTCGAGCAACACTTAACAGTGAGGCATTCGAGTATACGCAATGAGTAGTTCAAAATAGCAGAAAAATCGAAATCTTAAACCAAATGCAACAATACGTGACGCACCTGGAAGATGGGCCTTGCCCACTCGGAGATGAGCTTCTGTGCCATCTTCCTGTTCTCCTTCGTCTCCCGGGGATGCTTGAACAGCAGCATCACCGCCTTGCCCAGACCAGACTGCTTCAGGATACCCTACAACGATGAAAGGTTCGCAAAAGAGCTTGATGTTGCGGACAGTAAACGCGAGAGCAATTCATTGATTTTGATTAAAATCATAGTTCCATCGCTGTAAACTTTAAAAAAAAAAAGAACCGAATGTGACAACAATCATTCACCGATGCAGCAACACGCGCACTATCAGCATCTCACCTGATCGAGTCGGCCATACGTGGTGAGGATCTTGAGTATCTCGGTGCGAATCTCCAGTGCGGGCAGGCTCTTGTCGGGCAGGGGAGCCAGCCACTCAGAGATGGCAGACATCATTCCGCCGTCTGCAATCATTCGTGTATTGGTCAGATTATGATATGTATTACCTAATTGGAAATATGGGTATCGTTCATTTACCATAACAACGAACAACGCAGTGAGTGAAGCAATCATACACAATAAAAAAATAATCAAATCAGAAACATGTCGCATTGTCGCAACGACAACACAACAGTCAACAGTATTGTACGTTATTGTCAACCTCCGGATTGGAAACCACACGCACCAATGAGTGTCTCAATGAGTCCCTCCCTCATCATCTGGAACTTGACGACTGCGAGCATCTTCCGCTTGCGCAGCGCCGGCTTACGGTCCATGTTAGACGTGCGGTCCTCCTGCAATACAAACCCATACATTTCGCTTTAGCCACTCACTCAGAACATCATATGTCATTTGTCATTCATCAATTGGAAATTGAACTGCATAACAAGAAGCTCACAAGGAAACCTGTTGTGAAACATATCAATAGATGCACTTTTGTGACGTCGAATCAAGATTCATTCTATCTCCTCCCACCCACCTTGGCGGCAGCCTTCATTGACTCGACGAGGTGCGCGATGCTGCCGTCGTCGTCGTTGATGATGTCGATGCCCCCGTCCTTCCTCCTCCTCTTTCGCTTGTTCAACGCCTTCTTCTCACGCATCATACGGTCAAAGTCCCACTCAAAGTTACTGAAACGAGGATCTTGCCAAAATACGTAACACACTCCAATAGAATGAAAACTACATCATTGAAAAGTAATTCTGATTTTACTGGTGTTATGATAACTACCGATCACACAAGACAAAATTCAACACTTACGAAATATGGCAACAATCAACATCACGAGTCTTACTCAAATTAATGTGAAATGAAGAAAAAAACGGTCAACTGACGGGTCGTCGTCGAGTCGCGGTCCCTCGTCGACTTCGTCGTCGCCGCCGAAACGAGCCTCGTTCTCGTCCCCACTGCCACGACGGGGAGAAGCAGAACCATCTGACAACACACGACATCACGTCAAGGCACTGCAGGCTGCGTCTCACTTCCTTCTCCCAGTACACTCTAGCATCACATACATCAAAGAATGATACATACAGAAACAGAATGACAGGAACAAGGCGACCCACCCTTCTTATTGTTATCGTCGTCGTCGTCAGACTCGTCTCCGAAAATGTTGGCCATCAGCTGGCCGACCTAGAATGACTCTATCGTCTCCGCCTCTTTCTCTCTCTCTCTCTCTCTCTCACCTCCTCCTCTCCTCTGCCCTCTCCTTCCCCATCCTCTTCCTCGTCGTCCGAACCGATGCGGGCGCGCTTCCTAAATTCAGTATGATTCCACAAATCTAGAAATTGTTCACATATCAATAGCAATACAAACAAACACAACTGAATCCAGCTCACTTCTTGGGCGAGTCGTCCTTCTCTCCCTCCCCGTCCTTCTTCACCTCGCCGTCGTCCTCGTCATCCGACATCACCACGCGCTTCTTCTTCGACGGAGACGACTGTTCCTCGTCCTCGTCGTTCTGCGTCACATCTGGAAACATCAAGATATAATTTGCAATTACATGGTACTACTTGTACAACTTAATCAACTGTTACATGACTCACCCTCATCGTCCGAGTCGAGAGCGGCCTTCTTCTTGCGCACCACCTGCTCATCATCGTCGCTGTCGTCCCCTCCAGCAGGGGCGGGAGAGGGAGACGCGCGCTCCTCGCCCTCCTTCTCCTCTGCCAACTCGGCCGGCTCGTTGCTGAACCGTCATGTTGATGAACACTTGTATTAATAAATAAAATTGTTATACACTCACGTCTCGTCGGCCTCAGCAGCGGGCGAGGCTGGCGCATTGTCGTCGGCGGTCAGCTCCTCTGCCGCCTCCTCCGCCGGAGACACCGGCGCGTTCGGGTCCGGCGAGCCGGGCGCCGAAGCAGGGGCAGAACCGGGTGCTGTACATACTCATTCAATACGATTTCGTATATCAAAAACATGAACAGTGACGCAACTCACCGTCCTGGTCGTAGAGGTCGTTTCCGGGGGAGGGCGAGCGGGGCGCCGCCCCTTCACCGTCTCCCTCCTCGTCTCCGTGTCTGCTCGACGGAGAGCCGACGCCGCTGTTCGCACCTGGGGACGCCGGTGCGTCGTAGGCCTCGTTATCGACGGGCTGTGTCTCTTCGGCGTTCTCCTCCGCCTCCTCGTGCATTGGCTGCTCGATCGATTCCTCAGTATCACCCATGGCTGAAAATAACACACTTGCATATTTACTAGTAAAGAACACCAAGTGAATACAGGCTTAGTGATAAAATATAAACGAAACAAAACAATCCGAAAATCAGCTGCAATTTTGAATCAGGCGAGGATAGCGCAATTGTGCGGGGGGTCCCGCAACGCTCATCGTGCGTCTACGTATGGTGACCGTAAGACTTTTCACATATGATTTTGAGCGGGTTTGTTCACCTTTGTTTGTTTGTTTTGATTACTGTTGATCTGTTTGTTTGCTGCGGGATCGTAACGATTCCATCCCATTCATTCAGAATGAGTGCGCCCATCTTCACACCGTTCATCATGGACACGCTAAGCCGGAAAACGACGCCTAGAGTGAGTGTTTACTTGTTTACTTTTGTCTGGTATGTAAATTGCATACATACAAAATGACATGATTTGGCTCTCTCAGAGGGTTGTTCGGAATACGAACGTCGGTGGGTCCGTGATGATACAACGCCGCTCCAGTCCCGGTGAACAAATGCATGACAGTGAGTTGTTTTATTGTTTTGTTACAATGATTGTTATTACCGAATGTTGAGGTGGATCTATGAGACCATCAAATGTACCACCGGTGTCGGGTCCGCGGTATCGCGTTATTCAACCAGGTGAGAGTCTGTTTCAAGTGATTGTATCATTTATCGATTCATCTGCAAATGATGTACTTTTCTTTTGTGTTTTACTTTGAATTATATTACTATGACTTTTTTGAGTGAACGCGCGGAAGGTCCAGAATTCTGGTGTTGGCCCGATGCAACCTCTTGGGAGCAGCCCGGCCAAGTTCGGACCTATTGTCGATATGAGAATTCGCAAACCGAAGGGATCCATAGGAAACGGTGAACCGTGAGTTACCATTTCTGTCTGTCTGTTATGGTATTTAATGATTGCAGGTTAGGCAAGAATCCGGCAGCTGATCAGTCGTTTATCAAGTCGTCCGCACATCTTCCCGGCAAGACTCGGAAACGGTTGGTTGTTGTTGATTATAAGTAAGAAAATGAATGTGTTTTAAAGTGTGTACTTCGATGAAGACGAGAGCGGTATGGGCGAGAAAAAGGCTGCCATGAACCCGACGATTCGAATCGTGCGAAGGGGAGAGATGCGACAGCCGGATGAGGTGGACGGTGAGTTGTGATGATTATCGCATCCATTTGATGTTTTTCATTTCAGTGATTGGTCACACTGAAGAGGTGTCGACTTCGGACGACAAGAAGGTGGAAGTGGATGAGTACGACCATGACGAGGTGGACATTGACGGGCTCGAGGACGACGACGAGTGAGTGAACGAGCTTTTAAAACAGGAGTATACCATTCTTGCAGGGATGAGACGTCGATGCACCGCCGCTTGGACAACGCCGCCGCGTCGGCCCACCAGCATCAGATGATGCAGCAGCACCAGCGGTCTGTTCCGGGGTGAGTGGTAGCCTGGTAGAGTGGTAGCCATGTCAGGATGTACGCTGTTCAAAGTTCAAGTCGCAATCCCTGCTTGCCTCTTTCACTTCGGTCGTGTTTCGCAAATAGTACGAGGCAATGGAACGGGGAGTTCAGTGGCGTGCTCAATGTTCGCGGGTCCGCGCGCTGCGACCGTTCTCGTTGGGCAACCGAAGAAGGGAGGATTGGCAGATTGTGACTATACTGTTCAGAGTGCTGTCGATGAACATGCACGAAGACCCAATGCGAGTGAAGCGCTCGCACGGCTCGATGATGAAGCAGCTGAGCGGCGAGAACAACTACCTCAAAGACCAGCTCGACGCCAGCTTCTACAGGTGGGCGAGGAAAGCAGATTGTCATGGCAATAGCATTTGCTTGTAGGATCAAACAGTTGGAGACGCTGCTCATTGACCGCAACATGCGCCTGAAGCAGCTGCTCAGCGAGAACCTTATGTTGTCGTCCAAAGTGAAGAAACTGACCAACGAGCTGGGAGAGGACACTGTCAAGGAGTTGTTGTGAGTACTTACTACTTATCTGTAGTCTGTTTATGTAAGTGTTGTGTGTTGAGTGCGGAGTCGCAGCCGTCGTCTTCTGGCCAAGGCAACTCGAGGAATTCCAAGTGATCGCTGGCTACTCTGCTCCTCGTTCATTTGGCATCAGCAATCTCATTACGGTACAGTCGCGTACGCCTTCAGCTTCAATTGGTTTTCGTTTTGTAGCCATGTCTAATATTTCTGGTATTTTCATGTGGTTCTATATCTCAGTTTCGTGTACATTGTCACATTTGGGAAATTCCTGTGTTTTCATGCAAATGTTGTAAATAAGGTGATTCAAGTAATAAGGTTTCTGCTGTTCTATTAATATGGCTATTCCCTTTAATGCATGTCGTTGTTTTGATAATAAATCTATAGGTTTTTTGAACATTGTTTTGTTTGAGATGATTCAAATTCGTTTCGACGAAGTGCGAACTTATCTTTGTCAGTGAGCCGTTTTATGTAAACTGACTTGGTAACTTGATTGTGTGTTACAGACTCACTTACATCTACCATGGAGTCAAAGGGTGAGTTGTCTACAGTATTTATATTATTCGTTTCGTGACCTTGTGTTTAGTGTACGGTGGCTGCGAGGGTCCGGACGCCTCGTATGTGAAGCTGGTGAGCAGCGACGGACACGAGTTCATCATCAAGAAGGAGCTGGCTCTCACCTCTGGAACCATCAAGGTGAGATAAGAGACAATGTTAGCCTCTGATAGTAATTGATATAATCGTTTATTCATAAGTAGTTGACATACTCACAAATCGAAAAACGGATTAGTACAGCTTCGGTTTCGAACTGTTCGTAAGTTCGTATTCAATCCTATTGCTGGTAGTCACTTTCTCCATCCACTTGATATCTGTGACTAAACAGCTTGTTCAAGGCGATGCTGAGCGGACCCGGTCAGTACTCTGAGAACGAGAGCAACGAGGTGCACTTCAGAGAGATCCCGTGAGTATATCTGAAACTGACTAATTGATTGATCAACGTTCCTGTTCCAGCTCGCACGTTCTCCAAAAAGTGTGTCAGTACTTTGCGTACAAGGTGAGCGAGTGTGGGCTCGTGTTTTTGAGGGATGAGTCTGTGCTGTGTGTGTGGGTGGTCTACCCTCTGTGTTCAGGTTCGCTACACCAACTCGGCCACTGAGATCCCCGAGTTTTCGATCGCCCCCGAGGTGGCTCTGGAACTGCTGATGGCCGCCAACTTCCTCGACTGCTAGACTCCGCTGTTCGGGTGGCCCCGCCCCTCTCGCTCCACCCACACCGCTACATTGTCCCTCTGTCCCCGTGATGCGCATATTGTATAGCTCCAGAGTCTTTGAACATGTATTTTGTATACCTGTAATTTATTTGAGTGTTTGAATAAATGCTTCTGTGATCTGTCCACGGCGAGAAATCGAAACTTCTCAGAGAAAGGCATGTATTCGTACTGTTAACTAGGTAGATCGAGAAGCCATCGCTCTATTCATCATCATACGACGGGAGATGTTCCGCGCGCGAGTACTGTCGTGCATAACGTACTGTTGCGAGACGTAGATCAACGATGACGAGCATATTCCACGATTATGCCACGATCACGAAAAGCTCAATGGAACATGAATTCTGGTAGCGAGTTCGTCTCCCAAAAAGACGTCTCCCAAAAAGAGAAAGCGGCGGTTCGCGGAGAGAATTTCCATACAGGGGGCAAAGGAGATGCTAAATTGGAAATCGGAGTGATCTGTACACAAGGAGTGGGCGAGTGGGAAAAGGTTTGGCTAGGTTATAAACGAACAATTCACAAATACGACATCAAGTCGCACTACGCCAATCGAATCATCTACCCTCTTAGTGCTCATACCTCTCATGCATTTCTGTTTGTATCTACCTTGCATATGCATAACACTAGAACACGATTTCGTAAAGTTTTCCATAATTTATCTGTATATAAATTAAACATAACTCTTTACAGATACAAACTGGAACGCGAAAATCAGGCGCAGCGGCGGTGATGGGGGATCAACATGGGTATAGTATAGCAAAGGAGAGAAGAATGTTGGTATGGAATAGTTTTGATCAAGAGAATTCAACACACATGCACACTCGGTATAGACTCAGCGATAAAATGCTATCGTTCTTAATTTGTAAGGAGAGAGAGAGAAGAGAGTGAGGGTGTGTGGAGGGAGGGGACCCAGCCCTCTCTCGGCGGGCGTGGGCGGTCCTCACTCAGTAGTTCGAGTCCGACAGGTACTTGGCCATGCGCTCCACAGCGTCGCGCACCTGCGAGCCCACGTGAGTCTCGCCCTCGTACACGGCGATCACCACGGCTGAAACAAGAACATCAACCCATTCCCTCATTCCACAAGCTAAAAGATGTTCCAATAGAACTCGTTCCTAATCGCGCCGACAAACGCAACCCCACACACACTACCCCCACTAATCCCGAAATCGCGCACAGTGGCGACGGGCAAAAACAACACATCGAATGGTGGCGGCTCCACCACTCCATTCGTACTCTGCACTCACCGGTCTTGGAGCGAGAGGCGAAGAAGCCAGTGTTGGCCTTCTTTCCGAAGATCATGTTCTCCTCGACGCGAGGTACCACGTAGTGCACCTCCTCCAGGTCGGCTCCAGTCGCCGGCACATCCGAGATCTTGTTGAAGTGAGCGACGAACTTCTTCAGCTCAGCCTCGGTCGCCTAGAGAAGGGATAATCATCATCCATTCACACCCGCCGCCGCGCAAGTGATCGATGGGCTGACACATGATGCAACAACAGAGACAGAGAGAAGAGAGTGCGAAGATGCTATCAATGTCGGTCAGTCGTTCCCTCTGCTCACCTTGAACGTGTTGTCTCCCTCGGTGCGGGCCCACACCGATCCATCGGGGAATCCGACGATGGCGGCACGCTTGATGGCAGTAGACGACGCCTGCAGGTTCGAGATGTACGCGTTCCAGCCAGTAGCCATGATCTGCAAGGCAAGCGGTTGAGTGACGGGTGAAACACACACGGGAGTGACAATCAAACGATCAACTGGCGAGCGAGAGGGGCAGGGCGATGAGTGAATGCAAAACATGCGCATAATCATTCCAGCGATCGATGAGCGAGCGGTTCGCAAGGGGCGGGCGAAAGCCGATCAGGAGTGATTCACGCCTATGGGTGGTGCCGGTCAGCGGGAACGATACGGCAGGATAAAAACACAGCCACCGGAGTAAATCGATACTAAGGGCTGATAAGGAGTTTAATGGATGCGTGGTTGGTAGCGATGAATAGTAGAGCGGGGGCAGTGGGAATGACACGTTCGAGACAAAAAAGGATCCAATGTAAGTCAGACACTGGGCAGGTCACTTAGCGCTCGCGCAGGCGTACAACAATAGGGTCGTTGTCGAGAGAGCGGGAGGAGTGAAGGGGCCAGAGGGTGAGCGCGCCCCAAAAGAAGACTGTGCGATTGGAGAATCGCAATGCAAACGGCCGGCGGTCCGGAATCAATACGCGACGTGTGTGTGTTCGCGCACCATTCTCTTTCACTCTCGTCTCGTAAAGCAAACATTCTGAATGTAACAAATAATGAATACGTCAACGAAAGAAACGATAATTGACCGCGATTTCTTGAGCACACACGCGTGTTGGCCTTCGAACAGCGGGAATGAATGAATTGCGCGGCGCTCATGCAAGCGGTATAATGTCATCGCGTATGGACGTAATCTCGTGTTTGCGGAGGGCCGACTAGCCAGTAATTAGGCTCGCGCGCGAAACATGAGCTTCCAGAACGGCGATAGCCGTGTAAGGAACTACCAGACGTTAGCAAATAGGATATCAATACCGAAAGAAAGATAATCAACTACGAAACCTATCAGCCGCAACAGACAACATAAACAATTCCACCATCAGATTAATTAGGTAAACAAAAAACAAGACCCGTTCAAAATCTTTTGGCGGGTAAAAACTGCCTACAACAACCGGTCTGGCTGCGTATCGTCGCAATGAATGAATGCCTATAGACAGCCGATGGGCAGCCGGTGCGCCAAAAATGCATCTTAGCCCCGCCCATTAACCGTTCCCGCCAAAATGGGCTTGCTGCACTTCATGAGTGTGCTTCACAACTATACACTATCATAATACTATCTCAAAAGTAGTGATATTTCACTACAACCTAGGCGATCTCACATTCACACATGAATGTATAGTAACGCTATGGGCCGACCGTGTAGAAAGTGGGTTGAGTGGAGTGAGTAGTGGGGTGCGCAGCAGAGAGAATGGTTTTTTGAAACGAACATGGAGGCGCAGTGGTGGAGGACAGTGGATCGATCGATGTGGTGCGCGGATGGATGGATGGGTAGGGAGGGGGTAGCCCGATAATGACACTGCCACACTCGCGCACACACACCAGATGGTCAAAAGGACATTACTCGGGTGCCGCCCTCCCTTGGCCGGGGGCTCATTTGCATGCACGATAGAGAGACACGCAGCCCGCTGCCGCGATTGCTGTCGCCAGCCAGCCAGAATGAGGGATAGCCCGAGGCTATAATCGAGCGCCGCTGCTGTTGCGAAACGAACGCCCGCCTCGATTACTGCGCGGTTATGAAATTTGCATAGAGCAGTTAATTGGGTAGTGTGCGGTGCGGGTGCGAAGGGTGGACGAAATGCGGAGAGTACACATAGCAGAGAAGCCGACTCATCGCCGCTTTATAGAAGAATGAAGGCAGCCCGGTCTCTGAACCCACAACAAAAAGATCAGAAAAAATGCGTGGACACTAGGTGATAACACACGAGTCTGCCGGAAGGCGAAGTGAGTCACCGAAATGAGAATTGAACGGGAGAAGGGGAGGGGGCATTGGATGGCTAACTCACTGCTCGCATGAGTCATCATTTTGCGAAACACGCTCGCTCACCACATGGATAGATTCAGACAGAGACAAAACATTACAGTGAGAGGAGAGAGAGACAAAGTGAGACGAATCCAAACAAAGGATGATTTATGTGTATCTAGAAAGGGTTGAAGTGACGCGGGGTGGATACAAATATTTTTTTGTGGAGAAAGTGTTATTAGGATTCAGGATCAAAAATGATTTTTCATATCAAGGAATCAATGAAATAATATGTGGTCAGTTTCTTTCAAACATGTCGCTTGATAGCATTTTGAAGGCTTTTCGAAGAGAATTACGGAGAGACTGACCGCTACTAATCTAATGTCTTCATAAAATATCACAATCATCATTTGTTTTGCAGGCTATGAAATACGCGGATGGACTGATCTCTCCCTTCACAAACTCATTATGTTTTCTATACTCTAAGCAGTCTCACACCCGAGAAGTAAATGAATAAGTGATAATGCGAGCCCATTCGTCGCCACCCAGATACCAGCTTTGTTTGGTACACCCTTTCTTCTTACCCCATCTCTCTCTCTCTCTCTCTCTCTCTCTTTCGTCTTCTGGGTATAATTCGTATCTAGCGGAGCGCACGGTAGTAGCCAGCCAGAAAGATACTCTCATAAACACACATAGACAGCATAACAATGCGAGATGGGAGACTGGGAGACGGGTGTGGATACCAGCCAGCCTCATCCTTCCTTCCACGGACGCCCTTCCTTCACACACAAACACCCTTTCCGTCTGCTATCTTGCACCATTCCATAAATACATTATTCCATACTACGTTGATTTCCTCCCATGAAAATGCCCTAGCGATGCATCGTTCGGTTATATCAAGTACGTGTCTGCAGCATGTTTCATTGTCGCGTATGTAGATGTTTGAGCACTCGGCAATTGGTGTGTCTCCCTCCTCCTCTCCCTCTCTCTGGTTTCCGATGTGCTATCCATCACCCCCCCCCCCACACACATTCTTGGTTACTGGGAACAATGCCGAATATAGCATATCAACACCCGTCGCTCTCACACTCTCTCACACACTTCGCCGCTACAAACCTAGTCTCACTCACGATTCGCTGGCTGTAATCATAACGACTGCCCCTACAAAAGCCTTGTCGAAATATTGCATTTCACGGTGGCGCCTAGCCACTTTCATTTCTGGCTTGTTGCAACACAATGGCTTCTCTTCTCATATTTCTCTCCAGCCAGGCTCATGCCAATTGGGCCGTCTCCATTTCCTTATATATCTTGTCTCGTCGTTTCCAAATTATCCGCCTATACACAGCACACACACACTCACTTTTTGTGCGGTAGAAAAAGGGATGTTTTTCGTGCGCGGCGGGGTACTGGCGAGGGGCCTAGGTCTATTAGTTTGCTATTCACATTTTGTACACATCTCCCTCCTCCCCCCACTGTCCTTATCCCTATGGGCAGATGACGTTCTCATATATTATGGACCACCCATTCATTCATGGCGTCTTCCTCTCCCCCCCTCTCTCTCTCTCTCTTCTAAATCCACTCATTTCGACTCTTCCCAACACATCCACACATCCACATTTTGTAAATCAAAATAATTAGCTGAATCGTACGACTCGTATAAAACAGCGATCGTTTATCACCAAAGTCATATCATTTGTATTTATATCTATACTAATCGTGGTAGTCAGCAATTATTTCGTTCGAGCATTCTACCATATGTGTTTTGGTTCTTGTTTTATGTGTCCACGATATTATTTTATAACACCAAAAACAAGAGAGAGAGAGAGAGAGAGAGAGAGAGAGAGAGAGAGAGAGAGAGAGAGAGACTACAATCACGGAGGCTCTTCTCGCGTGTCTAACATTGGGTACATGTAACAGGCAAATCGCGTGTCTTCGTTTCATTTTCAATTCAAATGTTGTATTTTTACATTTTTCTCCCGTTTATTCGAAATCCCATGTAGTGTGTGAATTACTGAATTGTGTTTTTCAAATGATACACAAACCACTAGGTTTTCACATTAGCAGTGTCCATTTCTCAATCAGTTTCTAGTTGTTTGCTTTCTAAAGTGTAGGACTTCTGTCAAGTCAACTAACGAATACTAGTTCTAATGTGTATGACGTAGGTTTTCGAGTGGTTCCCATAATTTTCATCTGACGAATCCAATTACTTTCATAATCCATCCACCGAAAACACACGTGCTTTCCGAGTCTTGGGTCACTCACTCATTTCAATTTGCGAAATGTGTGACGAGTGCAACGCAGTTTTATTTGAAAGTTTAAATTTTTGTTATATTTGACAATATGCCTATCAGTCATTGTGAAAAAAGATCGGATGTTTGTATACTTTTCTTACTAGTTTTCTCTACCTCTTTCTCTTTCTCTTCTCTTTCTCTTCTCCCTTTCACTCTCCCTAAATATTCTTCTCTCTCTTAGGCTTTTCCTCCATCTCCTCTTCGTCTGCGCTCTTTCACATTTTTCTTAACAAATAAACAAATAAATATGTTGTTTGCGCACATGGTTTTTTTTAATCTCTGACCATTCTTAGATAGTAATCTTATAACAATGTTTCCAGGATGTACACTCTCCGTCCTCTCATCGATGGGTTGATCGAACAAGCGGACTTGGTACGAAGAATCTCCATCGGGTCAGTTATTCTAGTTCAAAATGTGATTTTTGAAACAAATAATTATTTTATTTTTATAGACATGGGCGATAGTGAGAGAAACTTATAAGTTATACCAGTAGCTATGAGAGAAGACTAGTCGACTAGTTTAATTAACAAGCTCCCCTCCTCTCTCTCTCTCTCTCTCTCTCTCTCTCTCTCTCTCTCTCTCTCTCTCTCTCTTTCATTCCATATTCGCGTGTTCAGTCGCATGACTCTCTGGCTTATTGACGCCACATTTCTGGTATACTTATATTATCACTCTTATAAAAATTGTACTGTCTTTTACTCTTCTGAACTCTTTTGTCATTTTTTTCTTATAATTCATAGTACTATATATTATGCTCTTACAATATCACCATATATTATGCATTGAAGAAGGGAGAATGCGCAGAAGAAAACTAGTATGGTCACGTGGAAATCCTTATCATTTACACATTTACTATGGTTTGCTTTGTTTTCCAGTCAACCCGCATAGGTTCATTATATTTCCTCTTTTCAATTTCACTCCTCTCCTCTTTTTATCTCTACTATAAGTGCTCTCTCCTACCAGTTTTCCACATATTCTGGTCGTTTCGGAGGCTCTGGGAGGGAATTATTCATCTTTCCCGTCGGCTCTTTCGGTTTTTCCCTGCCTGCCTATCCGACACTGTTCACTATTTTATAGTTTCGTGTCGGTTCTCATATTTTTTTCCTATTTCTTCTAGTAACGGATATACTTTATTTGTAATACTATTGGTGAAACATAGTTTGTGAAATAGATCATTTTTTACCCTTCTTTATTCAAATACGATTCATGATGTAAATCGAGCGTAGTTGATTTGATTGCCTCGCCCAGTACAAATTGACCTCAGTTCCTGGTAGCGTAGCTATGTACAATCACGGGAGTTCCTGGTATGCATAGGATATGATTCCGACTAACAACTATCAGTGTCATGTTATAGTTGGAGAGAATGAGAGAGAGAGAGAGAGAAAGAAAGAAAGAAAAAGAAAGAGAGAGAATACGTGTGTTTCCTCGATTATGAGCTATTCCTCTTCGGATGGTGCATACCGCATCCTCCCCCACTCTCCCGAGATATGATAAGATTGATAAGTCAAGTGAATTAATCCCCTCTCCCCCCCCTCTCTCTCTCTGTGATGTGATTGAGTGATACGGCCTCCCCCTCTCAGTCAGCTTCTATGGATTATCCCCACACTCCTTCATAGCCCCTTCCCTCATCGCTCCCGCTATTGATTCGACTGTATTCCACTACTCGCGCAACTTCCGCGCCACCCGCCTATTCCGCGCCGCGCAACTGCCGCGCGCGCTTCTGCCGCATGCTGCGTCGTCCGAGCAGCGCGTTCGACCACGCGCCACTTGCGCCCGCCGCGATCGAGTGGGAGGACGATGTGTTCGAGGAGTAAGTGTGTGATAGCGTGTCGGAACCCGCCATTTGCCCCCGCCGCGCCCTTTGCTGCTTCATTACCCCTGTGAGCATACAATGACTGCATGTCGCCAGTGGGCGGGGCCTCGCACTCTCTCCCCCCCCCCTCTCCCCTCGCAGTCTCACCTGTACCCTACCATGCGTCGCTCCGTCAAACCACCGCTGCCGCAGCGCCTCACGCAACTGCGCCTCACCGGCTGGCGGGAGAAGGAGCAGAAGGAGGAGGAGCAGACGGAGCAGCAGCAGCACGATGGACACCGAGCCAGGACGAACAGGTCATCGGGGGCAGGGAGACGTCAACGTCGCTCAGAGATGGGCCGGCCATGTTCATTCGTATGCCACGCCACAGTCTCGCAACATCTTGTTTCCCCCTTCATGTTTTGCGTGTCTCTGTCCATGGGTCGATAGAGCTTATGACTTATGATTGGCCCTGCCACATCCACTAGTCACAAGAGCGAAGACACACATACCTAATCGCACAACCTAACCTACATATACTAGTACCAAGAAACATATACGTTTGAGGATACGTTTAATAAGATCGTACAGCCAGAACCATCCTCGTCACCTAACCTACAGACTAGTGGAAGCAGATACGTTTAAGGATACGTTTTCCGGTTTCAGTTCTCCGTCGGAGATGCGTGCACGTCGTCTGCGGTCGTCGGTGAGGAGGGAGCAGTACTACGGCAGTGTGGAGCTCGTCGTCTCCGTCGATCCGAGGGGAATGATCAGGAACATCGGTGAGACAGTCTTATCTATGATAATAACAATAATAACAATAATAATAATAATAATAATTTATTACAGTTCACACTGTGCCACACACAAAAATATGATGAAAATGAAAAAAAATCAATGCAACAAATGAGTGCGTATCAATCTGTAAGACCAGCAGTTTCAACGATACCATCATATCTTGCTCTTTCATATTACCCGTTCACTACCCTCTTCGCTTCACTTATCGAACCATATTAGCCTCTCTCGCACATATGCCTTGACAGTCGATTACACTAGGTGTCACATAATAGGTGCAATCACGCGGTCTCTCTCTCTCTCTCTCTCTCTCTCTCTCCTTCTTCCCCCCTCTCTCCCGTTATATCTCTCTCCCTCTCTCTGCCACAGCTGCATATCTGTTGTGGTGCAATGTCTATCATTCCCCTCTCTATTAGCATGTGACATGCATATCTACCACTATCATGTAACACTATGCCTTTGCGGAAACGTATAGGAACGTACGTCCACTCTCTCTCTCTCTCTCTCTCTCTCTCTCTCTCTCTCTCTTCCACATCGACTATTCGTGTGTTGACCACTTCTACCCTCCAGCATCCATCATCAAAACAGAGAGAGAGAGAGAGAGAGAGAGAGAGAGAGAGTAGGATAATGATTATCGTATGCACACAGGCCGCTTTCGTCTCGAACCATCGTCCGACATTCAGAGAGACTTTGACGTGGTAAGAGGGAGGGGAAAGGGGGGTTGGGAGAGAGAGAGAGAGAGAGAGAGGAAGCGGATTACTCTCAGTGGATTGATAACCTGCTATACAGGAAGCCCCCGTGCCTTCATCTTCAGTGATAGTGGAGAATCCGCAGGAAGAGACGCGCTGGTACTGGAAATACTTCCTAGGCAACGGTGAGAGGAGGGAGGAGAGAGAGAGAGAGAGGGGGGAGAGAGAGAGGGAGGGAGAGAGAGGAGAGATGGAGAAAAAAGGAAATGTGATAGAGTAGGAAAAGTCCAAGGAAATGACTCTTTTCAGAGCACCAAAACTTTGCGGGCATCGATCCATCCACGAAAACTCCGTTCTTCCTTTCGATTCTGGTCGAGGATGAAATCGACGACAACAAACTGTGTCGAGCCATTCTGTGGACATCCAAGGTTGTTTGTGTTTGTATTTACTTGTTCACTTGTTCACTTGTTTACTTGTTTATCTAGGGTCCTCGTCGTCTGTGCGTGCCAACCCCCATGACTGGGAAGCCACTCACCGCCAAGGCAATCCTACAGTCAGTCCACTATCGTACTTTTATTATCATCATTGCCAGCTTTCTTTTCCAGTCAATATCAATATACAATTATGCCGATTCAAACTATGTGTAATCTAATAACCTGTTTCCTAGAGAGCCATCTCGCACTATCCCTATATTTATCCTAACTTATTTTGATCTGCCTCTCTAATATCCGCTGAAATTTCCTGGCAGTTTGTGCGAATGCCAGCGTCCCAGCGATATTGTTTCATTACGGGTTGCCACCTCAAATGACGCACATAGAATGCTAAAATGGAAGCGACTCTCTCTCTCTCTCCCTTTCTCTCTTTCTCTCTATCTCTCTCTATCTCTCTCTCTCTCTCTTTCTCTCTTTCTCTGCGGGGGAAAATAGTATGTCGAATAAGTGTTATATTGATATTTTGAGAATAGCGGAACAAACGTAGTTTCCAGGCGATTCCCCGGAATGACCGACTATAACAGAGGGCTGAAGGAGATCACGAATGCGAAAATACAGAAGGTGCGCTTGAACTCTCTCTCTATCTCTCTCTCTCTCTCTCTCTATCTCTCTCTTTACCAATGGGACCCTTATTTGTTTCAGGACCTCATAATCCTGGAGGACCAGGAGGGTAGTGTCAACTGCAAGTTCGGAGTCATCTACGCGCTCGCAGATCAAGTCTCCGATGCGCAGATGCTCAGCAATGGTCAGTAGACATCTCTCTCTCTCTCTCTCTCTCTCTCTCTCTCTCTCTCTCTCTCTCTTTTTGACGCCTTTTCTCTTTTTGAAAGACATTGGCTCTTGTGTGCCTTGTGACCCCCTTGTGTTTTTTGCGTGTTGTGATTTCTGATAACACGATCTCTCTCATCTCTCATTTCTCATTTCTCTCTTTCTCTCTTTCTTTCTCTCTTTCTTTCTCTCTCTCTCTCGTCTCTCTCGTCTCTCTCTTTCTCTTTTTTTCTCTCTCTCTCTCTCTCTCTCTCTCTTTTTATCTCTCCCTTTCTCCCTCTCTCTCCCTCTCTTTCTCATCTTTCCCTTCCAGAACATGGCTCGGAGCACTTTGAGCGTTTCCTCAAGATCCTCGGACAGCGCATCGAATTGCAGCAGTGGGGCAGCTACAGAGGAGGACTCGATGTCACAAGTGAGAGTGGGCGGGGCATAGATGGGCGGGGCATAAACGGTTATTAGTAAGTCACACCGTGCTTCTTTTCTTATTAGTTTTTTTTTACTGAAGAATGAAAACGATCTCGAATTATTTTCATATGGATGTGCATTGAATATCAACATTTCGTGAAACGTAGGCTTTTTTGGCAATATGAGAACGACACGAATGATTAGTTACGGAAAACAACTACTGTTATGATATGAGCGCAGAATGGAGCGTGTTACGTATACAACAATCAAACGGATTAGCAATTTATTAAAAAAAAATGCAATATCTCAATATTGTGTGCTCGGAAACAGGTGGTATAATGAGAAGCGCACCCGTAAAATGTATGTATTATTGTAAATGCATTACCTCACCCTCTTTCTTTCAGCCAACAGCACAGGGAAGGAGTCCGTGTACACAGTGTTCGCCGGACATGAAATCATGTTCCATGTGTCTACTCTACTCCCTTACTCCAAGGAGAACATGCAACAAGTAGGTTAAATTACCGAATTGAATGAGAGATTAGCGGTAAGCAACAATTCACGGTTGAATATTGCCTGTGAAACGTAGAATCGTTCTTTCAGATCGAGCGGAAGCGGCATGTCGGAAATGACATAGTGAACATAGTGTTCGAGGAGGGCGCTGACCCACTCCATCCAAACTTCTCCCCAACCATGATGAAGAGCCACTTCACACGTGGGTGGAACACGTTCACACACTGAATACATTTCAAAGAATGTACATTTTGAATGGAAAATGTTACTTTCAATCCTAACATTGCAGATGTGTTCGCTGTTGTGACATTCGAGGAGAAGACGGGTCTGTGGCGGCTGTGGGTGTTTTCGGAGGAATCTGTGCCCGCGTTCGGTCAGCCCATCTCCCTCTCTCTCTCTCTCTCTCCCTCTCCCCCCCTCTCTCTCTCTCTCTCTCTCTCTCTCTCTCTGTCATCTCCAATAAATTGTGTTCAGGCCCATCCTTGCCCCTCCCCAACACTTTCTCCGATCCCGCAGAGTTCAGGGAATTCTTGGTCACCAAATGTGAGTAGAGAATCGTAAGACAAAGAAAGTGAAGAGAAGACGGTCTGTACACTTCTTTCAGTGATCAACGCAGAGAAGGCCGCGTTCCAGGCTCGAGTGTTCGTTGAGAAGCGTCATCGGACGAACGACACCCTACTCAAGGATATGTACATCGAATACCTCAAGGACTTCAACAAGGTATGAATGACTTCTTTTTCGATAGTCTTGAAAGTCTTTTCATCTGTTGCATATTGTGGCGTTTTGTCGGTAAGTGACACACATTTCGTGATATACGTTTCACCGGCTGTAGAAGAACGAAGAAGAATGAAAACAATAATTCCGTCCATATCGCAACTGGAATAAAATCGAATAAAATCGAATGATGTGTAAAGTGATGATGTGTGAATTTCACAAATTGTAACGCAAAGAAATGTGTGCCCTTTCTCAAATCCTTTCCAAATTCTCCATTACTTGAACCAAATCGGAAGTGGATAGCATATGATAAGAAAATAATGACAGTTTTTCAGTCTTTCAACAAGGTGACGGACACGGTGATCAAGCACCTCCGCTCTCCGATCCGGAAGGAGCCGCCCGCAGACACGGCAGAATTCTGCAAACTAGGAGAGCTCATCAAGGTGAGCTGTCGAGAAATGACGATCATAAGATTTGTAGATAACTCTCACTAATGATTTTCAATCTTGTATGATGTATCACCAAACGAGCTCACATTCAAGAAAATACGAGCAGTAACACTTCTTGCTTAGGTGAAACGTATATATTTCAGCTGGAGAAGATGCTGTCTGGAGACGTGACAGACTCGCTCAACATGAGTATATGCAGGAAACAGGTACGTACTACCTCTCTTCGTCCTGCCACTTCCCTTGTAAATAACAAAAACAAACTTATATCGGTAAATCCACAAAACAGTAAACCACATACTCACAACTATCGTTGCAGCCATGGGAGAAGGAGCAGCTGCTGCGCAACATTCCCGCAGTGGAAGTACTCTCGGCAGATGGATGGGGAGGGGCTGCACTGCTGGTAGCTACCGAAGTGGGTGATCTCTCTCTTTTTTTTCTCTCTCTCTCTCCTCTCTCTCTCTTTCTCTTTCTCTCTCTCTCTCTCTCTCTCTCTCTCTCTTCTATCAGTGCATGGTAAGGTATGATTTCAGGAACACGGTGTCGTGTTCATCTCGGCAGAAGACAGTGATGGAACGAAGAGGAGGGTGAGTGATTGCACCTTATCAGCTGATCAGCTGATATCCCATGACGTCATTGCAGGTGGTGATCGAAGCGGCGGCGCGCATCCAGCAGCTGGCAGTGCTGGAGCACTTCGGACTCATGGTCGCGAGGACAGAGAGGGGTGATTATCGACACGTCTTATCGATTATCGATTGATACGGTTATCCCACTGTGTGCACACCGAATGTTGTTTCCACGCACTGATGGCTTCACGATTTTCTATTTTTTGTGTCACAAAACATCGTACCACTTCATGAAAATGATTATTCGGTTATTCAGAGAAATGAGATGTTTTTAGGTAAGGACTCGTGCCTAGTCGTCTTTGCACTATCCGAACTGCGGGCGTCCCTCCAGACTGGACAACCCATCGTCAAGAAGATTGCTCATCAGAAGAAGATACCGGGAACAAAGGGTAGGCTCCCTCCCTCCCTCTCTCTCTCTCTCTCTCTCTCTCTCTCTCTACCTCTCCCTCTCCCTCCACAGGCTGCCACCTGTTTGCCCGCTCCCCGGAGGGTGGACTTCGCCTTTCCATAGCTGCGTGTGTGGGGCGGAAGGTACTACTGTTGAGGTAGGACAAAACAAAAATCTGGCATGTCATTGCAGAATAATAGGGAGAGAGAGAAAAAGTGATAAGATCGAATTCTTCAGATGGGCTCTGGGTCCACTGGGTCGACTGGCAGTGAACACGGACCTCCCCAACAACTTTACCCTACTCAGAGTGAGTACTACTTATTTTACAAAAACCGCTTATTCACCGTATGAATTATTTAACAGATGAGTTGTGTTATTTCGATTGTTGTTGAAACGTAGATCACGAAAGGAGTTTGGAAGGGACAAAGACCGCTAGTTTCCAGTCCCACTCTCTGCCTGACGACCCATCGGCCCTGTGTCTGTACGAGAGGAGTGCCCAGAATGGAGTGGTCAAGGCAGTCGCCGTGTGTGCAAAACACGTATATGTCGTCAACATGAGGTGAGAGAAACACTTTGTGACGATTATAACGTGACACATGCGCGTACGTTCCGCAATGTTAGAATCATACACACGGCCCGGCGCGCGTTCACTAATTTGCGTGACGGTAGACGCACGCGACGCACACGCAACGCGTCTCCCATGTTAAAGAAAGAAAAATGCTCATCATCATTATCAATTTCTGAGATGTAGCGAACGTGGTCTAGTGGTTAGCGAGCGCGGCGCGTGATCTGTTTATCGCAGGTTCGATTCCGTTCGCTGCCACAAGTTTTGCTAGATTGTTTTGCTAGATTGTTTGAGCCATCCGCGACGCGGAACTGATGCGCAGCGTGCGTCTGAGTTCACCGGTCAATGAACAAATGAGTGACACTATGGCCGGGCCGTGATACAGAATCATGCAATTTGTTATCGTTCGCGTCTTGTCATCCATATGATCCATATCCATATGAACAAAGAAGCGGTAGTCCGGTCAGGAATGAGAAGCAGTTGAGTACTTGCATGAGGTACACGATTGACGACTGCATTTGCAGTGACGGTTCGGAGGAGGAGGTGCCGTGCGAGGTGCGCGCGGCTTCCATCGTCCGATCGGCAGGAGACGGCGACAGCGACGAGTTCGTCATACTACACCAGAGTAAGAAGCAGTTATACTGCATAAGTCATGTAAAACATTCGAAACGTAGATCATATTACATCAGAGAACGTGGGTTTATGAAATCAAATAGTGACGTTGCATTAGTGACAGCAACACAGGATCGGTCATATAACATACTTGAATCGTAGATCATCATCAGAGTGCGTGGGAAGGGATTATGAAGGCTGCATATAATGTGCTGCATATAGATTATGAAGGCAATTTATAAGTACGATGAATTACTGAAAGAAACGTGTTGTCATTTTATATGAAATGTTCGAAACGTAGATCATATTACATAAGAGATTGTGAGACAATGGTTCATTAGCCATTTTGGAAATGGATACTTTGTATATGAGGCGGTTGTTTACTGACTTATCTCTGACACACAGTTATATTTACGGTTACATTTACGTGAATCCTATTCCTTTATTGCTCTTATCGAATAGTGGACGTCTGGGAACAAACCGCGGACATGGTCTGAAACTTGTGAGCAGTGCACGCACCCACCTATCACAATCTTCTTTCCTCTTCCGAGTACACAATTTATGGAATAAGCTGCCTAGTCACATTGTCCTTGTGTCAGACAAAAGCGCATTCAAAGTCGGTGTCACCAAGTTTATAAAGTCTCAAATAAATCAACTGAACATTGTAGATCCAACTAGAATATAGTCATAAACGTGCTCTTGCCATCATTTGTAGAGTGGAGAGGGGAGTGAATCAGTGGGAGGGTCTATCCCACCGGCCGCGAACCCCATCCTGGTAAGTGGTATGAAAGGTTTCCTACCCCCGCATACGCTGCTCTAATCAACAGTGTCTGGGGGCAGGAAATCCCTTGGTCTGTCTGCGCATCGTCTGGGCAAGGATCGAGTAGCCTCAGAACCCTGTCGAAACTCCTCTTAGTTCTGTACCGCGCATTTCAACCATATTGTATCGCTACCATAACTATGTATGAATAAAGATATATATATGAAATCGAATAGTGACGATGTATTACTGACAGCAACACAAGATCGGTCATATGACATATTTGAAACGTAGATACAAACTTTTTTTCAGACAACACTATCCTATACGAGAATCACGAGGGTCGGTGGCACTCGGAACAGACATTCTGGAGTACCACGCTCAATAGCTTCGGTACGGTATTCTCTCTCTCTCTCTCTCTCTCTCTCTCTCTCTCTCTCTCTCTCTCTCTCTCTCTCTCTCTGATTTCATGGCTTCACTCAACAATGATAACTGATAACTGATAATCTTCCAGTTTTCCACTTCCCATTCATAATCGGTTTCGGGGAGGATCTAGTGGAGATACGACTGGCAGTCAACGGGAATCTACTCGCCAGCATGTACATGCCCAGTGTGCGACTACTCTCATTCAAGGTGAGAAGAGAGAGAGAGAGAGAGAGAGAGAGAGAGAGAGAGAGAGAGAATGAGAGAATGAGAGAGAGAATGAGAGAGAGAGATGGATTCTTTTCAGTCTGACATCGTCTTCTGTGTGGAGCGTGCGTTCTCGTCCACTGCTATCGCGTCTCGCAGTTCACTCGTCAGAAAACCACACGCACACACAGAGAAGAGGTCGGGAGACTCTCTCTCTCTCTCCCTCTCTCCTTTCTCCCCCTCTCTCTCCCTCCCTCTCTCTTTCTCTCTCTCTCTCTCTCAACCTCTTGCCCGTTTCAGATGGGATGTATATCGCTTCAAGGGCACTGAACTGTCAATGATTGGAAAGACTCGCGAACAAGACCAGCAGGGAACAAGAACGCCCAATCTCACTAGAAAGGTGATCTCTCTCTCTCTCTCTCTCTCTCTCTCTCTCTCTCTCTCGCTCTCGCTCTCTCTCTCTCTCTCTCTCTCTCTCTCTCTCTCTCTCTCTTCCCTCTAACCTCCCTCCTTTCAGGACATGATAGGCGAGTGCATCCAAGACGTCTGCACCTTCCGATGATCTCAAAGTTATCTTCAGTGTTCCGTTGTCACAACTATGAATTCTCCCTCGGGTGCTCATAATTTGTATTTACATTACATTCTCATATTTCATATTTGGTGTAATTATGTGATCTCACTGAACAACACTCATATCTTACTATATATTCAGAGTATTGTACAGAGAATAAATTTGATTATTTCTATATTGTTATAACATTTGTTTGAAAACAAAACTAAACAGAAACAGTAGAAATCATCTCACATTGAATTGTGAGTAATCAGAGTGCAATAAAAATTGCACGTATTTGAGTAAATGAAACTTTCGAAAATTAATGAGAGTGATCAAAAGATCTGATATAAAAGTAGTCCACCATTGTGCAATCAAAGTTTCATGTGTGCTATATGTTTGTTCTACTACAACACCTTCCTTCATTTCATCACCCAGCTATGAGCGACGAACAGCTGAACGGACAGGGGGAGTGAGTCGGTTGCGGATCAAGATCAAAAGGTTGAAGGGATGGGAGTTGAACACACGCCGAATAATCGAGTGGTCTTTCAAAACGCGAACTGCTTGATTTAAAAAAAAATCTTCGTAACTCAATCACATGGTGCGCGTGATTGTGTCAGTGAGGTTTCGCACAATCTGCACAATTCGTTGTTCAGCAGTTTTTTGTTCGGCTTTCGTTTTTCTTGTTTACTTTTCTGATTTTGTTCATTTCAAGGTTAACTTTTCTACAATATCAACATCAGTCAGAATGTAATCCTTATGTTTGTGCAGGTATGGCCGACGGCGGTTGGGATGAGCTGGAAGACGTGGGCGAGTCTGGAGACGCGAGTGCCGCTGTCCCTCCCTCCTTTTCCCCGGAGAAGCTTGCCTCCTCGCCCACAAAAGCAAAACCCAAGACTATGGTGAGTCCACTTCCTTGTATTGTTTCACTTTTTTCGAAAGTGGTTGTATGATTTCACACTTAACTACTCTGTGGTTGTCGTATTTCTCTGTCGTGCGTTGTTGCAACACTATGAAGGCATTGCAGAAGCAGGACTTGTTGGAGCAGATGCTGTCCCTGCCGAACAAGAACGCGATGGAGTTTCTTGGCGGCGTCGGTCGACTCGCAGCCGACCTCGACCAAAAGGTGTGTCATTGGCTTCATTATTTTGTTTACTATATTTTCAGTATTACAATATTGTTTTACTTTCAATTATCATGTAAACATAAATATACTCAGGCCTCTTTGGTGTCTGACGAGTTGGCGTTCGTGGAGGAGGACCTCCCGAACCGACTCGACAGCCTGCGCACCTTCAAGAAAGAACTGGCCGAGATGAAGGACGAGGTATGTTTCGGATAATTTTTATCTTGAGTGATAGACATTTATCTCGGAACGAATTAATGTGAGCGAAATGAAAACAACAGAGGTATTATATTAGTGAGATCATTGACGTGAAACTTTGTGTAAATCATGAAACATAAATGCCAAAGACTATTATTTACGTTTACATAAAACACGACTGCATTGATTGCATTTTCAATACAACTGTTACAGTGGTCATGACTGCTTATGTCAGCTGATAGATAACAGATGTTGACGGTATATGGTAGACGTGCCTCGTTATATGGTAGACGTGTCACGGTATATGGTATCCGTGCCTCGTTGAGATGATGTCCCTGTCGGCCGCGTACCGCCAACACGCAGACGCCGTCGTCGACACACTCAAGCAGGTCAGTGGGGGTAGGTCTCGTTTTTAAGCCAAAAGGAAAGTAATTACTAATTACTACTTCAATATCTCCACATTTCTATGTGAAGTTGCTGAAACATATAACCTACCTTACAATTCGAACAGCTGTTGTTTTCATTTACTGCAACATACTTATCTCCCCGCAGCACGCTCCCGAGATGCTGCCCCGCGTGGAGGCCCTGTCGGAGAAGCAGGTGCAGCTGCAGCAGATGAAGGCCCGCCACAAGACGGCCGAGCTCGTCGACGGTGGGGCTAGATGTTACTGTACTGTGTACTGTGAAGTAGATTGAGCTAGTCGTAGGCAGTAGGCAATTGATCTTTGTTTGTTCATTCCACGGTGAATATGTTTCCGCTCGTGTATCTCACGGTAAATCATTGGTTTGGTGCAATAACACTTTCATTTCTATAAAGAATGTGATCTGTTGGTGTGCAGGTTGTAAGCTGGCGATGCACTGTTCGGATCCGGCTACGATGGACCGCGTCTACCGGGAGGGCTGCGCACACGTCGACCACACACAGGAGGTGGGTCGCTCCCTTTCATGTCAGAGATTTATCTGGAATCGTTATTCGAATGAAGAATAAGAGAAAGGAAGCATGCAGTAGGCCAAGATCTTGCTAACAGAGGAGGTTTTTTTTGTTGATAAGATGGCGATGTGTTTTAAGCTGGGCGAGCAGCTGCACTTGGAGACGTGTGTCAAGTGGAAGCTGTTGTCGGAGGCGGCCGAGCAGTGGGCAGAGGAGGGCGTGGACAGGCTGCTCACCAAGATGCACGTGGGTTGTTATTTCTCATCACCAATTGGAAAGTGTTGTTATGACACGTACATCAGCTCCTCCCTTTACAGTACCCCCTGGACAACCCGCTCGACGAGCGCGCGGTGCAGAGGGAGCTGACGGAGCTGGTCGACTACCTGGCGGTGGCATACCGGGTCGAGCACCGGGAGGCCGGCAGGGACGGGTGCGTCCCATCGTTGGATCAAAGAATGTGAAAAAAAACTTGCGTCACACAATCAAAATCACACATAAAAACAGTTCAAGCAATGTATTTTAAAAAGGAGTGGAAGAGGAAGAGATCTGGATTGTTATTGTACCCAACACATAGTTTTGTAACGTGATTTGATTTCAGAGTGGCGCGCGTGCTGTCCCTTCTGCTGTCGCCTCTGGAGAAGCGCTTCCGCTACCACTTCTACGGAGACAGAAAGACCAACGACCCCAAGTGAGTTGCGTTGGTGTGGACTTTGCTCGTCTGTTTCAAGTGTGTTGAACATGAACAATGACTGATTCCTGATTCATATAGGTTTCGGAAATTTGTTTTGTTTCTAGTCAATTTTATTTTTACACTAGTTGGTTTTTGCTTCTCTACATTGTATGATGTAACTGTGTGTGTGTTGAGGAAGCCGGAGTGGTTCTTGTCGCAGCTGGTGTCGTGGTCGACTGCCACGCTGCCCCTCTACACGACGGTGACCGCCAGACTAGAGGGAGTGCTGGTGGGTCAGGCATCTCATAACATGATCAATTCAATTCAATCCTGTATCGCGTTATGTGATCATAACTCAAAACATCAATCATTTAACATGATACAGGATGATTATCTATGTGTTCATTTTGTCGCACAGTTCCGACTGTTAGTGTTATTGGTGTTGCAAGAAAAAAAATGAGCAGGGAGTATTCGTCGGTTCAACGAGGGATTAGTGTTATGAGTTTCTGAAACGTAGTATGTGTGAGTTATGAATAGTTTCGATGTGTAAAAGTGAAAAATTGATGGATTTTTTTCTATTACCTGTGTTTCAGTCGACTCCTCTGTCCGCTTCTCTGGCGTGGCACTCGAAGCTGGCGGAGCTGGGCAAGGAGAAGGCGGCCAAGTGAGTGGGCAACAACGTTTCCATTATAAACGTGCACCCGAGCTTCGATATATCGAGATCTAGTGTCTATTGAAGTTTTTATACCGTATTGCCATTGGATAACCCTCGAAACATGTTTGTCGCGTTTTCGGTTTTTGTATGGGGATGGGTAACGAGTAGAGATGGTCCGGTTATCCGTCATTTCGGTTATTTTTCCGGTTTTCGGTTATTTAACCGGTTCGGTTAACCGGTTAACCGGAAACCGTTTTGATTTCGGTTAACCGGTTAACCGGTTAACCTAACTGAAAAACCGTGACAGAAACCGGTTTTCGGTTAACCGAACCGGTTAATCGAAACCGAATTCCCTGTAGCTGACTGTCTAGGCTAAGTTCGCCGCTCGAATTATCAAATTTCTCGAGTTTTGTGATGTAACAATGGCGGTAACGGACAAATAAGATTGAACTTCGAGCTATCTTTGATGATCTCACACCTTCAGTGTCGGTTTCGATAACCGAAAACCAGTTAAAACTGGTTAACCGGAACCGGTTTTTCGAAATTTCGGTTCGGTTAACCGGTTAAACCGATTCCGTGAATAGTTTAAAGGAGCATACCACTCTAAATTTTGTGAATAAACTACAACTAGCACGTGAAAATATATGAAAATACGATCTCTTTTCATGAATAAAATGTATGCTGAAAATGAACAGATCATGTAAAATAGGTGTTCGTAAATTTCGTAGTGTATGGGATTGCCCCCGGTCTGCGCGCACACTCGCGGAGTGTGCGCGCAGACCGGGGGCAGTCCCATACACTACGAAAAGTTGTGGGTCGCACGTTTCGTTTTCGACGATTGGTTTCACGTTTGTTATTTTATACTCTCGATATCTATTGAATATTTCTATTGTTCACAGTTTCTCTGAACCATGTAGAAGTGAAAAGATAACTCGTTTTCTGGTAAAATACGCGTTTGAGTTCCATTGGATCATTGTTCACTAACAATTTTTTGAGAAGTTATGTTTTGTGAACTGGGAAATACAATTTCGTATTCACCGAAATTTGACATGTTCATACTACATATTCGAAAAGAATCCATGACATGAAATTTAGAGTGGTACTTTCCTTTAACCGGACCATCTCTAGTAACGAGCAATCAAGTGCATGAACTGAATTTAATAGCGTTAGTCAATATTGAATTGGTTGATTGATTGCTGTGAAATATACGTGCGCGTAAATGTTCATACGGTGGTAAAGTTAGAGGCACATTTCCGATCGGGAATGGAGTGCCACATGAGCGCCATGGTATAAAGTATAAGTGTACAAGTGAGAAGCGACACTTATATTAAAGCTCTAAATCTAAACTTATATCGAAACGCGTAGACAGTTTATTATTGTTTCACTGGATTGTTAAGGGTTTAGTTGTCTTTGAAACCGTTTCTTTCTGTAATATATTGTTCCCAATTCAGACTGCTGCACTCGCCGCAAATGGACGACGCGGTGACATTCGGACATCTGGTAGATGAACTGATCGCACACGAGAGGGAAAGGAGTGGTGAGAGAGAGAGAGAGAAAGAGATAGATAGATAGATAGATAGATAGATAGATAGATAGATAGATAGATAGATAGATAGATAGATAGATAGATAGATAGATAGATAGATAGATAGATAGATAGATAGATAGATAGATAGATAGATAGATAGATAGATAGATAGATAGATAGATAGATAGATAGATAGATAGATAGAGATAGATAGATAGAGATAGATAGATAGAGATAGATAGATAGATAGATAGATAGATAGAGATAGATAGATAGATAGATAGATAGATAGATAGATAGATAGATAGATAGAGAGAGAGAGAAACCTCCTACAGATCTGGACCCGTCTCACAATCCCGCGCACAACATTCTGTCTGTGCTCTGCGAGCCGGAGCCTCTAGGCAGGTGGCTCGAGATCGAGAACGCCGCGTGTGTTGGTGGGTTGTTGTTGTTGTTTACTCACCTCTGTGTTATGCAGGTCTTATGGACGAGATGCTGGCGAGTGGAGACAGGTGGAAGAACAGGTTCAGGGATATGGAGGAGGTGGACACGGTGAGGAAGAGTACTGTACAAGTATTATGTATTACTGTAGTTGCGCTATGTCTTTGTTGCAGTACCTCGTGTGCGAGTGCACTGACCAGTTCGTTGCCCTGCTGGCTTCGGTGCGGGAGAGGTGCCGGCAGCTGCCGAGCGAGGAGGCGAGGGAGAGGTTCAGGGGTGGGTCAGAGGTCAGGGGATGAGGTGGGAGAGAGTTGACGTGCTTCGAAAGAGGGATGTTGAATGGTTTCTTATGCATAGGACGCTGCGCGAGGTTTCATTGACGGTATGATGGTTGGAATGTGTGTGGTTGCAGAGCTGCAGCTGGTGCTCGTGGAGGACTGGCGTCGCCGTCTCTCCCTCATGGCTCGGCAGGCCGATTCTCCTTGGGCCGAGCCCTACCCACACATCATGAACGCATGCGGGTCAGTGCCCTTATATTCAGTTTTTTTTCCATTTCGAGCAATCGAGAAATTGACAATTGTTGCGAATTGTTTTCCGTCTATGTGCGTGGTGAAGCATATTCTTCTCGGGTGGTCTTCTGGTGACCTCAGAGCAGTATTATAGATCATTGGAACTGTAATACAACTTGAGCCACGTAGTGGAAAATAGTTTTGCGAAGTGATAGAGTCGTGAAACGTATTGCTTGCAACTTAAATTAGTTGGGAAATGGCTGACGATTGGCATTATACCTCATTGTGCTTTGCGCGATGAGGTATTGCAAATACGCACAGTGGGAGCAGTCGGAATGAGTATGAGCTGACTTTGAAACTTATTTCACGGAACAATACTCTCTTATCTCCTTTACCCGTTTCCACTGTAGGTGATTTGTTTCCACTGTAGGTGACTGGGGACCGGACTGGTGATGAAGGTTGTGAACATGTGTATTCGATATTCTCTCTTATGTAACCTACCTGTCTGACGTGTTGCGTGACTGTGATCCCGTTCCTTCACCTGTTGGCTCCTTTCAGGTACGTGTGTTGTGTGTTGGAGGAGTGGTGTGAGGTGGACGAGTCGACTGCCGAGTGGGCCGGCCGGGCGGCCATCGACCACGCAGCCGCCATGTACAAACACAAGTCAGTCCACCTATTCATTTTACACACTTTTTGTGACGACAATTCGTTAGATGAGTCAGAAATTAGTTGTTTCTGACAGGGTTTTGCTGTGGCTTGTAGATGAAGCGTATTTTATAGTAGATTTACAGGTTTGGTTGGAACGGGCTAGTTATTTGTTTATCCATTTCATACGGATTTTTTGTGTTTGTTTGTATATGTGGGGCATATTTCTTCTTGCTACTGATTACTAATGCACGAATAGAAAGCTTATGTGGTAGTAATGTTTGCCTTTGGATTGGTGGTGGACGATGTATTTCATCTCTGTTGATTCTTGAAATCGGATATAACTCAATTCAGTTCACTTCTCTGTGTGTTGTAGATGGGAGCAGATGGCCGAGGACATGGTGGGTTCGTTGGAGGCGCAGATCCAACCACTCCTCGCCGCATACGCACAACAGGGCAGGTGGTGAGTGCGGGTGATGGTTGATGTATAGATTAGCATTAGAACCGCATTTCTTTTATTGAATTTGAAACGAGATGAAGAACATGTGGTGTAATGGTGAAAGTTATTCAATTCAATTCAATTCAACATTTATCCGGTATCGCATTATGTGATCATAACTCAAACATCAATTATTCACAGAATAGCGCCGGGAAGCAAAAGTATGCCATGTTGTCGCGTCGGTGTCCATGGCCACGCTCTTCCATTCCTCCTCGAGGTTCCTCCTATTGGATGGGATCGTCTTCTTGAATTCATCACTCCATTGTAGGTGAGGGCGACCAGGTTTGCCCATATTTGGCGGCTTCCAGTCGATCACACGTCGCGTCCATCGGTCGTCGTCATTATGCGGCGGGCGAACCTCCACTTCTTTGTCCTTGCTTCGCACAGCACGTCTTGTAGTCCTGTCTGTCGTCGTATCTCCTTACACGGAACCTTGTCCAGTACTGTCAGTCCGAGCATCTTCCTTTCCATTCTCCTCTGGACAGTCCCCAGCTTCTGCAGATCTTCTCTTCTAAGACTCCAAGTCTCGGCAGCGTAGGTGAGCGCGGGTAGAACTCACTCACTCACTCACTCCTCGGCCGATTCTCCGTAGATTATCTGGAACATTGTCGCTCCTTAGCCGGCGAGCATCGTGTGAACCAGTTCTGACCACTTGACGCGGTCTTGTGCCATGTCCATAACAGCGTCCATCCACTGCCCATTGCGAGTGTTCCAAGCTCTGCGGAACGAAGTATCCCTCGAGGTAACCTTGGCGCGCACGGCAGGCGTGGGCCCGACATCCTCCTTCAGCTTCTCGTCCCATGTGGCGCGTTTCCTTCCTGGGCCTCGTCTCCACTCCGGCGGCGGTAGTGTGAGCGCAGCTTGCTTCACAATCCGATGGTCTTCTCGTCGCAGCACGTGTCCCAAGAGACGAACTCTCGTTGCCGCCACTTGCCGCGAGGGGGTGGGCAGCTTGGACTTTTTGCGCAGGAGACGGGAGTAGATGTTGTTTACATCCCGATACAACTGCGAGTTGTTGCGACGGTTTGGGTAGAAGTAGCCTAACATCCGGCGCAAGAATTTGCGTTCCGCCGTATCCAGCTTCTCCTCGAGCTTCTTATTGAGAGCCCAAGTACCGGATCCGTAGAGCATCGCAGGTCGGATGGCGGTGAGGTAGATCCGCAGCTTGACGTGATTGGCGACGCTCGATCTCCACAAAACCTTTTCCAGCGAATTGAACGCGGAGCAGGCTTGGGCGATTCGCGCCTCCACATCCTTAGTAAGGTCGGCGTCGCTGCTAATCCACGAACCGAGGTAGCGGAAGTTGGTGGTCTGCGCGATCTTCTCTCCATTGACAGTGAACTCCTCCTTTACTCCTCGCGGGATGGTCATCGACTCGCACTTGTCCGGCCTGAGGGTCAGACCGTACGAGGCAGCGAGGAGACTGAGACGGTCGACAGCTTTCTGCAGGTTAACAGGGTCTTCTCCAAGCAGAGCGATGTCATCCGCGTAGTCGAGGTCGGTGACTTTCCTTCCTGTCGGGTGCAGCTCCACTCCTCCTCCACACTCCTCCACAACACGTCGCATCACGTCGTCGATGACATAGTTGAACAGAAGCGGGCCGCAGACGGATCTTTGGCGCACTCCAGTCCGGACGGCGAACTGCTGTGTGATTCCGCAAGGAGTGCGGACAGCGGCAGTAGTACGGCTGTACAGGTCTCGTAGAATGTCGACTAGCGGGGCTGGTACTCCGTCGGCGCGCACCGCATCGAAGAGGCGGTCTCGATCGGGACTGTCGAATGCTGCCCGGAAGTCGACAAAGATGATGTAAGTCGGCTTCTTGAATCGGGCACGCAGCTCGACGATCCGTCTCAGAGAGAAGACGGCGTCGATGGTAGACCTTCCTGGGCGGAATCCGTGCTGCTCGTCTCGGGCGGTCTTCTCGCGGTGCTCCACAATGCGAAGTAGCAGCAGACGCTCCACCAGCTTGTAGCACACGCGGATCAATGAGATACCACGGTAGTTGGCTGGGTCGGTGGGGCTGCCCTTCTTCAGCAACGGGACGATGATGGCGTTTCTCCACGAGTCAGGCACCTCCTTCCTCTCCCAGATGTTGACGATCAGCCGATGCAGCTCACGGATCCCAAAGGCGGGCAGAGCCTTCATCATCTCCGGAGTGAGGTCGTCGTCTCCGGCAGCCTTCCCATTCTTCAGCTTCTTCATGCACACAAGCAGCTCCTCCATGGTTGGCGGCTCCGTCCTGCAGTTGTAGTCAGAACGGGCGGTATGTGGCAGGGCGGGAGCAGACGGGCACGGCTGGTTGAGTAGGCGGTCGAAGTGACCAGCCCACACCGCGTACGCTGCTTCCCCGGTGACGAGTGACACGCCGTCAGAGATGACGGGCGTCGTCCTGCTCCACTTCCCGCTGTACCGCTTCAACAGGGAGAATGCCGTGCGGGCATCCTGCCTTTCCCAAGCGTCCTCGAACTCCTTGCTCCTCCTCATCCATTCCTCCTCCCACTGCTCCTTCCGAATCCTCCGCAGCTCCGCCTTGAGCACGCCTCCACCTGCCCATTGCTGGGCTGGCGTCGGCAGCCACGCGGCTGTTCGAGTCAAGTCCGAGGACGAGCTCTGACTTGCCGGCCGATCTCACAATCTTGGCCAGCTCGTCAAAGAACTTGTCCTTCTCCACCTCCTCGGCATCCTCGGTTGGCGCATGCGCCGACACGATGCGGGTCTTCTTTCCTCGTACTTCTGCATCCACGTAGATGAGTCGGGGCGAGAGAGGGTTGATGGCGAGCACGTTGACGTTGGCAGAGGTGGAGATGGCGACAGTCACCCCGCACACCGCCCTGGAAGTGGGCAGTGCGCTGTAGTACTTGTACCGCAAGGAATCGCAGCACGTCCGGTCGATTCGGGTCTCCTGTAGCATCGCCACGTCCACTCCGTGCCGCTCGAGCTCCTCCGAGAGCAGGCTCCGGTCTGCAAAGCTTCTGGCAGAACGGACATTGTAGGACATGTAACGGGTCCTGGTTCTTTGCGATGATCGCATAGTCGGTATGTTGGGCATAATGCCTGTCGTATTGTCGAAGGGTGACAATTCCTTGACTCGAAAGTAGTCAACACTTGAACTTAGCAGTCTGTATGCACAGGCAAACAGACTCCCGGGGGGCACGACGTGGACGTGAGTGTTGACAATTTCTACCCCCCGCGCGGGTAGAACTGCCATCCGAAACACTTTCCTCCGCAGTCGCATCGGTGCGCTCTTTAACATCAGGAACTGGCTATGGCGGAGAAAGCACCCCAGCCAGCCTGTATTCTCCTCGTCACTTCCACTCGATCGTCGGTCAGGAAGCTGAGAGAGCGGCCTAGGTAGACAAACTTGTCCACGTACTCCACTTCTCCTCCGTCCAGTCCAATACTCTTCTTCGGTCCGTTACTCATCACCACTGTCTTCTTCCTGTTCACGTACAGCCCGTAGTCGCTGCTCTTCTCCGCCAGATCCTCTAGCATCCGTTCTGCAGCCGAAGGTGAGCGTGCAAAGAGGATGATGTCATCAGCATAGCACAGATGAGTCAGCTTCTCTCCACCAATGTCCAGTTCGGCCCCAACAAAATCGAAGTCCAGCTTGGCACAGATTTCGGCGAGCACGCAGTTGAACAGATGAGGAGACAACGGACAGCCTTGGCGCACTCCTTTCTTCACTTCGATTTCAGCCGGTGTCCCTCGAACGTTCACTTTCGTCTTGCCCTCGTTGTAGATGCTTTGGAGCAGTCGGATGTAGGCAGGGTGCACTCCACATCTCTTCAGCGCCAGCCACGTGTCGTTGTGCTCGATGGAATCATAGGCCTTGGCAAAGTCCACGAAGACCAGGTATCCGTGGTAGCCGTGGCGGTAGAACTTGTAGATGACCTCGCGAGTCACCAGTATGTGGTCGTTGCAGCTGAATCCTCTCCGAAAGCCGGCCTGCTCCCGCGGCTGCTGCGCCTCCAATGACGGTTGTAGTCGAGCGAGCACAGTTTGCATCAGAAGCTTCAGCAGCGTCGAAGAGACAGAGATCGGCCTGTAGTTTCCGATGACGAGTGGGTCGCCCTTCTTATACAGCAGCGACACCAAGGAGTCGGCCATGTCTTCAGCGATCCTCCCTCCAGTGAGACAGGTGTTGAACAGCGCGGCGACGTACTCTAGCAGAATCGGCGGCGCGTACAGTAGGCTCTCCGTCGATATCCGGTCAGGTCCTCGAGCGACATTCCTCTTCATCAGCACCAGCACTCGACGAATCTTCTCGGCGGTAAACTCCTCCGGCAGCGAGCCATCCACATCAAACGGCGAAAACGGCAGCCAGCCAGTGTCGAAGAGCGTGTTGTAGAAGAGGCGGATGACGTTGCACACATCAGAGGGGCGAGTGGCGATCGATTTGTCGACAGCTCGCAGACTTCCCATCAGTGTCCTCGACACCTCCTCTCCTCGCAGAGCCTTCCGTGACGCTATTCCTTTCCTATAGAGTGCCATGTGTCGTTTCTCCAGGTCCTTCTCGATGGCGGCTCGAATTGCCTTGTTCAGAAGTGTGAAAGAGATCCTGGAATTGACGTTGTCCTTCCGTTGCAGCAGCTTCCGTTGTTTGAACAGGTCCAGAGTAGTGGCTGACAATCGTGGGTCGTGCTGCATCATCGTAGACGTAGTCCATTCCGCAGTCTTCACCGTCGCACACAGGGTACGGTAGTGTACCGTAGCATCCGACGAGCGCGGCAACGGCGTTCTCGACAGCAGCTCTTCCATCTTCTTTCTATACTCTCTCCAGTTCGTCCTCCATCTTCCCTTCGTCTTCGGCTTCTTCTTCGGCAGATGAACTTGCAGCTCCATCCGGACCATCCGGTGGTGAAAGTTAAAGTTACATGCATTCGACAGAATTGAGAATGAGTAGGGATGTCGATTTGATGGACATTGAATTTGAGTTTGTGATGTTGAGTACTACTGCGAGCGTACTATGTATAGGTACTGTTCTTTTCATCCGGATTTGTCATACTCTCCAAAGATAATCCTATTATCCCATATATTCTCCCTCCGGTTAGGTTCTCCGGGGATCGTGTCTCCTCGGACTCGGATCGGGAGCTGTCCGCCTCGCTGTGTCCCGTGCTGCTGTGTGTGAGGAGTGCCCTGTCCGCCACAGGAAACACCGTAGCCAGGGCCAGCGTCAAGAAGGTATGCTCAGAGAAAGAGTTTATTACGATGGAGCATGGAGAAGATTGATGCCAATTGGTGGAGTATGTATATGTGTTGCGAGTGAAACGTATGTTTTGTGGGTTTGTGTTAGGGCTCCTGTACGCAGTACTATCTGTCACGTGTTGTGTGATTGCAGGTGTTCCGTTCGATGTGCTCTGTGGTGGCTGCGGCACTGCAGAATATCATCGACACGACACAGTTCAAGTGGGTTCGGGGGAGTTGCGTTATAGAGGTGACAAACAGAACTCGTTATGTTATTACTAGTTGCATGACGTAACATATTTTTTTAAAATGAGTTTCATAACATCTTGCAATTGTGAAACATATATGGGATGGGACATGAGACTTGACATGTTTGTATGTGTTCAGCTGTTCGGGCGCGTGTCAGATGCGGTTCGACGTGTCGACGGGGCTGATTCCGGTGATGAACAGTGTGATGGGCAGGTGGACAGAGGGAGGAGGAGGAGAGGGGGTCAAAGCAGAGTACGACAAGGTGGGTGGGATACCTCAGGAGTCACATTGATTGTTGTAGTGAGAGTATTTGATCAATGGTTCGTGAAACATAAGAAATACAATGGTGTGGCTTTGCATAGTTTTTGACCACGACAGTTCTTGTGTGTGTGCGATAGTGTGTTTATTCCATACTTCCTTTCAGAAGATGACGTGTGTGCTGGGTTGTCTGGAGCTGTTGTGTCTGTCTGCCCCAGTGGCTCGTCTCCTCCGCGAGGAACTGCAACATGTACCCGATGAGGTGGGCGGGAGTGGCTCTGTGTGTGTATCTGGGAAAACCATTGTTTGCGCAATTGCGCTTACGATACGTGATTCTCATTCTCGTGTAGATGAATCGTTGTTACATTTAAAAACATAATGTTTAAACATACAGAAGCATTCACGGAATTGTTTCAGTTTTGATATGCCAAATATATGTTCTCTTACTGAAACGTGCCCTATGTGGAATGAGTGTAATGTGTGGTGTTTGAGGTAGTTGAGGAGAAGGTGTTGTCGATGGGAGGCCGTGGAGTGGACGGGGAGAGGGCGCGTCTTCTGCTGCGCAACCGGTGCGACCTCGGCATGGGACTGGACGAGGAGAGGGGAGTCAGTCTGCGGTAGGAGTCGACTCATCTTATCCACATCTTGATACTGTAGGTTGTCGACGATTTCGCTGGGAGTGTAGTGGTGTTAGTACATTGTGCTATTCGCGTCATGAAGTATTGTAAAATGTAAACATTTGTGTTTTTGTATGTACGGGTGGGGAGATTTTGTAGTTACGATTGTGCTATGTCTTTATGTGCGTAGAGAGCTGTGATACTGTATTTATTGTAATAAAGCTTTTTGAAAAAGAAACATTATCTTTGTGAAAAAATATGCGTTCGAAACGCTGGAATATCTTTTGTTATTCTCACACTCCATGTTACGTACATGTTCAGAATGCAGGCGGATGACGTCAGTGGATCAGCTGATCGTGGGGTTCTACCGATGCCCTGAGGGCGGATGCAGCACGGCGACTGGGTCGGTGACACTGATTCGGAGTGGGGAGAGGAGGGTAGTGGTGGACTGTGGAGACCCGTGGAATGGAAAGGAGGTGGAGAGGAAGCTCGAGGAGAAGGGGTGAGTAGCCAGTCATCTCTCCTCTCTCTCTCTCTCCTCTCTCTCTCTCTCTCTCTCTCTCTCTCCCTCTCCCCTCTCGCTCTTTCTCATTGATGTGTTGCAGTGTGTCTGTGTCGAGTGTGACTGACGTGGTGGTGACGCATGGCCACTCCGACCACTGTGGCAACCTGTCCCTCTTCTCCCGTGCCAGGGTCTGGATGGATGCCGATGTGGCGAGGCGGGGAGAGGGAGGAGGAGGGGGAGATGCCGAGTATGACGTGTTCGAGGAGGTGGGACATGGAGTTGATTGAGTATCTATAGGATATTATGTGTTCAGTGTTGTGTGAGGGTAAAATTGGAATGTTTTTTTCCTAGATGAATTGGTTATAACGGTGAAACGTATAGTTGCCTGACTGGTTTTCTGTGATTGCAGGTGCACTTTCTGTGTGCAGGTGTGTCGATGCACCGTCTGTCTGGCCACACGGACTGCGACCTGGTTGTGGTGGCGGTGGGAGTGGAAGGGAGAGGCACTGTCGTCGTGGCGGGTCAGTCAGTGGGAAGGGGGAGGATTGGAAGATTCCTATGGTGTGATAGTGAGTGCTACAGCGCGCGGGTATGTATAAGTTTGTATTATATGTGATTGCCTGTGGTGATTGATGTGGGGGAGAGTGAGAGAGTAGTTAGTTGCTTGATACCTACTCGGTTATGTCGAGGATCCGAGTTACTGCGGATTTTGTGTTTCACGGGTTTTGTTTGACAGGAATAAACATCGTTCTGATAATTAGTCGATTTGTAGTTGTTTGAAATAAAAGTGTGGAAATATATGGTTCGTAATTGTTTCATACTCGATAGTGACATACGGTATCAGTTACCCAGTTTGATATACTCTGATGCAAGGGTTCTGAAATGGAATAGGATTGTTAAGGTGACCTGTTCGAGGATTGTTCGGATGAGTCTCGCTGGCGCTCGCTCTCCCGCTACCCGGACAGACAGGCCGCGTCCAGGCAGTGGATAAGAGAGAGGGCTGACTGGATCGTCCCCGGACATGGAGAAATGTTCGAGAACAAGATGCAATAAAGATTCACATGTGTTTCGACTTGTTGTATAGTGTGATAACTACGGGTTCGTGTCCCGGTGAGCTATCTAGTTGTGATGTGCCTGCTGCGTGTTGATGTGCGTGTAGTAGATGTCTCTGCCGGGAGTGGCAGGCGTGGGGGTGCGCGGTCTGGCCAGGCACCTGCTGAGAGGGAGGGCCGCCACGACAGGCATGGGGCTGGAGGAGAGGAGGGACATCGGCCACACTGGTCGGTTATTGCATGTCCTGGTTTCCTGGAAATTAGGAAGTGATCTCTAGCTTCCCTAGCTGTTCACGTTGTTGCGATTGAGAAAGATCGAGTGTATACATGAACACTCATCTTTTCTTCACATGTGATGAATTTACCAGGATACCTAGTTTAGTGGATATACATACTAATGTGTACTGTAGTTGTTGTTTGATTGTTTATGATTGTAGCATTGTTCAGATTCCCTGCGTTCTGCTCGTCGTGGCTCGGGCAACGGACGCTCGTCGTATGGCAACAACCAGATGAGGAAGGTGCGCTCACAACACATGTCGTGTACTGTACTTTGAATTTGTCTTCCAGCGCACGCCTAGTCCTTTCAATAAGAAAGCGAAGTTGTTTTCGGTGAGAGGCATGTTTCATGTTCTTTTGCGGGATTAGCAACAGATTGCAACATCTCAGTTGTATGCAAGTTGCAACATATGTCTTTTGGGAGACATAAATCCATGAGTACCTGTTGATTGATCCATGTTGGATGGCAGAGAATCCAAGAACATGGCAGAGCAGATGAATGCGTGTTGATTGCAGCGTGTGCCCGGAGTGCCTGCCGACCGCGGGGGCGCGTCGATCGACGACCTCGTGCAGCCGGTGGCCGTGCAGCCGACCAGGGGAGGCATGAGCGCCCAGAGCGAGGAGTGGGGACTCGCGCTGGACCAGGTGGGGAAGGGGGAGGAGGGGGAGGGATGCATGTGTTTCAGACTCGGATTGAATAGGTTTCGCGTTCAATGTTATGACGGATGTTCTGTATGACAATTGGTAATATCATGCACCTATGTAACTGTCCTATGTTGAGGTGTCGATCGGTATGACCCTGGACGAGTTCCACCGGCGGCCGATGGTGCGCCAGCTGGCAACCGACAACGGACTCACACAGAAACTGTTCATACAGGTGCGAGGGGGTGGTAGAGGGAGTGAAATGGAGAGATTTCAATTGTTTTTTTTTTAATTTTTGGCATTGGTTTGGTAATAATGGGTAGTTGGCGAATGACTTGGGTCGGGAGAGAGAGAGAGAGGGAGAGAGAGAGAAAGAGAGAGGGAGGGAGAGAGATGTTGTGCAGTCGTACTTCAGGCGTACCGCGGTTTCCGTCAGTATTGTATGTCTCCGGATGGCGGAGTCGAGCCGGCTCTGTTGGTCCTTCTGCAGGTATTGCTAGTCTTATCGATTGATTATCGATTGTCTGATCCAGGACATTGTTCGCGGCGACCACGACGCCGAGGGTCTCTTCCCCTTCTTCCTGGCATATGCGAGAAAGGTGGGAGAATATCGATCGATATCGATTTATCGATCGCTGTCTTGTAGATGTTCCCTCACCTGGAGGCACTGGAGGACCTGCGCATGATCTCCGACCTCACACAGCCGCATAACTGGTAAGGGGTGTTGGTATACTGTAGTTGTACTGTATAATGTACTCTGAAAAGGGGAAGAATCATTGCATGGTGAGTTCTACATTGTGCTCTTGCCAGGTACCCGGAGGCGCGCACCGTGCAGAGGAAGATCATCTTCCACGCGGGGCCGACCAACTCGGGCAAGACCTACCACGCACTCAAGAGGTTGTTGTTGTGTGTGTGTGTGTGACACGATCTAACGGGGTGTATGTTTCATAATGACTCTAGATTCGGTAACTTACTTTAATTACGTTCTTGTGTCTTCTTGAAGAAAAGATTTTTTTACGACAGTAAGGTTCTGGGTTCTTTTTTTCTGAATTTTAACTCTAAACTTTTTATTCTGTTGTGTTTAACTTGTTTATTTTGAAAACTGAAATTACATGTTTCATGGGAACCTTTTCCTTCAAAATGGGCAGCATGATTAATCGAACTCTTCCGCAAATTAATATAATAATAATAATAAAAGGTAAAGTAAAGGTGTCCCCCCCCCCGATTCAAGAGATTCACTCTGCGGAGGGGGTCGAAGGAGGTCTATGGCACTACACCATAGCCCAACGATTTTCCAACGACGGTATCTGGCCTATTTTCGCAATAATGCGCCCGTGGGTGGCCTACCCTGCGGGTTACCTTCGCAGCAGACTGCTACCAATTTATCACCTTGGTACGGTCAAGCGCTCGGGAGGGGGATCGAACCATCGCTAACCACTACACTACGCGATGCTCATAATAATGATAATGATAGTACATTACGTGTTTGAGATTCCGCGAGTCGAAGTCGGGTGTGTTCTGCGGTCCGCTGAAGCTGCTGGCGTCGGAGGTGTTCACGAAGATGAACGAGTCGGGACTGAACTGCGACCTGGTCACCGGAGAGGAGAGGCGGTGCGTGCGGGGGAGGGGAAAGGGGGAGGAAGCGGGGGGGGGATACATTGTGTTGGAGAGAGGATACACAATACACTGTGTGTCTGTGGAAGTGGAGGTGGATGTGGATAGGATCTCGGGGAGGACCACACTCGGGATGTGGTGGAACGAAGCAACGAATGGTGGTATGGAATGGTGTGGTTGCAGCTTCGCCATCGACAACCACCACCCGTCGGCGCATCTCTCGTCCACCGTCGAGATGCTGTCCACATCCATGCGGGTCGAGGTGGGGAGGGAGGGAGGGAGAAGGGAAGGGAAGGAGGAATGGTGTGGAGTATCGTTTCTGGTCATGTATTCTGTTGTTGCAGGTGGCAGTGATCGACGAGATCCAGATGCTTCGGGATGAGCAGCGTGGATGGGCGTGGACCAGGGCACTGCTGGGAGTGGCGGCTGATGAGGTAGGGGGGACTAGTCAAACTGAATTGCCACGTATCACCCTGTACGAGATATGCTCTCATCGTGATACGTACATCCTCTGAGTATGACGACTCTCCTTTTTGAACTGTTTGTATGCAGTTGTTTTTTGTTTTGTTGACTTGTTTACAGTTGTTTCCATTGCAGGTGCATTTGTGTGGTGAGCCGGCGGCGATCGAAATTGTACAGAAGCTGCTCGAGCCGGTCGGAGAGCATGTGGAGGTATGGAGGGAGAAGAGGAAGGATGCATAGTGGAATTGATGATTGAAAAAATGCGACCGTTTTACGGCTAGTTTGAAACGTAGTATCCCGTGTGCAGGTTCGCACGTACGACCGCAAGACGCCTCTGTCGATCTCGTCTTCGGGAATGCGGGATCTGAGCGAGATCCAGCCGGGAGACTGCATCGTATGCTTCAACAAGAAGGCCATCTTCAGCATCACCAGGTGGGGGAAGCTTTGACTTTATTACAATAATTATTAGAGTGAGTGTATCAGTGTAGTGGTGTCTTGTGGCAGCAGAGGAACTCTGGTAGTTGGAAGAGTGGGAGGGGATGGGCGGATGGGAGACACGAGTAGCCGAACGGACAGCTGCAATGCCAATTCCAATTGTGATTGTATTACTCTGATTAGATAGATAATTATACCGATCTAGGGTACCAGAATTCTTGCTTGTTGGGGTTGATGTTTAATTTATTTTTACCGTGAGTAGACAATTGTAATTTGTAACATCTGTAGATAACGAATGTAGATATTTTGTGTGATGTTTGCGGCTCATCTAGCTATTGTATTAAGAGATTACGCCTTACAATATGCGATATTAAGAAGTATATTGGAGCATGTTATTATTATCTGCCTCAAGCTTGGTTAGGTTATTCACATGAAGAAACATATTATTATCGGGGTACCTGAAGTCGAGGAATCCTGTGCACTGTCGGATGCCACTGTCCCATACGTTGTTCACATGCGCGTAGCCAACGGGACACGAGAGCTTGGACGTGGGCTTGGTCTCCTTCTCTTTCTCCTTCTCCTTCTCCTCCTCCGCCTCCTCTTCCTCCTCGATCTCGTTGGTCTCGGTCTCCTCGTATCCGCAGCAGTACAACTCACCGTCTGTCGCCTGCTGGCACATGTAGCGAGACTGAAAAGAGCGTTGGATGGACGTTGGAATGTAGTGTCATCATATACCTTGGGACAGGGCGCGCCGACCTCGGGACAGGTGAGGTAGGTGCCGTCGATGCCGAGTGGAGGATGACTGTCCGGGCAGACGGGGCGCAGACTGAACGGGTTCGGGTAGGGCAGCCTAGATAGAGGGAGGATGTGGAAGGATGCAATACCATATGCACTCACTCTCCGGAGACGCCGCGCGGTTTCTTGGTGGTTGTCTTGATTGGGTTGATCGGGACGAAGGGCCGATCGGTAGGGAGGACGAAGATCTGGTGGAGATGATACTTGTCAGAACTAGACAGCATACCTTGGCTGGAAGGGTTGGCAGGGTCGGTGCCTGGGTTGTCGTTGTTGAGGTTGTGGTGGTAGTTGTTGTCGTTGTCGGCCTCCTTGTTGTGGTGAGAGGCGGGAGTGGAGGGAGTGTGGGTAGAATGGGAAGAGAGCGAGGTGGCTCGGAACAGCACAGGTGACCCGGTCTGGAAAGTCTCTTGTTCAGAAGTATGATGTGCACATGTATACCTGTCCGTGGATGGGAGGCACATGGATCCGATGTCGCAGAATGGTCGGAGTGCGGTGCACGGGCTGCCAGTCGCCAGCAGCCCTCTCGGACACCGCAGCTCTCCCTTGGCCACGCTGGTCCGCTTCTCTGCCGGGACCACGCAGCACCACTGCTCCCCGCCCAGCAGCTCGCATCTGTGCGAATGAGGAGTCACACATGGCTGGGCACATACCGCTCGTCGATGTCGCATCCGTTGGTGCACGTGTGGGTGGCGCGCGCGCCGGAGGGACAGCGAGGTGGAGGGAGGAGGGGAAGGGCGGGCGGGGCGGGCTCGCGGGTCGAGCAGCACGCTCGCATTCCATTCGGAGTGATCTTGCAGTCATAGCTGAACGGCTGTCAGTGAACCAGGAGTGCGTGCCCACCCGTCGGAGCAGTATCCGATTCCGCAGTCCTTGTGCACTGGCCCGTCCATCTCCAGCCTGCTGCCCGGCCCGCACACTGCCGCCTCGGTCATACAGCAGATGTCCACGTCCGACGAGCGGAACGGAACGCAGATGCTGAAGTGAGTGAGAGTGATGAAATGGCGATATAACGATGCTATTAAATAACACGGATTGGTGGTTGATGGATGTAACTATTGTTGCGTATTATTTCTGGGAGATGAGGTTGAATGACACGGCTAACTTTGAGACTTGCAGTTGCATTGTCTTAGTACAAAGTGAATGAGTGAACTACTCAACAATACAACACAATTTTGCCGTAATTGATTTTGTTGTTTACCCTTTGTGGCATAGTGAGCATGGCAGGAGTCCGCGGTCAGCGTCGTAGGCTGCGATGGGGTGGGAGGAGGGGCAGACGGGGTCACTCTCGGAAGAGGAGGAGGCAGCGGGGCGGGAAGGAAGCGAGATGAGGGACGAGGAGGGGAGGGGGTCGGTCTGCAATGTCACACTTGAACTGTCCCTGTCCGTCATCCGTCGGCGCACCTTCCGTGGCGACGGCACGGGCGTCTCGGTGCAGCAGATGTGCTGTCCGAATCGAGTAGACCGCACGCACTGCGTGCCCACTGGACAGTTCTGTTTCACGGATGGCAGACAGACGAATGGGGTGGGGAATCTGGATGGGCGGATGGGTGATGAGGACTGTGTGGCACACTCACTTGACTTGTGGGTGCTCGCATCGTGGCGGCGGTGCGCAGCAGATGCCCTGTATGCAGAGCGAGTCGAGTGGACACGAGTCCTCGCACGTCTTGACAGACCGGACGCCCGTCAAGGGAACGAGGTGCGCCGGGCATAGGTCTGGAAAAGGTGGGGTGGAATCAATGCATCGACCTATTGACCAATAAACATTAGTATGGTACAATATTCGAACCGTGCAACGTATTGTTGTTACTTTTTCATGTCATTATCAACTACGATGGAGGTAATGGGGTTGGATTACGTCTTAGGTCTTACCTTTCAAGTATTGATAGATGGGTGCTTTTTCTGCTATAGTTGAAAGTAATAAAGTGGATGATATCAATAAGAGATGTTTCATCGCGTAGAGTATGGAGAGTGAGTGAGTGGATGACCTGGATTTGATAGTAGAGGGTGAGTGAGTGAAGTGCGGACACACAGGGCGCGCGTCGTTCTTGTTTTGTGTTGTGCTGATGTCTGCGTGAGAGAGAGAGAGAGAGAGAGAGAGAGAGAGAGAGAGAGAGAATGAGGGGGATGTACATGGATGGATTTGTTTGGTCTGCGTGAGACACGAAGTGTGTTATGAACTGCGACGGATTGCGGTAGTGGGCATGTTTAATGGCGAAAGAACTAACAAAAACAATAGGCCAGGAAATGGGAATACACTGAATTTATACTCAAAGTATACACGTATTTGTAAGAATATTGTAGTATAACTTTGAGAGTGGAGATGTGAGATGTTATAGGATACGATATGTTGAAGTGAAGTGTACTTTTAGGAGTGCTACGTGTTCTTGTAGGATTGTGGGGGTTTCTCTCGTCTCTCGCGTAAGAGATGTCATGAATGGCTAGTATTGATGAAGAGTGGAGGCGTTGTGCAAGATGCACAAGAGCACAAGGCTTGCATACTCGATTCACCATTATCCCGTATTAGCCACTCAAAAGTATGTATATGAAACGTGTTGGAATTGCTCTCTGGGCTCTTGCTCTCTCGAATGGCTCTCTCTCTGCTAAAATGATTTATCATCCTTTATTAGTTTCATTCCTTTCCTTTCTCTGCTAGCGCGCGGTCGCGTGCCTTCCCCTGTTATTCCCCCGACCCCTGAACAATGCTGTGCGGCGGAGGACACTAACCGGACTGGTATTCGATTTTGCTACTCTCTACATCTACGGCATTGAGACTGGAGAGGAATCCTCGAAGACGATGAAACTCTCGGAGACGTCTCTTCGCGATCGATCGTTGAAGCCCGGATCTTCCGCCGCCGAGATCGAAACTTCCCCAGAAGCCGCAAGCAGGGGATGACAAGCACCACCAACAGCACGCACGCATCCACGGGACTACACGGGACTACCGAAATCCGTGTTATTGGGACTCACAGTAGGCGTGGCATTACTGTATTTTACCGTAACCTTGCCGTAATTTACATAATTGTAATGTGCTATTTGATTCGAGATAAATATTCTGATTCTGATTAGTTTCATAAAGGCTCATAACAATAATAGTGTATTATGACGAAATACATGGGTGAACGGTATTATTTGGGACGTTCCGATTGAATAACATTGGTAATCATGAAATATGTGTTTCACCACAAATTCAACTAGCAACAAACGGCGGCGTGGTTAGTAATTCCACGCTAGTCTGCGTTAGTACGATCATCTCATCTCATCGCATACTCATATCGTTTCTGCATCTGAGGCAGATTGAAATAGCGTGTTATGTAGGTTTCATGTAGACTGTAAATACGTGAATTTGTGTCCGTTGTAATCAACATTTCTTATCCCATCATAATGCGTGGATGTATTGCAGGCAGCTGGAGCAGATGGGTGTGTCTCCGGCCGTCATCTACGGGGACCTTCCACCGGGCACGAAGCTCGCACAGGCGGCCAAGTTCAACGACCCCGACGACCCGTGCCACGTGCTGGTGGGGGACGGGGAGGAGAGAGAGAGAGAGGAGGAGGAGGGATACTGGTACTGGATGGATGACAGGGGGTTGTTGAGTTTGTGATACCTCTGAGGAATGATCGGCTGACTGCAAGCATGCTAAACGAGAGAGAGAGAGAGAGGAGCTGTTGATGTTGAGATACATCTAGCTACTAATAGGGGTGGAAATGATCGGTGTCATGTGTTGGTAAAGTTATCGTGTGAAGTGGTATGTGATACACATGCGACGTGCTGACTGTCTGTGAATCACGAACAAATACAATTTATTCGGAGGTTATAGCACACGATCCGCGTAAGAATCGGACGAGGTGGGACCTAGGAACTTAGAGCGCGGTTATGGGGGTTTTCAAGGGTGCTCTACAAGGTAGTATAGGTGATTTTGTCCCAATTTGCAAATTTGGGCAGTTAAGGGACCATGACCTCAAATCAGTCAGTTTTTGTCCAAAATTATTTTTGAATAGCTTGTTCGATTTGTCTTGATATTATAAGACTTTTTGTACATAAACATTTTTTTCATAAAACAAAAAAGAAAAAAGTTATGCTCAAAAACTTTAAAAAATTTCATATTTTATTTTTTGAGATCTTTTCGCCTCGATACAACAAAAACGACCAACACCATTCAATTCTACGCGTTTAATCAAATTACTATGTTTTTTTTCGTGAAAATCTGGTGTTGCCTTTTCTTCCATCCAGAGCGATGAAAATGGCCCAAAATAAAAATTTTGCGTTTTACCGCCAATTTCCAAGTCTTTCGTTTCGAAACAACAGAAACCACTACTATGTTCGGATTTCACACCTTTTGATTAGTATATGTGTTGGTTTATAGCCAAATCCGGTGTTGCCTTTTCTTCCATCCAGAGCGATGAAAATAGCCCGAAATCAAAATTTTGCGTTTTCTCGCGATTTTCCAAGTTTTTCGTTCCGATACAACATAAATCACTACTCTATTCGGATTCTACACCTTTTGATTAGTATATGTGTTGGTTTATAGCCAAATCCGGTGTTGCCTTTTTGCTCATTTAAGGCGATCAAAGTGGCTCAAATGTGAAAATTCGCATTTTCCTGTCACTTTTAAATTCTATCCTTCTGAAATAACAAAAACCACTTACATATTCGGATTCTGCACCTTTTAATTAGTCTACGTAATGTTTTTATACAAATTTAGTGTTGCCTTCTGGCCACGGTGATCGTGCTCGCGCACTGTAGAGCGGGGGCGTGGCTTTAAATGGCAAAGAGTGCACACTTGAACGCAATTGTGATTTCTCTCGAAATTTACATAACTTAATAAGTTTGGTTGCAAGTTTGGATGAAGACAATGATAACTTATCAGATTTTGTGATAACAGTTACGCCAAACGTCATGATGAATGTATTATAATGAATTTGGAGATGATATTTCATTAGACCCTAGAGAAGATTGATAAGTTAAAAAGTGTTTCAAAATTATCACAACTCTGAATTCAGCACATATTTCCACTTTTTCACGTGATTGATAACATTCTCAAACGAATATAAATTTTGCAAAAGGAAATGCGTAAGGAGGGATCGAACCACCGACCTTCAGAACAGAGTCCTCGCTCGCTATCCATTATACTAAGTTGCCATGAGAGAGTGGGAGCTAAATCGCTACTTCATGGCGGGGGTAAATCGCTATCAGTGGATCGACGTTCCATCAAATCGTTCGATAGTGAAAATCACAACTATTATATTATTTCAAAATCGAACACGCACAATCTTTTGTAAGTATTTTTGTGTTATTTATCCATATAGTTACAATATATCTGGAATCCCACTTCGCTGTTTATGAAGTACATTCTTTGTAACCATCCAAAAAACCGCGACGCAGCCGCGACGCGCAAACTTTTGTACCTGATAAGTCAGTATTGTATGGTTTTTATATTGTGTTATTTAGCTGATAATTAGCAGAAAAATATTACAGAAAGATTGTGCGCGATGAAATTTCGAATAACTTGCTCAATAGGGATTCTACTCATGAAGAAGTAATGTGATTTGATATATATCAAAAATGGAAAACGTTTTCAAAAATGTATCGCGCACAATCTGTTCGAAATATTTTTACCTACGTTTTCGTTCCTTAACATCTCAAAATAATAAATTCGTTACTCAGCTATCTGGTACATTAGTATTAAATCACTACACTATACAAATGCCAACGCAGTGCGCGAGCCTTAACGGTGGCCGATCACCGTGTGGCGTTATCATGAAATTTCGTGATTGCTAGTTAGGCCATTTTCAACATCACGGATGAACACAAAGGCAACATCAGATTTGCATATCAACAACTATCTCCACACGTAGTGTATGAATATCTGAGTAGATTTAAGAGAAAGTTATCCTCAGGTCCAGATAACATACCCTCTATTTTACTACAGAGTCTAGCTTTAGTTCTAGCAGAACCGCTCAGTTACATCTTCAGAGAATCTCTAGACACTGGTATTCTGCCCTCTCTTTGGAAACAGTCCATAGTAGTTCCAGTGATAAAGAAAGGTGATCCAAGTTTGACTAGTAACTATAGACCAATAAGCCTTACATGCACAACATGCCGTGCTTTTGAAAGAATCATAGTTTTTCATATGCGAAATCACATGTGGAATTGTAATCTTGTTAACGATAGACAGTTCGGGTTCCTTAATAATCGGTCCACTACATCACAGTTAATGGAGTATGTCAAATACTTGGTTAAAAAGATTGACTCGAAATTCTCTGTCGACTCTGTATACTTAGATGTATCTAAAGCGTTTGATGTTGTGAATCATAGAAGACTTCTTAAAATCATAGAATCTTACGGTATTCGGAATAAAATACATAGATGGTTGACAAATTATCTATCTGGCAGATCACAGTGTGTTCGTATAAACTCATCCTGTTCCCCATGGTTAGATGTCTCATCTGGTGTTCCCCAAGGGTCCGTGCTAGGCCCGTTGCTCTTCCTCATCTATATAAACGATATAGGTGAGGCGATCCAACACTGTGAGTATCTGGTATATGCGGATGATTGTAAGATGTACATTTCGGATGATGTACCTGATTATGATAAGCGACTAGCAAGTGATGTGATAAGAGTGTCTGATTGGTTGAGAAATCGCCAAATGAATTTGAGTCTTTCAAAATGCACGGTAATGCATTTTGGAAAATCGAATGCTCAGGTACATTATTCTGTTTGTGGACAACAGTTGGAATCAGTACGTTCTATAAAAGATTTGGGTTTCCAATTTTCTTATGATCTTACCCCAGAAGCTCATATTAGAAAACAAGTTAGAAAAGCTTCATCATTATCAACATTAGTTAGAAAGGTATTCATCTATGACTTCAAACTACTATCGAACTTTTACCTACATAAAGTGAGACCAATATTAGAATTTGGGTCAGAACTATATTGCCTCATGGATAATTCTCATATTAATCTCTTAGAAAAGGTACAACGCAAGTTTACCAAGTACCTTCTCCCTAAAACAGACTATAAACATAGGTTGGAAAATCTAGGGTTAGAAACATTGTATATGAGACGCTTGATGATTGATCTTTCTTTGGCACATGCATATATTTATGGACATATCTGTGTACACCCAATACCACTGACACTGTCTAGCACAACTCATACACGACAACTTCGGGGCCATTCACTTAAACTATACAACTCATCTAAAACCACTCTCTCGCAGTCCTTTTTCCCTTTTCGTATTCATAATATTTGGAATCTCCTCCCCAGTAGTATTGTTCTTATCAATGATAAAGGTGCATATAGATCAGCTATGCAGAAGTACGTTCTTCTGAACAAATCTAAACTTCATATAACAGACCCAACACATCTATAGATTTTATGTAGAGTTCTTTGCTCGCTAGTTGACGGGGAAAGACGGTTGGACAGGGGTAGTGTCTATCTCACCGGCCGGGTTTTCTCACCCAACTATAGAAGTGACAGGATAGTCTCTCACCGCATATGCTGTTATAAACACAGTGTCTGGTGAGGGATTATCCCTTCGGTTCGACTGCGTTCAGAGCGTACAAACGGACGGGACGTCATCGTAAAGAAGTCAAAACGTTCGTCTAGTCTCAAACTGTGCGCTTTTTACACTGTCAACCCATTGTTCATGTCACTTGTCTCAATTATGAATAAAGTATATATATAGACTAACTAAAAGGTGCAAAATTCGAATATAAAAGTGACTTTTGTTATTTTGGATTGGAAGATATGAAAAATGGCGGTAATACGCAAAAATTTTATTTCGGGCCATTTTCATCGCTCTGGATGGAAGAAAAGGCAACACCAGATTTTCACGAAAAAAAATCATAGTAATTTAATTAAATGCGTAAAATCGAATGATGTTGGTCGTTTTTGTTGTATCGAGGCGAAAATATCTCAAAAAAATAAAATATGAATTTTTTTAAAGTTTTTTGATCATAACTTTTTTCTTTTTTTGTTTTATGAAAAAAATGTTTATGTACAAAAAGTCCTTTAATATCAAGACAAATCGAACAAGTTATTCAAAAATAATTTTGGACAAAAACTGACTGATTTGAGGTCATGGTCCCTTAAAGTGACAATTTCACCTAAAAATGATATTATACTGATAAAAAGTTAATGGAAACATCAAATAACATCTACTAAACCTGAAAACTAGAACTTTTTTCATGATTTTAAACTATTTTTTGCCCCAAAAAATAGTTGATTTTGAATGCTTTATGGGGAAAAAGTGAGGTTACATCACAGCTGAGTGTCTAAAACGTCTTGAATGACGGGAATTTTGAATTAAAATTTTGATATGAAATTCAGTTTCTAGTATAAACTGAATTCGTAGAAGCCGATAAACATATCCCTATGTGATATGCATATCGATTTCAATAGTTACAGACAGAATTTGTAAAGCGCGCCAATTCAAAATTCAATTTTTTTCCGATTGCGGATCAATAAAATTGTCACTTTAACTGACCGAATTTGCATATTGGTACAAAATCACCTATACTACCTTGTAGAGCACCCTTGAAAACCCCTATAACCGCGCACTTAGCTTCTAGGTCCCACCTGCCCGAAATTCGTCCGATTCTTACGCGGATCGTGTGATAGTATGAACCTTTTATCGTTTATTGGCATCTCTCGGTATGAGCAGCTTGTGAAACGTATTCCGAGTGTTTTCAGGTGGCTACGGACGCTATCGGAATGGGTCTGAACCTGAACATCAAGCGTGTCATCTTCGCGAGTTGCGTGCGCACCGGGGAGCTCCTCCCCAACTATCAGGCACTCCAGATTGCCGGAAGGGCCGGACGGTCGGTGCTGGAGATTGGTGTTGCTAGTTGCGACAGTAAATGTGTGATATTATGATATTACAGACAAGTAGCAGTAGTGGTAGATTACGTTGTGTTGAAACGTATTTTTCTAGCTGAGAAATAAATAAGGTTTCAGGTTCGGCACTGCGTACGCGGACGGAGTGGCGACGACGCTGCGCAACGAGGACATTGGCACTCTGAGGGACATTCTCAGCATGCCTGTGAGTGGAGGGAGGAAGGGGGGAGGGGAGTGTAGAGGGAAGGGTGCGGAGTGGAGTAGCAGAGGACGTGTGTGTGATTGATTGCGTTGTCAAAGAGTAGTAATATTAATAAAGATTAGTCAAAGAATAAGGAGCACTGTGAAATTTTATTTGTTTGGTTTGATGGACCGGTTGATTACATTTTTGCACAATCTGTCGGTATAGTGTTGTGGCGGAAACGTACATTCTCCAACATAAAATGATTACACATCTGACATGTATCCATTCCGGTGCTCGTCAGGTGCTTCCGATCGAGCGCGTGGGCATCGCGCCGACCTTCGAGCAGATCGAGACGTTCTCCTTCCACCTCCCGCAGGCCTCCTTCGTCCACCTACTCGACCTTTTCATCTCGGTCGGTGGTTTGTGAACAGGCTGATTTGGGTGTTTCCAATGATTACCGTGCCGTGTGTTGTGTGAAATTACGTGGTAGGTGAAACGTCTTTTTCATTGAAACGTTGTGAATCTATTCATGATTTGGCTATTTATAGGTTTTGGATATAGTTCTGGTGTTTACATAATCCTTTACTGAACAAGATGTCAAATGCGATCAGGGGGAGAGTGATATAGTTGTTGTGTACAGGTGTGCAGCGTGTCTGACCTGTTCTTCATCTGCACTGTCGACCAGATGAGGGAGCTGGCTGAGCTCATCGACTACATCCCCCTGCCACTCAAGGTGGGTGGAGGGAGGGAGGGAGGGAGAGAGGGAGAGAGAGATGTATTGCAGGTTCGCTACACGTTCTGCATCGCTCCAATGAGCTGCGACACGAAGTTCTCGGCGACGGCGTTTGTAAAGATGGCGAGGAGGTGAGAGAAGGAGAAGGAGGGGGGGGGGGAGATGGTGGTAGTTTGATCAAGTATTTTTCACACTCTGTTTGTCTATTTCCACGATCACAATCATTGCTGGTCAGGTTCTCGTCGGGCCAGTGTCTGACATATGACTGGTTGATGGAGATGGTCAAGTGGCCGCCACACCAGCCGCAGACGCTCAACCAGCTCGTGGAACTCGAGGCGGTCAGTGGGGTCGGGATGTGATAAGTGATAGGAACAGAATCATAGTTGATGTGATTGTGGCTTTTGATTTTGACTGTTAACTTGATGGTAGTATTTCAAGGAAATTGTACGAGGATATAGTGTTCATTGCAATCTTCTCGAGGTATTGCCTACTCGGTTGAGAAAATATGATTTCCTTGATGGTTGTTGCGTATCTCACAAGGGTTTCTTGATTGTAGACGTACGAGGTGCTGGACTGCTATCTGTGGCTGTCGCTGCGTTTCCCAGACATGCTGCCGGACGAGGACCCGGTGAGAGGGAGAAAGAGAGGGAGAGAGAGGGTGAGATGACGGACCACGTGCTCTAGGTGCGCGAGGCGTCCCGCCAGCTGGACGCGATGATCGAGCAGGGTGTGGGAGACCTCGTCGAGCTCATCGAGAACGAGGGAAAGACGGTCGGTGGGCAGACATTGACAAACACTTGAGGGACTCATCTTCTTGACTGTTGTCGATGTATGAGGATGTGGTGAAACGTATTGAAAGTGTTTGTTGTTAATTGACAAATTGGGCGGTGTAATTGAGCCATAGATAGGAGAATTTAAAAACAAAAAAATGACGAGTGTGTTGTTTACAGGGTTCTGCTAAGAAGACTATCCGCGAGAAGGAGCAGACGGGTCGTGAGAAGGCGGCATTCGAGGCTGCGCAGAGGGCAGGCAGAGACAAGGAGGACAAGGGAATGAAGCTGCCCGACAAGAGGAAGGGAAAGAGGAAGTGAGTGGGGGTTGTTGATCACGCATTTGTATCATTGATTTTTTTCGTGACTGTTATTGATGTATGATGAAGTTGTGAAGCGTATTGAGTTAAGTTTTTTTTGTATAAGTTCATATTTGCAGATCAGTTCTGGACCAAGTGATGGAGAAGGGTCTTCTGACGGAGGAGCAGCTGGCTCAGCTGAGGAAGGAACTGATGGAGAAGGAGCAGAAGTAGGCAGGAGGAGGAGGAGAGGATCCTGCTAGGTGTTCTCGAGAGTGTCAGTGCGTGTAAGTAGCTTAGAACATAGATCTTAAGCAGTGTTAGTTTATGTAGATGTCTAGATATTTGTTGATTTTTTCCCGCAAGACTAGATTCCAGTGTGTCTTGATTTTTTTTTGTTATTAGCTAACAATTGTTATTTTTGTTGTGGCGAGGCGATTGATGTATTGATTTGCTCATAGCAATGGTTTTTGAATGAAATAAATGTTTTGTTTAATAATGCGATTTCTGTTTTTGGAATGTGAATGGTTCAGTGACCTAACGATATACCTGTGCATATTTTGAGGTACGTAGATAATGTATTCATACAATCAGATGGACGAGCCTCCATCTGGCGGAGTTGCTGAAGAGATGAATGCGGCGGCAGTCGCTGCGACGGAGACGTCGGTGGTCTCTGAGGTGGTGGAGGAGACTGTGACAGAGTCGACAGCAGAGTCGGCTGTCTCTGCCGACACTCCTCCTGTGACTGGGGAGGATGCTGCCCCTCCAACCCCCTCGGAATCCCGCCGCGAGAGACACGAGCGAAGGGTGCAGACGCATGGCATGGCCGCTCTGCTCATGCAGGTACGCATTGTGTCAGCCATATTCATAATGTTTTTATCTTTTATTATTAATCAATCGTATTAATTATTGACGGCTTTTCAGCTGCGTGGAGGGGCGGAGGAGCAGCCGGCGCCGTGTGTGCCCTCTGTCCCGTCTGTTCCTGCGACGACTCCTGAGACGGCTCCTGCTCCCGTAGATGTGCCTGCTGAGTCTGTGACTCCGGTGGAGACGGCACTGCCAGCAGAGAGTGGAGAAGGTGATTTCGAATCGGAAACTCATAAGATTATTGTCCTGTTTTAGTCTCGAGGTTTTATAGTCTATTGAAACGCAACATTTGGGGTATGTTCAACACATATTGCAATTATAATGTACGCTCCTTCTTCTGAAAAGACTTCTGAATTACTCTAGGATTTTTTGTTGAATTTTTATATATGTAGCTGAAACATAACATGCTGTGTTTGGCACTTCGCTTGTATATAAACGCTGATATATATAAACGCTGATTATATATGTAGCTGAAACATAACGTTTGCTTGGGTTTTTTTTTTGCTGTACGTTTGATACCAACTGAAACATAACATTTCCTTTCCTATTCGTCTTGTTTATTGTCAGATGATTTGATTTGATTTGATTCGTCTTGTTTGAGAAGTGGACGCACTGGAGGCGCTGGCACAGCAGCAGCTGGATGAGGCGATCGCCGCTGGACTGCCACTCAACAGGAAACAGAGGAGGATGCTCGCCATGCGGGGACAGGTAGGGGGAGAGGGGAGATAGAGAGGGGGGAGGGGGGAGGGGGGAGGGAGGGAAGAGAGTGGGAGAGAGTGAGAGGGAGAGAGAGAGGGAGAGAGATAGAGAGAGAGAGAAGGGGGAGAGAGAGGGGGAGGGAGGGAAGAGAGTGGGAGAGAGTGAGAGGGGGAGAGAGAGAAGGGGGAGAGAGAGGGGGAGGGAGGGAAGAGAGTGGGAGAGAGTGAGAGGGAGAGAGAGAGAGAAGGAGGAGAGAGAGGGGGAGGGAAGAGAGTGGGAGAGAGTGAGAGGGAGAGAGAGAGGGAGAGAGAGATAGAGAGAGAGAAGGGGGAGAGAGAGGGGGAGGGAGGGAAGAGAGTGGGAGAGAGGGAGAGGGAGAGAGAGGGAGATAGAGAGAGAGAAGGGGAGAGAGAGGGGGAGGGAAGGAAGAGAGTGGGAGAGAGTGAGAGGGAGAGAGAGAGAGAGAGAGAAGGGGGAGAGAGAGGGGGAGGGAGGGAAGAGAGTGGGAGAGAGTGAGAGGGAGAGAGAGAAGGGGGAGAGAGAGGGGGGAGGGAAGAGAGTGGGTGAGAGGGAGAGATAGATAGAGAGAGAGAAGGGAGAGAGAGGGGGTTAGGGAGGGAAGAAAGTGGGAGAGAGTGAGAGGGAGAGAGAGAGATAGAGAGAGAAGGGGGAGAGAGGGGGGGAGGGAGGGAAGAGAGTGGGAGAGAGTGAGAGGGAGAGAGAGGGAGAGAAAGAGAGCGAGTGAGAGAGAGAGTGGGAGGGAGAGAGAGTGGGAGAGAGAGAGCGAGAGAGAGCGAGTGGGATTGAGAGAGTGGGAGGGAGAGAGAGAGAATGGGAGAGAGCGAGTGGGAGAGAGACTGGGAGGGAGAGAGAGAGAGAGAGAGAGAGAGAGAGAGAGAGAGAGAGATAGAGTGGAGAGAGAGAGATTGACTTTCACTTTTAACAGTTGGAATTTTGAGCGGGAAGAAGGTGCAAAGTCCACAGCGCACATTACTCACTGATAAGAGATGAAGCGCGCGTGTTGTGGTCACATTCTCACTGATAACGTGATAACAGTGACTGAGTAGGCGTTTATTACGAATTGTCGAAATGTACTGTTCTCGGAAAAGACTCCCCTAGTAAGACGTAGTTTCAATGTGGCCTCGGTTGGCCGAGTGGTTAGCGGCGCCGAACTGTTATCACAGACTTTCGGTGCGTGGCTTGAGTGCCGCGCTCGCGGGTTCGAATCCCGCCCGGGGCTCTGCGTTTTGAGGGAGAGTGTATAAAGTGGACAAACGAGTTGTTATTCACAGGCAGATTGCAGGTAGCAGAGCTTCAGCAAAACACCTGTCCTAGAGTGGATTCGAACCCGGGACATGAACCATCCCAATTGATTTCCGAGCAAATGTCTCACCTTACCGGCTGCGCCATAGAAGCGATGTGTGCGTTTTGTTAAAATTGAGACACGTAGTTGATTTGCGATCAATCAAAGACTGCGAAGGAAAAACATTCATTCTCAGGTTTTAGCTGAGACGTATATTTTTGAAAATGATCAAATCGTCTTTTATGCTCGTTCTTCACTATTGTCTATTTTTCTTCACCAAAACCACAAGCTCGATCATCGCTCAATGTTCAATGAATGGATCATGCCATGTCCTCAATAGTGCAATTTGTTAGCTATTAACCTGCGGAATGCGCTCTGTCGCAGGTTCGAGTCCTGCTACCGCTCGTGTTTTACTTTCTTCCAAAATAGGCGGTGCTCTTAGTTACCGTACCCGTTCGTGGTCTGTTCCCCATGGGGGCGATAGTGGGTCTTTTCAATTTTTGGCCGATTTTAGAAGTGGGAAACTAGTAGTGTTGTATTGCAGCCTGCACGCGACTATGCCAAGGAGGCTGCCGAGGCTGCGGCAGCTGCCAAGGCTCAGGCGAGTGCTACGGCAACGACAGAGGCGGCTAGTGTGAGTCAGGTTCTGCTTGTTATGGATCTTATTTGTCTCCCTTTCTCCCCTTCATAATGTCGGTTGCATCATGGTACTTTTTATGGTACTCAACTCTGTTCAAATTTTGATAGGTAGTAGGTAAAGTAAGATGCCGGGGCTCTTGGGTGTAACTTGTATTTTATAGTTTTTTTGTTGCATTTGTTGTATTGACTTTATTAATTTACATTTGAAAAAAATAGTAAAAGGTTACATTTTGCAACGTACATTTGCATGTTGTTGCAGACGGATCCCGTGCCTTGTGCTGTGGAGGAGTGCGAGAATGTGTCCCCGAAGAGACAGCGAGTGGTGGTGGAATACGACTGGCAGGGGGCGGGGCAGAGACCCGAGAGGGAGCTGACCGACGAGTACAGGTGAGGGGGAGTAGACGTACAGTGTATGTGAATTAATCTATAGTAAAGGAACTGCAATTTTGTTTATTTAATGGGTTAATCTGTTAAAATCATAGCAATTGGAAAACTATCTTGTCTTTTGATTTTGTGTGAAACGGATGAAACATGTTGTCCGCATAAGCATATCGAGACAATCTCAATACTATATGATTGGGTGTGTTTGAGAGGCACGGCTCCGGACTTTGGCTTCAGTTCGCAGATCCGCAGCAACAACTATGTCAAGTGGTGCGGGTGGTCGGCGGGTGGGTGGAGGGAGAGGGAGAGGGAGGGAGGGAGGGATTCAACTAGACTGTTCGAACTACGAATGACATTCTGTACAGACGGATGGTTTTGGCTTGAAGAAATCGGGTTTTGGCTGGAAGAAATAAGACAATTACATCAGAACTTGTGTCCGTATTTTGAGGATTGACGGAAACATACATATTACCATGTGAAGTGGTGTCATAGTATATGTTGAGATGGCAGTCTGCTGGCGACGGCATCACAGGATCGACGCCTGCGATTCTTCAAGTATACGGGAGAGAGTGGGGAGGTGGGTGGAGAGTGGGAGAGTAAGAGAGAGAGAGAGAGAGAGAGAGAGAGAGAGAGAGAGAGAGAGAGAGAGAGAGAGAGGAGAGAAAGAGGAGAGAGAGTCTGCTCTCCAGCTCTCGTCCCCTTCCTCTGTCTGCCTCGGCGATCTACCCTACGACCAGCAGTGGCATCCATGGTAACTTGTTCATTTTGGGTTTTGTGAACAATACGTTTCATTGTGTAGTGATTCAAGTGGTGATCGATAGAAAAGATAATTGATACCATTACTGGGCAATGATTGTATTGCCATATTGTCAATTATTTGGTTTGCGTCAGGTTAACATTTTGCTGCACGAAATGTGTATCATAGTAAGGTACAGTTTTTTAAGCTTTTTCGCCTCATCAAATGTAAACATGAATTTTTGTCAATTTCAAGTATTGATTTGAGGCTTCCCCTGCTGGCGGCGTCTTCGAAGGACCACCCGGTGCACGTGTGGGATGGAGGGGCGGAGAGAAGGGCCAGCTACAGGGGAATCAACCATCTGGTACGCACAGTAGTAGGAACACAAATACACATATCACAGAAAGGATTCACTGAAGATTGACCAACATACATCTGATATCAGCGTTTATATACAAGCGAAGTGCCAAACACAGCATGTCAGCGACAGACAGTGTGCATTCCTCAACCTATCAGTCTATTATGCTCGTGTTACTGATGTATAGAACACAGTCCGTGTGGAAAGTTGGGAGGAACGGATTGGAATACAGATAGATATTGTTGCGTAGCAGAGTTTCGCTGTTGAAAGCACGTGTGGTTGAGACGAGCAGATTTGCATAATGATTTCTCTACATATAAATGACATTGACGTGTTTGGTGATAGTTTGGATGGGCTTGCAGGACGAGCTGTCTGCCGCGTACTCTGTGTGCTGGACGAGGGATGGACGGGCACTGCTGGCAGGGTATAAGAAGTGGGTGGGGGCAGGGAGAATGGTTGCCGACGAGCCGAGCACGTAGTTTGTTGTATATGGGAGTGAATGTAGATAGTCGGAGCGCAGTAGAGTGTAGAGACGGACTGTATGCGGCGGCAGAGAACCATTGATGATGAAAAGAGAAATGTATTGCATGTATGTTGTATGTAATATGTTTCACGACTCATGTGTATGGTTATTGTGAAATTGTTATGCCAATTACTGTTACAACGTCAATGTGTAATGAGTTATACTTGCAGATGCATCCGTGTGTTTGACGTGGAGCGACCGGGGCGGCAAGTGCGCGAAGTGAAGACGTGGAGTGAGTGGGCGGAGGGGGGGGGAGAGAGAGAGGGGGGAGGGAGAGAGAGAGGGAGAGAGGGAGGGAGAGAGAGGGGGGGGGGAGGGAGAGAGAGGGAGGGAGAGAGAGAGGGGGGAGAGAGAGAGAGAGAGAGACTCTTTGTAGTGTTGAGAATGAAGTGTGTGATGAAGAGATGATTGTGGGTACATCAGTGTGCATAATTACAATGACCATAACAAGAAACGACGTATTGAGCGTGGAGATACTGTGTGCTAATTGAGATTTGTCTGATACATATGGTTTGTGTGTTGTTATGTGAATGGGGTGTTAGATTCGAGTGTGAGTGTCATCCCTCCCTTTACAGACAAGGATCAAGGTGGTCAGAAGTCGATCATCTCCACTCTGGCAGTCCACCCAGTCTTCGACGGAGTCTACGCCGCCGGTTGCTATGGAACCAGCAGTCAGTCCATTTTATCATGGTTTCTTTTTTTGCATTTTCATCCGAGTTTGTTTCTTACGATGTGTATATGTGTTCCTTTTCTTATTAGTTCTTGTTTGAATCCGCTGCGAGTCTCGGCTCTTGGTTCTTGGCTGAATTTGACGCGCAACGTGCGTCAAATTGCGTATTTTCTTCTCATTGCGCATTTGTTACGATTCTCGTTGTATATTCAGGGATTCTCCTTTTTTGTTTTAATTATTCTCCTATTTTCAACGCATTTGGCATAAGATAATCTCAGTGAAAATGTTTTTCCAAGCTATCCGCGCAATGTACGCTTCGCGGGTCGGTCATATACCGGCGGGGTTGTTGCGTGATTTGGCAAACACGCTGGTTCCGAATGTACTCTTCATGCATTTCGAATCGTCGTTGTTTGCTCTGCTAACGGGAATTACGTATTTTTTGTACGTTATATGTTTCTTTTAAGAAATTTATATCATGAAACGTAAATTGTCGTTTGACCGCTCTACTTTTACATGCTGTCTTCCAGAACATATCTTCTCTGTTATTTCTCACATTGTTGTTTTCTATATTTTGCGTGTAGGATGGAAGACAATAATGATACCTTAAATCACAACAATAACTGTAATGTTTTAAATAGTTAGTAGTTAGTATGCATGAAAAATTATAAAAATTGTATTGAATAAGTTTCAACTGACCCTCATGAACAATGAAACAGTGAAGTTCATAATCCCGTCTTCTTTTCAGTCGCGCTCTACTCTGACCGCAGTAACAGCATCGACTGTCTGTTCACTGGAGACTTCTCCGCCACCACACAGATACGATACTCGAGGGACGGATTGAGACTGTACAGCAGTGCTAGGAAGGTGAGAGGGAGGGGAGAGAGGGAGAAGGAAAGAGAGAGAAGGAGAAGGAGAGAGAGCATTGAATCAGGACAGTCGCGTGTTCTGCTGGGACCTGCGCAACCCGGGTCAGCTGCTGTTCACTGTGGAGAGACCGGCCGAGACGAACCAGCGGATATGGTTCGATCTCGATGAGTGAGTCGAGCTTCTCTGATTTGTTTTTGTCTAAATGCATAAGAAAGACAGCTTGCTTATAGCACCACTATAGTCGAATGTTTTATTGAATTCGAGTGAAAGAAGATGAATTCGAGTGAATGCCACGAAATTCACGACATTCGACGCCACTCAACCTAACTTCCTCTGCTTATGTCGTCATAATCCAAGAACCCTATTTTGTTCTCAACTAAGAGAACCCCGGATTAAACCGGCTTTATAAAATAAATCGGTGTGGATATTATGTGCTGCAGGTGTGACCGGTATCTGTTCACTGGCAGCAGCAGCGGGGAAGTGATGGCGTTCCGAGTGGATGGATCAGTGGAGGAGGGAGCCAAGCCAGTGTGGAGCAGGAGAGCCAGCAACGCCGCCCTGCCAGGATGCAGGTCAGTCTCTCTTTCTCTCTCTTTCTCTCTCTCTCTCTCTCTCGTTTCTATTGTCTGTCTCGTTCAGCCTGCACCCCTCTCTCCCTGTGGTCGCGACGTGTAGTGGGGAGCGTGTGTTCCCGGAGCCTCTGTTGGATGTGGAGGAGGAGGAGGAGAGGGAGCAGGGCTATCGAGCAACGAGAGAGGAGGAGAGGCTGGAGAATGGAGTGCAGCTGTGGAGACTGTAGATGACTATCCCCCCCTCGTCTTCCGTTCGATGTTTCTTGCTTTCCAGTCCTCATAAGGTTCATCTCCCTTTCCATTGTGGATGTTCTATTTCGTCCCATTGTATTGACCTCATTTCTTGTTTATTTTCCATGTTTGAATGCTTGTTGTGTCTGTGTGTTTTTGTTGTTGATAAATTCGTTGTTATGTGGAGTGTGAAAGGTGGAAGTTGATTTCCGCGTCATTGAGTTTGGGTGTTGTTGATTGAACGCGCTTTCGACTGTTTTGTGCTTCCAAGAACCACTTGATCGAGATGGAATAAAATGGAGAGACGCACATAGAGAGAGAGAACGGAGAGAAGTGATGGTTGTAGATAGAAAATAGATTGTGCACAGTGTCCCGTGAGTCGGGTCGGCGCGTGATCGAATTATACCTACTCAATTGGAAATCCCCCATAATCGACAATGCACTTGCACACATTGTTTGCATTTGCAGAACGTGCTCCTATTTTTATTTTTATCGCGGTAGAAACTGTCGAATCGTGATATTTGTTTCAGTTTTCCGTATTCTACATGTTCGCGACTGTAATGTTCAGATCAATGAGCTACGGGGTCAGAGTTCACCGCGTTCGTCTCTGTGTAAAGTACATCTCGCTCGCGAAATGTGATATTGGGAAATTGTTTCAAAGGATGAGTGAGAAAAGTGGAGATGATCGAATGAGAAGTGATAATGTGGGATTTTTAGCTATCAGCTATCCGCAGAGATGATCGGATTTTGCCAGATGCATCCGTGGATTTTCGAGATCTCTGTGCAGGCAGCAGGCATTTTCTCAGTATTGCATGTTGCATGGCCAGGAAAGCTTATGTTCTTATCATGTTACTACGCATGTATATGTGGTTGTGCATTGACAATTCGTGTTTCTGTGTCTACCGGTTTTGTCGCCTTGAGTAACGAAGAAGTGATGTAAGCTATTGTAACATTGCCTCTTTTACTTGCTCGTATTCTGTCAATTGTGTCGGTGTTTGTGTGTTTCTTGTGGTTTAGGTTTAGTCTACATTAACGATATGTCAGTTCCGATGAACCCATCCTTTTCTCATTAGATTCAGACTGTCTTCATGGTCCCGCATTCAATTTACTGCGTCGCGTCCAAACGATTCCATTATCACTCTCCCTTCTTTTTCCTGCGTTCTATTATGTCGCAGTCGTTTCGAGACTCGCCTGCAGTCTCCATCTCCCCTCCCTCCCCTCTCTCTCTCTCTCTCTCTCTCTCTCTCTCTCTCTCTCTCTTTTCTGTAACGAGTTGGACCCGCAGGTCTCTCCGAGGATTCCCCATTCCATTCACACAATTTCCCGGCTGTACTCTTGTTTGGCATGTGTGCCACTGATCCCCCCCTCGGTCTCTCTATCCGCCAGTTCGAACGAGTATGCATACGCTTCGCACTTTTGAGCGTATTGGACTATGGACAAATGTGTTTTCGTGGCGGGACGCAAAACACTTGGAATAGGGGAATAGGATATAGGATAGGTGGCGGAAAAGCCGCACATACTTCCGCATTTCTTATTGTGCATAACTGATGCGATGTGATTGAGGGAGATAGAAGTGTGTGGGATGGGAGAATAGAAAGTATCTCGCCGGATAGACTTCAATCATTCATATTTTATAGCTTCCCGTATTCCATAATACGCATGGGAGGGAAGGAGGGAAGGGAGAAATGTATCCGACCGAGTGCGTCTGCTGTGAGTCATATTGTACTCCACTGCTGCAGAGTAGATAAGACATGCGAGGCTGCAAGCCTTCTTTTGAGTCATAAGCCTCTTATGGCTTCACTTAGCGGTAGGTATGTGCCGATACAGTTTCTTGCGCCGCTAAGGCTCTCCGAATCTCTGAACACCAGAACATTCTCTAAGATGATTATTTCTTTTGGTTGTGACTGTGATCAAATCACAATACAATTAAATGTACTTGCACGTCTATGGAGTTTTCTGAATTGTGACGCTAAATGTAAAGAGATGTGAGCGAGAAAAAGGATAGCTGACTGCTGACAACTTGTTTCTTCCGCTCAAAAACAAGATTGAAACGGTTACCACATCATCATTCACGCTGTAATTGTAACATATGGATATGAGATTGACGCTGCGGCTTTCAATATGATAATTATTGTTCCCGTTTCCCTCATAATTGTAGTCTTGTTTGTGCGGCTGGTATGGCCGCTGCACCTTTTTATCGAATTACCCCATGGAGGCTAGTGCGAGCATATTCTATTCCCTCCCTCCCTTCCTCTCCCGTTCCTATTACTCTTTCCAGGCACTGTGTTATTTGGTGTATTGTGTATAGTGTGTGTGTGTGTTTTTCTCACGTATTTTTTGCAGTATCATCGAAAGAAAAAGAATGTTGGTTATTGCATTGCTTTCCGACGATTTCTCGTGGTTTTCGAACGTTTCGTGCATCTCTTGTAAACGTCTTGCATACCTGGTTGATAGAATCCCCGTGTGTTGTGGATTCACAAGTTGCGAGAGAAAGAGAGAGAGAGAGAGAGAGAGAGAGAGCATTCTGAAAGCGTCTCAGACGAAGAAGAGAAAAAGGGAGAGGGAGTGAATCAAGAGTTCTGCTACAGCAATAGAAAAGAGACGAGTCATGAAATTGGATATAGGTACAGAGACGATGTTTTGAGCTGAAGACATGAAGAAGGAGAGATAGAGAGAGATGGAGATGGAGAGAGAGAGAGAAAGGGGGAGAGAGAAAGAGGGAGAGAGAGAAAGAGAGAGAGAGAGAGAGAGAGAGAGAAAGAGAGAGAGAATGAGGCTAGACGAAGACGGAACCGCGTCAACACAATGAACAGATGAGTTGGTTGCGAGATGGAACAGTCTCATGATACTTTCATTCTCTATAAGGGTGGACAATGCTCTCTCTTTGTCTCTCTCTCTCTCTCTCTCTCTCTCTCTCTCTCTCTCTCTCTCTTGTCCCTACACGCGGGTTCAGTGATCATCCCTTCATCCCTTCGTTGCATATTTCACTGCCACAACCACGTGCGTGTTTACGTTTCCGAAGATTGATGGGTGATTCTCCCCTCCATCTATATGTGATCGAAAAGAGAGGAGAGAGAGAGGAGAGAGAGAGCGCGAGATGGAGCTTTGTCGTGACTGTTTATTGTGTTGTCCTTTCTCTGTTCCTCTCTGTTTACAACTTGCGAGGAAGAGTTTCAAAGAATATTCTAAAAGCGTCGTTGCGAGAAAGAGAGAGATCGTATGCACTATTTTCGCTCCAAGCTGAATAAGGCAAAAACAAATGCATCATGCTCCTGTTGTTGTTGAGACCTCGCCCCCTCTTCTTCGAAATCCGCGTGGATTGCAGATTGCACGAGGATTGTTTTACGTTGTTGTGATACATTCAGTATAGCCGAGACTTGTTATTTGTTCTCTCTCTCTCTCTCTCTCTCTCTCTCTCTCTCTCGGGGCCACGTCACTTTGAGTTGAGTGTAGACGAGCCCCGAGTTTCAAGTATCAGCCGACCACTTACTGTGAGACCAAAACTATGCACATGTTGCAAGAGAGTCTCTAGTTTCCTGTACCGCCTCTAGAGGAGAGAGAGAGAGAGAACTGACCGTGCCTGGCCTCTCTAGCACAGTGATTAGCCTGATTACGGCGGCACGGACTGATAATTGCTGGTTGTGTTCTCTCCCCAGTGTTTTTGCACCGCGGCTTATCCCGCCCCACTCATTACCCTTTCCCCGTCCCCGGTTGTGTTTACTGATAAGTAAGTAACTGTATGGTGGCCTTGTTATCGCCCCATTTAATGGATTAGACTGGTAAAAAGGACGCGCTATCCCTACCCTATCACCCAACCGACTTCACTTTACAGCAGTAAGTGTATCTCTGTTCTCTGAATGCACGTATTTTTCACACACCGGCGCGGCAGGAACGCACGACCGCTCTGTTATCATTTTTTTTCTCAAATTAGGAAAACGAATTCTCTCGAATCGTTTTTTTCTTCTCGCCGCTGCCTTTTCGGGCCGTGATGTGATTAGAACAGTGAGCGAGTGAGCAGGAAGTGAGCAGAGAGACGCAATCGAACACTGACACTTTGGAGGAACGGGGAGTGGTTCGCTCCGGTTATCGATCCGAAACTGGTACACGTAGTGTGCTGTTGTTGATGTGTGTGAGAGTGTGAGAGAAGGAATGATCTCATCAGCTGATCGAACAGCTGCGATATCATAGTAGCTGGGGCCGGGTAGTGAATAAGCGGCGATGCGATAGATCTGATGATGACCGGTTATATGAGTACATCTGGATCGCTCTCTCTCTCACTGCACTCTCTCACTACCGCTCACTTCCTCGTCCTCTCGCCTTGCACTCTCTGCGTGTCTGCCCATTGTGCTCTGCTTGTCTGCGCGTGACCCGGGCTTGCCCGAGACTCCTCTCCTCTCTTCCCGCCTCCCATCCCACGTTGCTTCGTACGTCATATTTGACCCTCACGCGCCGGCGAGTTTTACCCGTTTTCACACTCAAAATTGTTTTGCTATACTTGAATCATTGTATATATATACGCAGTGTGTCAGCTAACGTTGGCGCGAGTCGATATGGCTAGACCGCCGCGCCGTTTGCACTCTCGGTGGCGTATTGTCGCCGCCGCCACGGCTCGTCAAAGCAACAGAACCCGCGCACTCCCTCTGTGACGGGCTCGAACCATTTCAACTCTCAAGCCACGCCCATATCCTTTCAGCACGAAAACCAAAATGCATATTTGCGAATCATAACTCGCTAATCACCAGTAGCAAAACTCGCGGCAATGTAGGCAGTGTTAGTGGAACTCACTCCAGAGTGTCTATAGCGCAGAGCGATCACGCTAGCCTGGTAATCTGGCTACCGGGGTTCGAATCCTTACATTTCCGAATGTTTTGTGTAATTACTATTGAAACAAAATTTCGAATGCATGCCACGCCCACTTGAATAAGCTCCGCCCCCTCTGATCGCCACGCTTTTTCTACGGAGGGAGTGCGCGCTTGACGAGCCGTGCCGCGTACACTCACCACCTATATATTATTATTTTCGTTGGTGCGACGTGCAAGCGATGTGAGCCACTCCACTCGACTGCTCTCGAGTGCACATATTCGCACGCAAAACACATTCTCTCCCCGCTCTCTCTCTTCTTTTTCGGCATATCGCATCCGGGCGGTCGCTTGTCGCCCGCGTCTGCGATTACAAGGAAATGTTTTGTCCCGTGGTGCACCCCACCTATTATAACCACGCATACACTGTGTGCGCTGCGTTTCAATTGGTCCAGATTGCGTGTATATGAATGGGAATAATATGATGCCTGTTAGGATATGCATGGATTTGCAGCGCGCTCGGCGGAACGTGTTGTCCTTTCTTCCATAGCCCAGCCTCGTGTGCCTCTTTTGAATAGTGTTGAATCGATAATCCGCAGTGTGTGTGCGTATGTGTGTGTGAGAAATGGCCAGAGGCCACAATTAGTGGATGAGCCTGTTCGAATCAAGAAGCCCTACTTCGAACCATCCGTGACGGTGACGACAAGTTGTGTCCCAAATTGGCGTGTGTATTTTGAGGCGGCCAGGTACAGGTAATATTAGCGATGTTATCGCTCGACCCGTCACATGTGCATCTCTGGCGAACCGGCAATCGCGTTGATAGATGATAGCATTATACGATTATTTGCTCTCGTCTATATCAGTTACAACGTTCCGGCGTCTCGTGCGCTGTGTGCTGTTTTGTCGAACTGATATACATGATCCATCAATCCGTATGTATGTTTATCGGATTATAATCTTACTTATATACATTTATTTTAATAATGATACGCATGTCATGTTCTATGGTTTCCTTTTTCTGTAAGTCAGATGCCAGGGTACTCTTGTCTCTTGATTCGAGGACTGGTGTTTTTTTTTCTAAGCAGCCCTTATCACGTAATATCCTTTCGTCCGCTAAGTGTCCGCTGAGACGCTCACTTGCATTAAGTGTAGTCGAACTCTTCATGTGACTCGTTAAGCATTGACGCAGCAATTGAACGCGGATTATCTCTAGATTCGAGTTCATAATGGATTGTATGGTCCACTGGTCTCGCTCAATCTCAAATCTCACCCATATCCTCTGTGTCAGATGCAGAAAGGATTAAGATGTAGCTACTGTAAACTAGATACTGTACATTTCTGAAGTACTTGCTACTGTAGTAAATTATTGTAAATTTAAGTACAGCCGTTAGCCGACTCACCGATCGAGATCGAGTACGCGTGCTCAAACTCCAAGTGCTCTCACTTACAGTCGGTGAGTGTGGACGGAAGTAGATGGAGGGAGTGAGTGAATTTGCCTCGGCTGATTCCATGTCCTTTCGCTCGCTTCACATTTGTCTGCTTAGGCATGTGCATGGAGACTAATAGGTTACATTTCGAGGCTTCCTCAAGGCTTTCGGAAGATACATGCTGACATATCTCAAGTCTCATATTGTGGAATTTGTTACAAGCGTGCCTGATTTATGTCTGTCTAGACAGCAGTCAGCTGCATTTACAAAAATGTTACTAGCAAATTCCACTCCCGAACTCAAAGTCAGCTTACTTCTTAATAACCGTATTCATCTTATTTTGAATCTGACATCGTTGAATCTGACAAGTATAATGCGTGTTATCCAATCCAGAATACTGCCCCGAGACTAAGCTGTCCATCTTCCCTCTAGTGTTTTGTCTCGTTAGAGTCGTGTCGGTGCGTAGTCATAGTCAGTACTACGCATGGACTCTGTTGTTGTGCCTGCCTCTTCGTCCCTCTGTTTGTTTATCACGTTGAGCGGAGTGCAGAGATGGAAGTGGGAGGAGACTCGGGAGCGATCCCTCCATCCAGTACCACCCCACTCGCACTCGTCACGTGTTGTTTCCATCCCCTTCTCCCCGACATGCATACCCCGTGTATAGCATCTAGCATAGCCAATGCATTCAGCTCGAGTCGTGGGCGTGGGTATTTCGTATTTCGTCGGATTTGTTAGTTTTGTGCGTTTCTTTATTTACACGTTGAGATATCTGAATCTGAGAAAGAAAGAGAATGTGAGCGCAGACGGCGTTTTTTTCCGAGTCGAGTCTTGTTGAATGGCGAAATTGTCGTGATTAGCTGTGTAATTCGCTTATGTGTATTCACTGTCCCCGCAAAGGTCGCATTATCTTCAGCGCTCGTGTTATTTTCTTTCGCCACCATTCCCCCGGGGAGCCTTCCTCCTTCCTTTCACAATGGGAGACCGAGACGCACACTCATTCTCTCTATGATATCATGTCTATGTGGACTCGTCAACTATGCATAAGACTGTACATGTTCATAACATACACCCACTGGCATAACTGGTATCGCGCAACGTAGTAGTGATCCAGAAACCTTTTCCCATGGCTTTTTTTTATTTCTCAATTCTTGTTTCGTTCGTCTCGGGCGTGACAACTGGCTTGAGTTGCGTTATTGCGTATGACTCTCTCTCTCTCTCTCTCTCTCTCTCTCTCGTCGTGTATGTGTCATTCTCACATTTCACCAGTTTACAACCGTTCCGTGATTCCGTGATGCACTCGGCGCACGGAATCAGTGCTGTCGCTGTTCATTTATCGCAACGCCGGGGATCTGCGTGCCTCTGAGTCTCTGTCAGTCAGCTGTCGATTAGATGATCAGATCTCGTGGTCACTTGCCTTTCAACAATAAACAGTACTTTTGTATTTACCCGCTCTTGCAGTGTCTTCCGAGAGGGCAGGTAGGAGACCGAGAGAGAGAGACCACACACACGGGCGTCGGTCTGCTTGTCAAACTCCCACTCGCATTGCGCAGCCAGCAATCGATTGAAACGCCACCCGGCTCGGCTGCTGCGATCAGCTGATATATATACCGCCCCAGGCGAGGTAAGTCCATGCGATTGATTGTGTTGTTTTGACGTGTTTCAACTGGCACCTCGGTTGAGAACGTGATCATTGTATGACTTGTCGGTTCGTGTTTAGTTTGAGTTGGGGGAGCGTGAGGCGGTGAGATTATGACTCGATTTTTATGGTGGTTTAGTGATTCGCGGAGGGAATTGGACGCTGAGGCGTTTTTCAGTTTCAGTTCCGCTCTCGGGCAGTTGTTCGCTCGTATAGTTTGGTTTATGTTTATGATGCGACTCTGGGGTGCAATTCCGCGTGTGATTTAGGATTAGGTTTATTTGATTGTTTTCTTAAACCATCGTTTCAGAATGGAGTCATCACGAGGCACGATGGCTGCTCAACTTGTCATATTGTCTACACTGGTCGCATTCGTCCACACACAATTCATCGTTGAAGTCGTGAGTAACTTGATGTTCATTTATTTTCTAGATTATTCAATAACTGTGTCTGTGTCACTCGATTACCTAACCATGCGACTTGTTTACTATGTGATTGCACGTTGATATCAGTTGTTGTCTACAACAAGAGAGTATAGTGGGCTTTGGGCGTGATGATTGATTACTCGATCGATAATCAGTTGGATGTTTGATATTTTGCTTCGGCTCCACTACCACTTGTGATGATTGATTGCATATGATACAGATTGTGGAGAATATAGAATGTCACGTTTACTATTTTCTACTCACTGTAACGTGTCCTTTCAAGGTCGCACGAATCACGATGGAACTGGCGCAAAAAAGACAAATATTAGATTTAGATTGCAATTGACGATAACACATGAGGGGTTCATAAGGGCAGCTCATAAAAAGTGTTGATGAGTATGTGATGTATCACATGATACATGCGATCCAGTACGTTCAAAATGAAAACCAGTTTGCTGACTGTTGGAGTGTGACGTGTGACCAGCTCAAATGGCCGAGACGACTCATCTCGATTTTTACGCAGACTGTTTCGTTTGCCAAAGCATCTGGGGAATAACATAAACATACTTGGACACTGGACATTTATATGTTTTGAGAAGAAGACGTAGGGAATCTGTTTTTATTTTCTTTCTCGCATCACATGCACGAAATTTCTGTGTTTGTGTTCAGTTGACGTTGGTGGATGAAGGATGATATTTGAAGCGATAAGAGTGACCCAAGGTTGACGCCTTCTTTTGATACGAGCGTCCCAATCTCGGACGGAGTTTCCACCCCGACCTTACAGAGCTTGTTTGCGTGCTTCAACCATCTATGTTTTCGAGCATACCTATGATTGTCTGCGTAAAATAGGTATAGACAGTTCGATCTAACACAATTTTAATCAAAGTAGGAAATTATGCAAATTTTCAAAAAAAAATTGCATAATGCTACCAAACCAAGAATGGGCGTTACGAGTAACAGTAATTACTATTAGTAACGATAAATGTCATGGTGCTGCTCAAATCGAGGCAGGACAGCAAGTTCTGTGTGGTCGGGGTGGAAACTCCGTCCGAGATTGGGCGTGTAATTCTTTTGATAGTTTATGTGTTGTGTGAAATCACTGGAATTTGATATTTTATTTGGAAAAGGAAATCGTGTTATTGGATTATGGTATCTGCTGTGCACAATAATCGAGCAAGCGAGGTGAGAAATCGGATTTGTTGTTGTTTGCGATGTTTGCTAACTGAGTATTTGTCCAAACACACTCACCGCACACGTGTATGTTGTGATGTTGTGGGGAAAAACAGTCTGCATATTTGCTATTATGTTTGCTTTGCACGCATGTTGCTACATGACACACGAGATACATTTGCATATTGCATAATCACAATCGTCGCACTGTAAAAGCTGAGATCACGCGTCAAATGTTTTGAACAGATTTCTTTTAATCTCTCCTTATGCAATTGTGGGAATCACCCCACTTTTTACGTTAAATGTTAAAAGGGAATCAAAATGACATCCACCGTCTTTTTGGTGGCGGTACAATAAAAAAGGACGCCAAGTGTGGTGATGAGTACGGGAAGAAAAGAAATCAAAGGATCTCTCGTGTGGTAGATGGGAGAAGAGTGTTTTGCACTACTGTAGTGCGAGTGTGGGAAAGTGGTGGTGGGAAGAGAGAGAGAGAGAGAGAGAGAGAGAGAGAGCGAGATAGTGGTGTCACTCAGATAGTAGTGATGTGATGATCGGTATATTGTGAATGGGAGAATGGGGGGGGGAGTGAAGTGAAATGGAATACTTGAATTGTTCAAATAAGTCGCTTGCAAGTTGCAAGATGGTCGAACAAATTCGCCGTTTCCCATTGGTTTTTGGCGATTTTTTTTAGACCCATACCATCTTGCAAGCGGTTATATAATTACTCACATTGTTCCAGCTGGAGCCAGCTGCGATGGGCCTCCGTCGGGCGGTCGTGCGATGCGAGGCCACCGGCGCCAACTTTGGAGCCGATGTCGTCAGTTGTTTCGTCATATTTATATCTAGGGCTTTTCGAAAATCCCTGACAATACATTTTGTACGCATTCCATTTGCAGGTTGGTTTCTCGTTTTCGTCTCTCTCAGTGGGATGCGCGGCTCAGCCAGAACCCGCAGAGGCGTGCACACCTGTACAGGTGAGAGCATCAATGAGCTATTATCGATTGATCTATTGATTATTAATTGTTTCAGTTCCCCGAAAATGCGACGGAGCGATGTCTCAACACTTTTGCTGTAATTCCGCGCGGCAATTGCAGTTTTTCGGAGAAGGTGCGTATTGATTTGATTTATTCTCATCGATCGGTTGCTCGGGGGTATTGATTTTTATAGATAATATTGATTGATTGTGTAGGCGTACTACGCGGAGCACGCAGCCTTGGGCGGTTTCTCTGCCGTCATTGTCTACAACGACAAGGAGAAGGGCGCGCCAGTCGACATGGCCGGAAGCAAGTTCGCCGAGAGGTATTGATTGATTATCGATTGGTTTTTGGTTACTTCCGGTTTTCTGGGAACTGTACGTTGCGTGTATGACACCAGATAATTGAAGGGTGTTATGATATAATTCTTCTATGGATAGCCTTCGCCCTCGCCATTCTTCATTCATATCTTTTAGAGTTCACATTCCGATCGTCATGGTCTCGTATTCGTGTATGGAGAATATGATGGAGAAATACCCGATGAGCAGGGGGTGAGTTGTTTATTGAATAGTAATTGTGCAAATGTAACTATATTTCACATGACATTTCCCATGCAATTCACGTTTCATGAAATGTCCATATTTCACATAGTCCTTTCTTTGTAATTGTTCTTTGCCTGTCAATAGAAGTGCTTTCAGTTATCTGGTGCAGATCAAGATCTCTCCCGGCTACTACGACCTGTTCCGCTACCTCATTCCATTCGTCGTCGTCGTCGGATTCTGTTTCGTCGTTCTGCTCATCAGTCTGGTGCGTGTATAATGTATAGTCGTGTATAGTCGTGTGTAGTCGTGTGTAGTCGTGTATTATAGTCGTTGTTAGCAATATTATTGTTTTAACGCTGAATATTGGTGCGTCATTGTATTAATTTGTTTCCATAGTAATGATGGCAATGTGAAACGTAGGAAAACGTGAAGAAACTTTTTTTTCACGTGGGAATGTTTTAGAGCCGTTTTCATGCATCTATTGCACTCAAATGATGTAGTTGATAATTAAGTAACGATGATGTATATGTTTTGCATGTTTGTGTTTTGCAGATGATCCGTCTGTGTCGCGAGCGGAGGCGACTGGCGCGGAAGAGACTGTCCAGGAGGAACCTCAAGAAGATTCCAACCAAGAGATACGTCAAGGGTGAGTCCCCCCTCTCTCTCTCCTTCTATCTCTCTCTATCCACATCCCCCTCCCTCCCTTCATATCTCCATCTCTCTCCCATCTTTCTCACTCTCTCTTCCTCTCCCTCCCCCTTTTTCCCCCTTCTCCTTCTCTTTCCCCTTCTCTCTCTCCCTCCCCTCCCTCTTTTCCCCTCTCTCTCGCTCTCACCTATCCTCCTTTCAGGAGACGAGCCCGATACGTGTGCCATCTGCCTGGATGAGTTCGTGGATGGCGAGAAGCTGCGCGTCCTTCCCTGCAGGCATGGTCAGTGCATTAAAGAGTTGTTTCGCGTACCATTAGCTGAAAGTAGTCTTTCGCTTTTTCTGAACGAGCTGAAACATACTATGTTAGGATGGTTTGTATGTCAAGTTTTGAATGTGTTGATGAATGGATTGATGTTGCAGTGTACCACTGCAAGTGCATCGACCCGTGGCTGACCCGGAACAGGAAGGTGTGTCCGATGTGCAAGCGGAGAGTGGGAGGACGGGACAGCGACAGCGACAGCGACCACGCACCGGTAAGAGGGAAGGGGAGACTAAGGATGGACCTATCTGGGAAAGAGAGAGAGAGGGGATAGATCAAGGAAGGAGGCTGATAGAGGAAGGAAGAATTTATTACGTTGTGGGTAATCTTTTTCTCACTTTCAGCAGCCGTCGACGTCTCGCGTTGTGATTGGGAGTGACACTCCCCCGTACAGGACACTCAGGGAAGAGAACGACGACGCGCACAGTGCAGGTCTGTACGTTTTCGAGTATCATTTCAAACATTGCACGAACACGAATATCAGAAATAGTTATTGGGCGGTAGAGAGGCGGGTGGCGGGTCGTGGGGTGCCAGTGTTGTGGGTTGTTTGAGTAGGCGATCTGATGGGTTCTAATATTAATTGTATTGATAAGTACTCAAACGAGAGATTATTAGTCTGAGTTTTCTGATTTTTTGTTGTGTATTTCTGAAACGTATTTTGAAAACTAATCGTGGAATACAACGCGTCATCAGTGGGCAATGGACACGAGTTGTGAGAGAATTGTACTGGTAATGTAATCCAAGAATTAGCCGAACGCCGCAACAGGCTGCGCTTGTATCTAAGATGAAATGTATCCAAATCTTTTGAATGACCGTGTTCTTATGTCATGCATTCCAGCGTCATCTTCGCAAGTGTTGGCGGATGTGCACGCGTCTGGAATGGGCGGGTCTCGGGAGCAGCTGGTGGGAGGAGGAGGAGTGGAGGAGGGAGAAGAAGGAGCAGGAGGAGGGGGAGAGAGGAGGAGGGAGCGGAGTGTGGACAGCCAGGACCGACCGGACAGGAAGGACAAGGGAGTCGCCACCGCCATCAAGAAAAAGGTGGCTGGGAGTTGGATATGAATACATTGAATAGAGGATACCTTAAAACGTAAAAGAGAGAATTGTCTCTTTTAGTTTTGATAGATGTTACAATGTGCCTGCAACATATTTATTCCCATACTCTCTTCAGGTGACCGGATTGCTGCAGCGTATGAGCCCGCCTCGGGGAGAGCGAGACGAGGAGGCGGGGTCTGCGGGGGCGGAGCCTGTGGAGCAGGAGGAGAGGGTGGAGGAGCCGACGGAGCAGCAACAATCGGAGGAGGGCAAGGACAATGTGGCGTTTGATAGGGGGAGCGTGCGCAGTGATACCAGTCAAGAGGAGAGGTGGGTAATATCTCTCTCTCTCTCCCTCTCTCTCTCTCCCTCTCTCTCTCTCTCATCCTGTCCCCTCCAGGCCTCACCCTGACGTGCGCGTGACGCAGTCCGATGAGACTGAACAGTTTGCGGATCCCTTCGATGGCCCCCACGTGGAGCGTGTCTGACAGTCTGCCATCGCTTGTACATAGCCCTCCCTAGTCTGTACAGTCTAGCCTCCCTCTCTCCCTCCCTCCCTCCCTCTTCCTCCCTCCCTCCCTCCCTCCCCCTTCCTTCCTCTTTCCCTCTAACATTGTCCGACACGCTCACTTTCCTCTCGAGCAGCTCAATGTGTGTTTTGTGCACTGAGCACCACGCTCCCTCCCCGGGAGTGGTCCATATACCTCTGAGCGGGTCCCGATTCGTGATTCAAATTTACATAGTGTACATATGTGTTGCGTAGAGATTTGACATTATTGTGTATGCAGCCCAGCCCATTTCTATCTCAGAGTAATCTTCACTCAAAAGCGAAGTCTCTATGTTTGTGTTATTATTGATTGTTTGTGGTCACAACATGTGCATAACAAGTGTGAGACAAGTGTATTGTTCCAAGGGTCACTTTGATATATTGTCGAATAAATGTTATATTTTGTGCTGTTTGAAATTGAATTGAAGTTGGTAATATCAAGGGAAATAAATCCTGTAACTTTAACTTTGCGTTATCGTTTCGAGAGTAGCTGGATCAGCGTTGCCCGCCCTCTACATGTTCGCTGTTGGCTATGGAATTTGAACAATGAAAAGAAGAAACAATAAAAATTAATTTCATGATATTTTTGGTTTTTCATGATAAAATTATTTTCATGACATTATTTTCATGATATTTTTGGTGAATGCGTCACAACTTACACTCAAAAACAGATATCAAGACTTGTGCACTGAGCAAGTCTTGATATCTGTTTCTATGTTTGTGTTATTATTGATTCCGGATTCAAACTTCTAAACAAAAGAAAAAAAATCATCATTGAAGTTTCGGACACTCATACTCTCACTCTTATTATATTCTAGATGAGAAAATACTGTATGCTTCATATCATTGTGTTGTCATATTCAGATATAACGATTCCGGATAAACGATTGATTGATTGATGAGAAAATAATAACACTTTGCAAGAATTACACAATTATACTACAATACTTTATGAAAGAGTTTATTTACAAAACAAACCGAACATGTAAACAATATGTACACGCGATGAGATTTCTTTGGCTGGAGATTCGACGAAGTGAGATGGCGAGAGGATGAGAAGAGGAGGGATCAGTCTAAAAATAGGTTGAAAAAATCACAATTTGACCAAACACAACATTTTCGTTTCAATTAGACTTTCAAGAAGGCCGAGGCAAATTGACAATTAGATGTGTTCAAAGTTCGAATTTTTTTCCAAATGGCGGTTTGATTTTGGCTTGGCAAACAGAGGGAAGGAGTACACGATGGATTTGCGTACCTTTGCGTACGAGTAGGTAGACGGGCCGGGCCTGGCAGAAATCGATGCCCTCGCGGCCTGCGAAGTGGACTGCCACGGAGGGCGCGAGGGGGTCCGCCACGGTGGAAAGCAGGGCGGGCGAGGAGGAGGGCTGCAATACTTCATCCTTGAGAAACACTCCGCGTGGTCAGTCTCATCGAAACAGCCACTTCAAAACTACTCGAAACGCGTTATTCTGTCGTGTTTCGAAGTCGTTTTGAAGTCAGTTGCGAAGGGAGTTTCGAAGAGACTGACCGCTACTTTATTAGACAATGTCTTTCAAATGCCAAATGCCCAAATGCTTATACTAGCCCTGTAGCATCAGCGCAAGTGGAAAGGTACAGCTATCAGTGATGGGTGCTTTTGCTTTAGTCCTTTAGACACACATACAACGTGCTTCTGGAGGGGTGGGAACGACTAGTATGTCAGAAATGAAATGATAATCAATGATCGGTGCTCTAGTCCTTATTAGACATGATAAGAAATCACGTTAAATGTTTGAAACATAATCTACAACGACTAGTATGTGCACTCACTCTGAGCATAGCAAGTGGAGCAATGAGACAGCGGCCGTCGTCGAGTCGAGAGACCAACACCTTCTGAAAACAACTCCTCTCCTCTCTCTCTCTCTCTCTCTCTCTCTCTCTCTCTCTCTCTCTTTCTTTCTTTCTCTCTCTCTCTCTCTCTCTCTCTTTCTTTCTCTCTCTCTCTCTCTCTCTCTCTCTCTCTCTTTCTCTCTCTCTCTCTCTCTCTCTCTCTCTCTCTCTATCCTCCACGTGAACTTTGTTTCATATTGCGAATTCCCACCTTCTCCTTGACGGTCAACTGGTGCGCGCCTTCCATTTGAATCTGAAACGTATTCATTAAGAAACTTTCTTTCGTAAACTTTTTCTCCGAATTCGTCACTGTAACAAAAAAATTAAGCTTTGAGATTATCGATTGACGGCCCGAATAGTTGAGATTCTGATTCAATGATCAAATTAACATTTCAGTTCACCCTGATTGTTTGTCTGTTGTGATGCGGTCAGTTTCTGCATTACAACGGTGTTACGGTATTACAACTGTGCAGTTTTATGAGCTGTAGAGAGAGGGGGCATTAACAAAAATGGCAAGTGAACAATACATTCATTTTGATTTATATGACCTTTTGTTTGTCGTTTTACTGCTATCGTAAAGCTATGAGAATGACAGTGAACAATGGATTTTCAGTTCCAGACATCAAGTTGCCGTTAGAAATTAAAAAGGAATAGAAACAGTAACAGTGAGTAATTAATTTGACGAGTTCTTTTTTCTTTTCATTTTCTTGATGACGCACTATCATGACGGTCATCGGGACTTTCAATTCTGATCTATTGCACTATTTTTTCACATTTTTTTTCTGTAAGCGCGCAAAATTCATTTCCGAGTTTGTCAAATTCGTGTGACTAATTCGAGAACGTGGGAATTCTCTCAAAAAATTCTCGGGGTGCGGTCGAAGAAATTAGGTGACATGCCGTTTTCTGACTGGCGCCACGTTTTTGCGAATTGTCCGCATTCCTTCATTCCAATCGAAAGTTGAGAAGCTATTTTGGGACCTCTCATATCGGCAGACAGAGAGAAGGGCTTAGCATGTGCGCTTGGGAAAACGATAATGATGAGACACTGGTTTGTCTGACGCCTTGGCTTGGCAATCATGAATCAGGATATGCGGATCATAGAGAATAGAGAGAAAGGATGTTGCATAGAAGTGAATGATACGCCCAGATCGCTATCACGGATCGTATGACGTCAGTGATGCTTGGAGAAAATGAAATCGATACATAGAAAATGGCAAATGCGGAAAATAGTGAAATGCGGAATCGGACTATAACAATTAGTATATAGTAATAGTATACTCACTTTTCCGGCAAACTCCACATCTGCGCTGTCCAATCCGGTGTACATGTGATTAGCGATGAGCAAAGTGAACACTACCGACACAGTCACCAGACACAACGCGACTGAAATCGAGTTTTTTTCCTTCAAATTATTTACTTTTGTAAAACTTATAACTATATTTTTTCCATATCTCAGTTTGTGTCTTTCCTTCTACTTCCTAAGTCGTAAATCGTCAAGACGATTTCCTACAAACGATTTGACATATGAGTGGTCAAGTCAAGTCAAGTGATTCGGCCTGTTCCGTGTTATTTCGAGACGGGGGGTATTTTCAACAGGGTCACATCACGTGTTCGCGGAAAGAAAAGAAATGGTCGGTGAACACTTGATAGAAAAGGGGAGAAAGATATTTTCGTGGACCTGACTACAACCTAAGTACAAAGTACAAGAGAAAGAGAAAAGTGAGTATTGTAGAGTAATCATTACACTTGGCTACAGCCAACAGAGTACGAATAGTGTGCAAGAGAATATTTTGAACAGGATCTCACAACATTATAGAAGAAAAGAAAGACAACATTGAGTGTAAATGTGGCAAAACACAAACTCACTAATAGACATGCATGCATAGCTCATATCGTCCTTTCCTGCGGTGGAAGTAGAGGACTCGGAGGAAGAGTCAGAGATGGGAAGACGCAGGTTCTGGGAATACAAAAGGTGAAGGTAGCTCCCGATTCTTATTTATATATTCGTCAGTACTCTGCGAGCGGTCAAAGGAAGACCGCGATTTTCAGCTAACAGGGAATACGAAGAAGTGGAGAAAATAGGAATATAGGGAACATGACTCACCTGCATGTTTGAAAAGTGGCAATGTGGAATGGCACAGGCTGAATACCGGGTAGGTGTGGGTCAGCCGGACTGACCGGGTCGAAGGTTTAAATAGACGGGTCTCTCTCTCTCTCACTCACTCGAGAGTTGTAATACGGAGAGGCAGTCTGTTGGTGCTTGACAAAAGATGATTGTGTCCGTTGATCAGCTGATAGCAAGCATGCGCGTCGGAGGCGGGCTCTCCCCCGTCTCTTTCTCTCTCTCTCTCTTTCTCTCTCTCTCTCTCTCTCTCTCTCTCTCTCTCTCTCTCTCTCTCTCTCGCCCGGCTATTTGCTACAAATGGGAACTTGTTGACGGTGAGAGAATTCGGGGGACAGTACTGTCTTCTATTGTGGCCGAAACAATAGTGGAGTCGTCGTTGTAATACGGTGAAAGAGAAAGAACGAGAGAGAGAGAGAGAGAGAGAGAGAGAGAGAGAGAGAGAGAGAGAGAGAGAGAGAGAGAGAAAGAACGAGAGAGAGAGAGAGAGACAGAGGAGGGGGGGGGGGTGATAAAATGATAATGTGGCCTTGCCGAAAGGGGCGAATGACTATCTTGCAATAATTGCATAGCAGCGTTGAGTTAGTGTGCTCATTGAACATTGAACACTATATTATGCAATTCAAGTTTTGTGGATGTCAACAATTGTTTGACTTTTGCTGCAAGAATGAACATGCAGATTCAGATCACTCACTTTTCTGCAAAACGAGTCTGGAAGTAATATGTATGAGTTTGGAAACAAGCATGATTAAGACATGATTAAGATTTAAAACCGAATAATACTATTCCAGTCAGATCTTGAAAGATTAAGATATTACTGCATTCTATCCACGCTACCCCAAACAAAATCTCGTTTCGAACACAGTTCATCCACACAGTCCCGAATTGAAACACCGCTCGGATCCAGTCCATCTCTCCCCCTCTCTCTCCCCCTCTCTCTCTCTCCCTCCCTCTCTCTCTCTTCCCCCCCCTCTCCCCTCTCTCTTTCTCTTTCTCTCTCTCTCTCTCTCTCTCTCTCTCTCTATCCGCGGCCCACAGCCAGATTGCAGTCGTTTTCGACGACAGCGCACGCTTTCACGCCTAGTTTACTCTGGCGTTTTTGACTAGCATGTTTTGCCCCGCGGTTTTTGTTAGTAGGTTGGTAGGCGAGAGAGAGAGAGAGAGAGAGAGAGAGAGAGAGAGAGAGAGAGAGAGAGAGAGATGTACTGTGTTGTGTGCAACTACCCCGCCTCCAGAGAGAGAGATAGACCTTGTGTGGTGGATGGTAGTAGGGATCCGCGTTCTCTCTCTCTCTCCCGAATCATTGATTGGTGGTGCGTGGACAGTGGGTATAATGTACCTGTGACGTTTTAAATTATCGCGACCTTTCTCTTAGTACATTGTTGCCAGGATTGTCAATGTTCCAATTTGTGGTTTTCAGTCATGTTGAGGATAGCTCTCGCGCTTCTTTCGCTCTCCTCGTTCTCAGTGGCTCAAGAAAGAGCCGAGGTGGACATCAAGGTCTCCGGAGCGTGCTCTCCCAGTGAGTTCAATTTTGCTTGAAATTGATTGCTTTGAAATATGTTATCTTCATGAGACCCGATCTCAACATGGATGTGTTTGGACACATCTGCAAACAAAGCATGTCTTTGCCATTGTATGATGTATGGAGTAGTATATACCCTGTGAAGTTTTTGAAATCAAACATGTCATCGTTGCAATTGCTTTAAAGGAACAGTGGCGACTTGTTTCTGCCACAACCTCCCACAACTCCTCATTTTCACACGAACAAAACGTTTGGCGGTGACAGGAATCGAACCCACGAAGATTAGGGCCGTAACGCAGCGCACATATACTGAGCCATGAAGGAAGTGGCAAGACGTTGTTCATTTGCGCTTATGTCTCCGACCTCAGTTTTTGCAGTGAAGCGTTGGCGGGAAATTCAAATTTTGAGCTGCATTCTTGTGGCAGAATCGAAAGTAACGCAGAATCGTCGTTCTTTCGCAAAAAAACTGCTAATGTGTTAGGTTAATATGATTTTTAATAATGCTCCGACTCGAAAATAAGTCGCCACTGTTCCTTTAAATATTCTTGGCGGATCCACGTTCTACTCCGCAGTTGCAAGTGAATCCGGGAGATATGATCATCTGATAAAAAAGATAGCGATCAATAGTCTCGACGAGAATGAGACACTGCTCTCTCTCTCTTCCCACTGTACTATCTAAGCACTCTCGCTCTCTCGTCCTAGATCGGAATCGCGGCGGCTAAACACGGATATACGAGAGAGAGAGAGAGAGAGAAGAGAGAGAGAGAGAGAGAGAGAGAGAGAGAGAGAGAGAGAGAGAGAAGGGAGAGAGAGAATGACGGCCGCAGTAGTTTCTTGTCGTCTCAAATCTGTCTATCCATAAAAGAAAGTCACAAGTCAAAGAATGTGACTCACAAGATGAGTCGGCATAGAATCGTAAGTGGTAAACAGTAAAAAGTTTCAAAATACCTGTTCCGCTACAAAATTCACGAATGCGAGATTATTTCCTTCTCCTTTTCAGTCTACCTGCAGCGCAAGGGGATCGATGTGCAGAAGTACAAACCGAGCATCAAGTTCAACCCGGACAAGATCCAGGTAGAGCTATGTTGTTGTATGACTGAAAGAATAAGTCAGGAAGTATGGAATGGAAGATAAATGATAAAAGAATCTCTTTCCAGCTTGTCCCCAAGAACCCCATCATTCCCGGATGTATCAAGATCAAGGCCGAGGGTGGGTTTATTTATATCTCAAATGATTTTTGTGTATATTTTTTTGATTTTGCACACACCATTTCTCACTTGACCTCTTCATTCTTGTGGTTTCAATTCGGGATTATTATCGTAGGACCTGAACATTATAAAAAAAACCTCTGTGTTTTCTTGCTTTTCTATCTAGCCCAGCCATTTTCTCACGTACATGGCCAATTTCTGGATGATCCTTCTCTCTTTCTCTCTCTCTCTTTCTCTCTCTCTCTCTCTCTCTCATTTGTCTATTTTTGCTTGTGTTCATCGCATAGTTGTCAGAGAGGAGAGGCCCGATTCCAGTTCTCTCTCTTTTCGATGACCACTTTGGGTGTTGGTTTTGTGGTATGTGAGGGCTGGAATTGCCTTGTTTTACGATGGCTCGAGTGACCGGCTCTGGATATTCAATAGGGATATTGGTGTTTGGAAAACTGATCTCTCGATTTTCTCCTGGGACGATGATTAGCCCCGGGAACATCATTCCTCTTGTGCGACATGATGAAGAGAAATTGTCAAAAAAGAGAAATCAAAAAAATCAAAAATACTTTTCAGGTGTTGAGATCACTCGTCCGGTGCGCAATCTGGTGGCTGAAATCGAAATGAGGATTGGAGGTGGGTTATTGATTTGAAGACTGAAATTGATATAACAAGAAAAGTGAAGAATATTATTTGATGTGAAACGTATACCAGTTATCATGAACATTAGCTCAACACATATGGGAAATAAGAAGTAGAGGAACAAGAAAATGTCTTACTGTCTTCTTATTATCTTACATATATAATATGTTGTCATAACAATAAAACACCACCGAAATCCGTACTGTTGAAACTCGCAGTAGCCCCTGCCGTAATTTACACCTTGCCGTAATTTACATAGTTGTAATGTGCTACTTGATTCGAGATAAATATTCTGAATATCTAATTTCCGCTCCTTTGATATCGTCCCTTTTCAGGAACTCCTGATCCCACGAACCCTCCTCTGCCCTGCAACAAGAAGATCGACGATAGGGTAAACCAGTGTCCCTGTGCCAAGCTCGAGAACACATGGTGAGAGAGAGAGAAAATGAAAAAGAAATGAAAGAAAGCGAAAAAAGAATGAGGGAATAAAGGAGAGGGAGGGAGGGAGGGAGAGAGAGAGGGAGGGAGAGGGAGAGAGAATCAGGAGTAAATTATGTTGTTTCAGTGTGTTCTGTGATTTCTGCCGGCAGCTGAAGGCTCAATCTGCCAAGGTATCCGCCCACAAGTCAGCAGGACACAAGGTACTGTCATCGCTAGCCAATCGCTCCATTGAACTTATCTGTGCCTCAGACACACTTGTCTCATGTCATGAGACTTACTTACTTAAAGGTACACTGGCGACTTATTTTTGACTCGGAATGTTTGAAAGAATCATATTAAAGGGAGTGTACAGGTACACTCTGAGTTTTCAAGTTGAGTTAGCAATAGGATGTGAAAATGTGATAAAAATGATGCACTTTTGCCAATACAACTATGTGTCGAAGATACCTTTAAGTCTGTGAAAAGTTGTGTTGAACATTGAAAATTGGCACCAATTGGCACCAATTTCTGCATTTTGACACATTTTGCGCTCAATTTTTATCGACTTGACGGCATTTTCAACAAATAGTTATACTGGCCAAACTGCATTGTTTTCATTATATTATCACATACCGGCGCTAACTCAACTTCGAAATTCAGAGTGTACACTCCCTTTAACCCAAATCTTAATTGATTTGTGAGAAAGAACGAACAACGATTATTCGTTGCTTTCAAATGTTGCAACTCGCTGTTGCAACAATTTATTTCAAACTCAAAATTGGTCACGCCACGACTTCCATTCCGCTGAACTCTTCAATACTGCAGAAATGGCGAGAGAAGACATAATCCCATATGAAAGAGGCCCGTCCACTTACTGGGTGGAGCAACGCGTGTATGCGCCGTTATGGCACTGAACTTGCCGGTTCGAGTTCGTCTTCGTCAAAAGTTTTGCATGAGTGGTAATAGGCGTTCAAGTGAGCTAGTTGCAGAATTAAGTCGCCGCTGTGCCTTTAATGTTAGCAGTTTAACAGTTACTCGATCAAACAGTTAAACTTGTAATGAGTTATAATTATGATAATATTTATCTATTTGCGAGCGATTCCCAAATGTTTTCTATTCCCGCAGGCTGCGAAAGCACTTATGACGGGCGCGACATTTTCTCTGCGTGAGAGAAGAGAACGGGAAAAGAGAGAGAGAAACAAGACAAAACATGGGAATTGTAAAGACAGTCAGATCAGATATCAGACGAAGTGTGAAAGGAACGTGTCAACAACAACACATCGATCGAAGAGAAAATCATGAATTTGAGGAAATAGATGAAACGTAAACACTCAGACACTAAGAATGAGCGAAATTGTGAACAATATGGAAATGAAATGAAATGATCTGAATGCATAACACGGAAATACAAAGAAACAAAGACACAAAGAGGAGAAAAATGTGAAAAGAGAGACTGTGGATAGAAGTTTAGCGGTCAATCTTTGTCCACTGACCGGGTAGTTGAACAGCTCGAGTCGGCAGCGTACTTGGCAGCATCCTCCGGGCAGTAGTGGGGACGGGCTCTCGCTGGACAGTCTCTCACGAGACAGTCCATGTTGAATTTGCGGATAAAAGAGATGGCATCGTCTGGGATGGAGAGCAGCATTGTGTTGAACACGTCACCATCACGGTCGGCGACAATTCGGCAATCGGTCATCTTCAGTCCAAACAAGGTAGTGTTTTCGAAAAAGTAGTTGTGGTGGGATCGGGAAACGCGGGCCAGAATGACGCGCTTTCTCCTCTCCTCTTCATCTCCAATAGGCGTGGCAATTGGTGGAATCACAGGTACAAGTGTCTCCTTGGGTTTGGCGAGCTCGTCGATCCTCTGCCTCATCTCCTCTATCTGCTCCTCCAGATAGGCCATAGACTCGTTCACCATACTGCACAGACGAGCGCCCAGGGTGGCGCTCGGTTCATTGAATGTCTGCGAGAGGAAGTCGCGAATGTGCTCATTGTCTTGTCTTGTGCTTGTCAGTAGATGTGCTTGTCAGTAAAGTTGAGAATGGAAGTAGGAAGTAGGCGACAGGTCAGGAGTGAGGAATGGAATAGGTGTTGCCGAAAAAGGAATAGAAGTAGTAGAATCCGTGAAAGTAGTGCCAGAATTGGACTGATTGGCAAATTTGCTGGAAGACTTGGATGTTTTTCTATTCGGCATGACGAGAGATTACAGCCGCTCAGCGCGAGAGCAGGTAAATTTATAAAAAAACAAACAAAAAAGTTTACATTTAAAAAAATATATATATAAAATACAACTTCAGCTGCTCGAAGACGACTGCAAGTGTGAGGAGATGCAGCCGGGACTATACGATATCGAGGTACCGCCCATCCAAGCTCCGCCCCTATGACCACGCCCATTTACAGACGGAGATGTGCACTCCGGAGATCGACGACGCCAAGGACTACATCCCTCCCGAGATCCAGGCCAACATCCTCGACAAGAAACCAGTGCGTCCATATCGATCGAAAATCGATTTTTATTGATTGATTTTTTTCAGTTTTTGATTGATTTTTCCAGATCTCGATGTTCATCACCGTCTACCTGATGGATATGGAGCCGCGTTCCGCCAAGGAGTCCTACCTGTCTGCCTTCGGTTCGTTCATTGATCGATTATCGATTTATTGATTTTCTCTGCAGGTCGCGCTATCCTGCAGCGACGCATGGCTCAGTCGACGGTGGCGTGCTTCCTTCTGGGTATCGACGTGAACCTCTCACTGCCGGGACTCGTCTAAGCCCCGCCCTCCTCGGCCACGCCCCCTTCATTCTCTCGCACGGGTGACTCTCACTTGCGGCGCATTTCCCACTACAGACTTTCTCGTATTGATGTGTTGATCACCTGCTAGTGCAATTCTTGCGAATTCGATAAACGTGTTTATTTGTATGACAAACAACGAAAGTAGTCGATAATATAGATTTACGAAATACCAATTCGGGGCATCGGCGTTGACAGAGGAATAGAAGGAGGACTGCGTTCTGATGCAACGGAGAATGGAGCGAGCGATGTTGAATATGACCCTGCGTGACGGTATGAGGAATACGACTGTACGAGGACTGACGGGAATGAAGGACGTGATGGAGATGTCTTGGAGGAGGAAAGCGAGCTGGGCGAGGCGAGGAAGGTGGCCCGTTTCAGCAACCGATGTGACCGAATGAAAAAAGTTGATATGATAAGCTACATTCATTTCTAAAACAAGTTTGAACAACTATACACAACGAAAACCTAGAGTAGAGAAGATATAAAGAATAATGCTCAGTAAAAGAGATAGAATTGTCAGTAACACGGTTCATATTACTATTAATTCCACCATCTGTGAGAGTAAATTTACCACCCATAATGTTTTATTTTCATTTCCTTGTTACATCGATTCTACCAAACTTCAGGAGAAACCCTCAATTAAAACTTGTGGGTTTTTTTATCGTGTCTCAAGAAAAAATTGTTTTATAGATTTACGAATGATTAAACTAGCATTGGTATCTAGCAAACAAGATACAATATAGAAGGAAACAGTCTTTCAACAAAAACAAAAACAACACAAAAAGTGCTGTGTATCGTCGTGCATCCTCGTGCACGTAAAAATTGCGCGGGAAACTTTGCTCATTGCTCACCTCGCTCGTTCTTTCCGTTTTTTTTCGTTTCTTTGACTAATTAATATAAACCGATTCGATTGAAAATCATGCAACACACTCGAAGTGTACAAATTGATTACAACTGTTCGATGATCAAAGCATGTTGCGCTTTGCGCTGCTCGTTTGTAGCGAGGCGTTTCCGTTCGCTTCACCTCGCTCGTAGATGTTTCTGTTGATGTTCGTGTTGTAGATGGTGGTAGTGTCGGTGCGCGGAGTGGACGTCGACTTTCCCTTCGAACCGTACGAATGCCAGTCCGCATACATGAGCGCCGTCGTTCACTCACTCGACAATGTGGGTTGTCTCCGCTTTGTTACTGGCTTACACTTCTGCACTGATTACTCATGTCCAACTTCTTTTTCTAGAAGTTCGATGCCGCGCTGGAGTCTCCTACCGGCACGGGAAAGACGCTCTCGCTGCTCTGCTCCATTCTTGGGTGAGTGGACATGTTCACCTTATTTGCATGAATTATGTACATACTGATAGTTATGTAGCTTATATTAACGGTTTTATTGTTCGTTATTGTTTTGCAGTTGGATTCGCCGCGAGAAGGAGCGACTCAAGCCCACCCTGCAAGACGTCATGGCCATGGCTCTTCCACCAGGTAACCGAGTAGTAAAACTACAAAAAACGTTCACCTCATCGTATGATCACTGAATCCCCCTCTACCGTTCATGATACAGTAGCCATGCACAGTTCCCGTTCTCGCCTTGCAGAACTGGGCGGTTCTTCGCGCAACTCGCTGGTGCCGCGTGTATTCTACGCGTCACGCACCCACTCACAGCTAGCCCAGGTCGTCCGAGAGCTCAACAAGACCGTCTACAAGGAGTGAGTGTCTATTTTGATCATGGATTAGGATATTCCCTTTCTTTCTCTGTGATGCTAGTTCAAAGAGATCTTCACATCGTAGATAACCACAACTCTATTGTTTTGTATTGTATCCTTAGCAACTAAGTCCGAATGTTGATACATGAGATGCCTTGCAGCACCCGGATAGCGGTGTTGGCGTCGCGCGATCAGCTGTGTATCCACGAGAAGGTGTCCAAGGAGAAGGACAACCAGATCAAGGTCAGCAAGGGGGGACTGTAGGAGGTACTGCATGATGGCATCTAATGGGTTCTAAAGTTTTCGTTCTCTGTTTGACTCTCTGTGTTACATTTCAAACAAAAAACTCAGAAAACAGTGCGTATTCATTTCCTTTCGCAATGAGCATAGCATATACGTTTGCATTTCGACAACAGTAATACGTACCAAGTACATTTTTCCTCTTCCTTTCTGACAGATTGTCATTGTACATGGAAATACCTACACATTTCACGAGGTTACTGTATTTTGAAGTGTTGACCGTTTCATTTCAGGCGGTGATGTGTCGTTCGATGGTCAGCAAGCGCACCTGCCACTACTTCAACCAGTGGGACAGTGAGTCGAGTGGACATATTGATTGATTATTGATTGATTAGGAGACCACAAAACTATAAATTGTTGCAATATGACTATAACATTGTTTATGTAATGCGTGAAACGTATTTTACGGAGAGAGAAACGGAAGGGATTAGATTGACTATCGATCTCATTGATTTCTTTCAGAGGAGTCGATCGATAACCTGGATCAGTTGTACGCGGAGAAGGGCCGGGCTCTGGACATCGAGGATCTACTGTCGACCAGTAAACAGCATGGGTGGGTGAGGGAAGCGGAAGGGAAGAGAAGAATGTGCATGTTATGTATGTTTCACCGTGTGCTTGTATTATGCAGTCTATAACATTGTGCAATCTGTAATCCATCTGGGTGTTCTCTGTAATCCGCTTCACATAAAATACAAATAATTATATACTACACCACAAGGATGCTTCATACATGAAGTGCCTGTGAACAATGACAATGGAGGATCTAAGGCATATGCGGAGTGATGGCTAGTGGATGCTGGAATCTGTATGACCATGAGTATTTTTAGTTTCAGCTACTGCTGTACCATATCTGATGATATTTATCATAAAATTATCGATAAAAAATAATCCCCGTTTCAGTCACTGTGCGTTCTATCGATCTCGGCAAATGCAAGAGAGCGCCGAGCTCATTCTACTACCATACAACTACCTCATCGATCCAAACCTCAGGAGGTGAGCTCTCTCACCTGGCGCTCTCTCTCTCTTCTCTTTCTTTCTCTCTCGTTCTCTCTCGTTCTCTCTCTCTCTCTCTCTCTCTCTCTCTCTCTTTCTCTCCCTCTCCCTCTCCCTCGCCCTTTCTCTCCCACCTCTCTCTTTCTCCCCGATTGACTGCTTGATTTCAGACAGTACAACATCGACGTGAAGAACAACATAGTCGTGTTCGACGAGGCTCACAATCTGGTGCGTTATTGATTCATTGATCGATATTGATTTCTCGATTGACAGGAGTCGATATGTGAAGAGTCTGTGTCAGTGACCCTCACCTCCACTCAGCTGGCGATCGCGCAAAAGGTACTGTATGTTCTGTTATACCTAGGGTTACCGTATTTACTATATTCGAGTCTCTTAATGGGGTACTGTAGTAGTATGAGTTACTGTACTTCAGGAGATGCGCGAGGCGATTGAGATGATGCTGGTCAAGGACGAACTAGTGAGAACCGAGATGGTATGATTCTCTCTCTCTCCTTAGTTCTCTCATTCTTCCAAGTTTTGTCTGTACAAATCAATGAATCAATAATCGATCGATTGTCATTGTCACAGGACAACTCTGCCCTGGCGTTCGGTTCTGGAATGGTGAAGGAGGAGGGCGGGAAGAAGAAGGACCAGCCAGCATTCAATCCACAAGTGGCCGGAAAGGTGCTCGGTGAGTGGAGAGTGGAGGGAGTAGGTACACTAGATTGTGTTCGTTTCTTCAAGTGGTCGTAGCAAAAGAGAGACCGAGAAATGAAACAATCAGACGAACAAACAAATAATACATAATCTATCAGTCGGGCGATTCTGCGCGAAGGTGGCGCGCAGTTCGCGCAGTTTTGTGATGATAGAAAATGAAACAATATTCGAGTTGTTGCAGAGATGATGCAGTGTCTGGAGGAAGAGGTGGACAAGCTGTGGGAGAGACCGGCGGGCGGGGAGGAAGGGGGCACGGTGCTGCCGGACATCGGCGGGAAGGCGGGTCTCTCTCTCTCTCTCTCTCTCTCTCTCTCTCTCTCTCTCTCTTCTCTTCTCTCTCTCTCTCTCTCTCTCTCTCTCTCTCTCTCTACTCGCTCTCTCTCTACTCTCTCTCTCTCTACTCTCTCTCTCTCTCTCTCTCTCTCTCTCTCTCTACTCTCTCTCTACTGTCTCTCTCTCTACTCTCTCTCTCTCTACTCTCTCTCTCTCTCTATCTCTCTCTCTCTACTCTCTCTCTACTCTCTCTCTCTCTCTCTCTCTCTCTCTCTCTCTCTCTCTCTCTACTCTCTCTCTCTATCTCTCTCTCTCTACTGTCTCTCTCTCTACTCTCTCTCTCTCTCTCTACTCTCTCTCTCTCTCTCTACTCTCTCTCTCTCTCTATCTCTCTCTCTACTCTCTCTCTCTCTCTATCTCTCTCTCTACTCTCTCTCTACTCTCTCTCTCTCTCTCTCTCTCTCTCTCTCTCTACTCTCTCTCTCTCTATCTCTCTCTCTCTACTCTCTTTCTACTCTCTCTCTCTCTCTCTCTCTACTCTCTCTCTACTCTCTCTCTCTCTCTCTCTCTCTACTCGCTCTCTACTCTCTCTCTCTCTCTCTCTCTATCTCTCTCTCTGTCTCTCACCCCTCCCTCTCCTTCCAGGTCTTCCCTGGCCGCGCCCTCGTCTCTCTTCTCGAGAGGGCCCTGTTCACGTGAGTATTTGAATAAGTATTAGGATTTCATAAAAAGAGAAAAACGTGTGTATCACGAATTGGTTATTTGTGTTTGACCAATTGTGACTGTGAAACGTAGAATTTAAGGAATAAAAAATATAACTCATTGTCAGTAAACGAGTATTGGACATCGGACGAGAACAGAACAGAAGGGAGAAAGAAAGAAAGAGAGAGAGAGGAGAGAGAGAGTAAGATAGTCTCTCTAAGATGTGTTGTTTCAGTCGTGACAAGGCGGGCGAGGTCTCCTCCCTCATTCATCAGTGCTTCGTCTTCCTCAACGAGGAAGGTGCGCCGACATCCCAGATTTCATTCTTCCTTCTTTTTTTAAAGATTGTGTTTTAAGCTGATTTGTATGTTTCGTAGGGTCAAGTTGACTGTCGCGAAAATGGTTTTTCTATCGCTGTGTGGTAATCATTCCAAACTTGAAATGTGTTTTTTTTTCTATTTCGAGTAGATCTTGATATCTAGGTATCTACGTTTGGCAAAGCGCGACTTTTCGGATTTGTATGTTCCGTAGATTACACTTCAATTTACCCCTTGTAGTGGACACGTCTACGCCCCTGGCGCGGGAGAAGGGCAAGCAGTTGGAGCAGTTCGGACAGTTCATAGCCACCGTCCACGCAGACTCATTCGAAGACATGCACGGCGGGGTGAGTAGAGTCTGCGAGCACTGTATTTTTGTATCCGCGTCTCTGATGATGGGAAGAGAGAGAGAGAGAGAGAGAGAGGAGAGAGAGAGAGCATGTGCTTGTTTCAGGGTCGTTCGGACGCGCACGCGGCAGCGGACAGCTTCAAGCTGTACATGCGGAAGGAGAAGGAGGAGGGCGAGGAGGGAGACGGCACCAAGGTGGGCAGGGCTGTCGGGAGAGACGAGAAGAACCAGGCATAGTACTTGCAGTACAGGGAGCGGGGGTACACAGAGATTGTGTGATGTGTTAGACTGCGCACTGTGAACAGATGCGAGGCTGTGTGATGTACGCTGCAGCGTATCATGAGATCGTGTATGCCACGATCGACATCAATCGCCCATGTTGTCTATTCAGACTTGAACCATGAGTGCTCCTGCCAAGAAACTTGTGTTGTTGTCAAGAAGCAGATGTATAGGCGAGTCTCTTATTCAAACAGACGTGGCTCAAGAAGTGTGCTGGCTGATGGGGTCTAGAGTGAATGTCTTCTAGTCGTTGGTTGTGATTCATACGGAAAGGAGGTGACAATGGTTTCGAACGAATGGCGACGTAATTTAGATGGTGGAGGTTGATAGTCGAATTTATGTTGTCGACGATCTAAATATGAATATGTAAAGTGATGTGGTTTCATTTCTTGCAACTTGCAACTCACAGTAGACTACACTGTGAGAATTCGGTTTGGTCCTTCTCACAAAATCCAATATTGCTTTTCTGAAAATACAAAATACAAAAAAATGAACACATTTGTAATGCCAACCTGTAGTCTTTTATGCAGTATATATTAGTAACAACACTCAAACGTGGTACTATAGAAGCTGAGAGAAAGACAGAGTATTCCGCAAATGGAATTCCTGTAATTGTACAATTCAATGAGTTTTAAGATCAGTTGTTAAAGAAAAAAATTAACGCACGTATATGAATGTTAATGAGAAAGAGACAATAAATGAATATACCTATTCACATCACCTCTATCATGTTTCGTTGTTGTTTCAGTGTCCGTTTACTGTGAAAATTATGATAGTTTAAGAAATTAATAGTGCGGCGGCGTATGAAGTATATGGCAGTGTATGATATAGGAAAGGACAACGCGGGCCAGTAACAAGTCCACATTCGGCTGAATGGTCGAATGTCGGTAACAACGAATCCTAAACGGTTCAATAGATGAAGCTGATACTGATGTCTGAAGTCACTTACCTACAAAGCCTTCCTTCACCATCGGATACATCGTATCATTTCGAATAAGATGAGCTGCGATATCCTCTGGTTCGCAGTAATATGGTAGTACCATCATCATAGATGGAATATAAAGAATAATATAAATGACTACGAAGAGGTGATTGTTTACGACGCTTTTTATAGCAAAGTACCTAAAAGCAAGTTATATATCGAATGGCAGGCACTGAATTTAACCTGTAAGCGAACATTATCGGGAGAATGACAATTGATTCACTGAGAGCATGCGCTTGAAATGCATGGATTTTAGACATCACTGTTGTTCCGAGGTACTTGCTAGGTCCCATTTGAAAGAGGATAATATAGGGATCTTTGAATATAATTCTACGGAAGAATTCAAAGAATCATAAAGAATCAAAACTACAAAGTTGATCTAACCGTTCCATGGTGAGAAATATACATGATGAAATTAGGAGATCAACCTATTGTCGAAATTGCGTTGAGTTTGCTATAAAATATATTCTATAATACCTCACTATCGTTTTAGTATGCAAAAAAAACCTGTAAGGTTTCAACATGTGCGTTGTTTTCGTAATTATGATATGAAGTAATAGTAAGGCGAGAAGGCATCCAGATAGTGTGAAGAAAGAATAGGCTATTTGAATGATAATAATATTTGTCATGTTTTACAGTGACTAGCAAATGTAGCGACAGTGAAGTGAAGTAAGTGCACACGGGGCGTGAATCAATTTTATGACAGCCGCCGCAATCCGAGACCGTTGACGCGGAATTGAATAGTGCTAATTATGTTTTAGGTTCACCAGGACAGATGAAAAACCAAATGAGCATCAGTTCCGCGTCTAGTTATATGCCTATTGTTATTGTAGTTACTTCCTCTTTTTCGAAAGCTGTTAATGAGTTCCCCATCTCCCTTACCTCTTTTGGAAGTATCCTGACTCTTGGCCTGAATAGTTGCACAGTGCGGTCAAAAAACAATCAAGCAAAAATATCGTACTCCAGTGTTTTCTGGCGAGTTCAGAGGGACGCGTCGCGTATGCCTCGGCGCGTTACTTTGTGTAGGTAAGGTAGTGTAAGTATGTAGGTGAGTGTAGGTAGGCGACTACGTTGTAGACCACCATCGGAGCGTCGACCCGGTACTTCAGAGATCAGTATTTCAACGTGATTTATGGGGGAAAGCGCAGTCTCGCCACTCCATAAGGGACAGAAGAGAGTGAGAAAAACGGACCAGGGCCATGTGCTACCAAACTTCTTCTTGTCATGGTCTAGTCTAGAGTGAATGTCTTCTAAATATTTGTTGTGATCCTGATGGTAAGACAGTGTCAGTGGTTCCAAACGAATGGCGACGAGATGTTCCTTGCTGAGATTTATAGTCGAATTTCCGTCGTCGACTGTCTAAACATGTGATGGTGTAAATAATATTGTTTATTCAAATGCAACTCACAGTAGACTACACTGTGAGAATTCGGCGTGGTCCGTTTCACAATATTCAATACTGCTTTTCTGAAAATACATTAAATGTGAGCACATTTGTATTAAGAACCTGTAGTCTTTTATGCAGTAAATATTAGTAACAACACTCAAGAGTGGTACTATAGAAGCGGAGAGATACACAGAGTAATCCGCAAGTGGAATTCCTGTGATTATACAAATAAATAAGTTGTTTCAAAATATAACACACGTATGTGAATGTTAATGAAGAACAGGAAATAGCTGAATACATGTATGTACGGAAGCATCGCTTGAATTGTCAGCACCTGAAATCATGTATTCACTAATATTACCTATTCAACTCACTTCTATCATGACGCGTTGCTGTTTGAGCGTCCGTTTACTGAGACATTTATGATAGTTAATAAAGTGCATAGTGCGACGGCGAATGAAGAATATGACAATGTAGGATAGGGGAATGGAGACGGCAGGCCAGTAAGCGGACCATATGTTAATGAACGCGTGCATATCGACGACAACGATTCCTAAATAGTTCAATACATGCAATTGATACGGATTTCTGATGTTACTCACCTACAAACCCATCCTGCAAAAGTGTATACATCGTATCGTTTTGAATCAGATAAACTGCGATTTCCTTAGGTTCCAAGTGATATGGTAGTATTACCATCATTATAGATGGAATATAAAGAATAATGTAAATGATTACGAAGAGGTGATTGTTTACGACGCCTGTTATAGCAAAGTACCTAAAAAGCAATTTGAATGGTGCGTACGGAATCGAACCTGTATGCAAACATTATGGGGAGCACAATAATTGATTCACTGAGAGCATGCGCTTGGATTGCATGGATTTTGGACATGATCCATGTTCCGAGATATTTGCCAGGTCCCATTTGAAAGAGTATAAGATAGGGATCATTATATATAATTCTACAAAAAACACATACATTAATAAACCGCACAAATTATATCATTTATCAAAACGACAAAATTAACCGTTCCATGGTGAGAAATATACATGACGAAATTAGGAGATCAACTATTGTTGAAACTGCGATAAGTTTACTGAATTATTATATGATTTATCTTCCTCTCGATTGTTTTTTTTCAAAACCTGTAAGCTTTCAACGTGTGCGATGTTTTCGTAATTATGATGCGAAGTAATAGTAAGGCGAGAAGGCATCCAGATAGTGTGAAGAAAGAGTAGGCTATTTGAATGAAAATAATATTTGTCATGTTTTACAGTGACTAGCAAATGTAGCGACAGTGAAGTAAAGGGGCACACGGGGCGTGAATCAATTTTATGACAGCCGCCGCAATCCGAGCGTTGACGACTGAATAGTGCTAATTATGTGTTTAGGTTCATATGCTGACCTGGATAGGATAGATGAAAAATCAAATGAGCACCAGTTTCGCGTCTAGTTATATGCCTATTGTTATTGTAGTTACTTCCGCGCGTTTCTTTGGACTTTGGACGTATAGATGATTCGAAGGTTGGAAGTAAGTTTGCACTGAGATCAAAGTTACGCTTCCGCTGACCGAATCATGTCAACTAGACGATGAAATCGGAAACTGCCGTCGTTACAATTAATTATCTGCGAAAGGTGTTTCAAAATTGAGTCTATAATAGGGTCGCACTTAGCTCTAGATTTTTCTTCGAAAAACATTATCATGGAATTGGAACATACAGTATACTGAACGAAATGCACATCAGATTTGTTTTTTGCCGTTCATATCTACTCCATTGATCCTCTCACATCACGACGTGGCATAGTGGTAACGCTGTCGCTCAGCAAGCAGTGGTCCGCGGGTTCGATCTTGGGTACTCACTCAAAATTTTGTTACATTGAAAACATCATCCAAATGGTTCTAATCGTTTTCTAACCACCCCAGTGTCTTTCGTGAAAAGAGTGGAACTTATTTGTGGGCTTACGTGACGTGTTGTATTCGGATAGGTTGCGATTCGATTGGATGGGTGATGGGTGTCGTACTGAAGATAGGATAGGACAACTCACTGACGTTTCCTGCTTTCAGCTGTCCCTCAACTACTGGTGCTTCGCCGCCGGCGTCGCTATGCGGTCACTCAAGGTGAGAGCAGGATCAGTAGCATTTAGCATCAAATCATCATAATCATACTGATATTACAAGAAATTCAAAGAAGTAATGCATTGAAAAATCATAGTACACATTCGGTTTCGGTCCCTTCCACCAGACCGAATGTGTAAACCTACCAGCCGGGACCATCATCAGTGATGAACCGGTAGGCAAGTGTACAAAGTAGTATTACAAGAAAAAGGGGAAAATATTTCTAGAGGGTTATCGATCGTCTACGACGCTTAGGGATAGGGGTCAACAAAAATTGGGAGCAACCTAACGAGAGAGGGGAATGCGACACGACTGATTTGAGAGCGGCGACTGCGAGTCACATAGACTTTTAGTGCAGATCGGTAGATCAGACAGAGCGCAGAGAAAGAGGGGATGAGATCAATTCAGTGTGTCAATGAAATGTTTGAATTTATTTTTGGCCTTCAGTTTGTATTTCAATAATAATTGTTTATTACTAAGAATAGTTTTTGAAATTTGAAAAGTAATTTTGTGAGAAGTATAACCATTTGCGAGATAAGTTTTGAACAGTTGTTGGCATCTTTGTTTAAAAGTTGACTTCATAGTGCAACATCTGAATATTCGTATGATTTCTCCATGCAAACAATTCATAGCAATGCTTGACTTGATATTACTTTCGTAGTGTGGGTATCTGATGACATCGAACGAGTAATCATCTGTTTTATTGTAGAGTTCTGTTGTTATTGAATTATGTTCCATTTTGATGTTCAAATCTAAGAATTCCGTTTCTTTGTTCTGTGTACTAGTTTGTTCAAGAGTCAGAGAGTTGTGATATATTTCGCTATTTATTTTAGAAACAATAGTGGAATTGTTCCTGTATATGATTAGAATATCATCCATGTATCTGCATATTTTTGACTGAGTATTTCGGAAATATTCCGAGTTTCGCATTACGTAAGTGTATTCCATGAAGGATAGTGTCAAATCGGCTAGAAGAGGTGAACAATTATTACCTTGAGGGATACCGGATATTTGTTTGAAAATTAATCCTCCATAGAGAGCATAACTGTTTTTCAATATATATTCGAGCATAAATTTAATGTCACTTATATCATATGAATTTCCCGACTTTGTATCTGTAGCGCTGTAATAAACTTTCTTGTATCCAACCACAATGAACTCTTTTTTGCTGTTTTTGAAACATAGATCAATCAATCCGAAGATATTTTTGATAACGGATTCGTGCGGTAAGTTTGTGAAAAGGCTACTGAAGTCCGCAGAAAACAGATTGAATTGACTAGGCTCTTTTATCGAATTACACATTTCAAGAACTTGCAAGCTGTTATTTATGGACCAGATAGGATTAATATTTGTGCGCTGTGTTATTGATTTACAATAATTAATGAAATGGTGTTTTAAAAAGGTGAGTATTTTTTGCATTTCTAGTGAAACTGGTTTTAAACTGCTGTTAAAAGCTCCGGTTATGAAACGAAACTTTACTGGGTTTTTGTGCATTTTTGGTATAGCATAGATTTTCGGTAGAGCTTTATCATTTACATCTGTTGTTAACTTCAGTGATTTAGTTGTTATCAGATGTCTGTTAATAATCTCGTCTTCTTTTTCATTCTGGTAGATAGTGTAAGTTGGATTCGAATTGTTGGTTGTGTTTGTGATATGATCATATCCTAATTCTTTGTTCATAATTTGTAAATATAGTTTTTTGCACGTGATAGCATAATTTCCAGAAGCTTTGTCCACACATGTGATTACAAATTGGTCTTGCAACGTTTTCAATTCTAGTGGCATTCTTTTTTCGTTTATAAAATTAGGTTTGCAATCTTCATATCGTTTCAAAAGTTTTGTTTTTATTTTGTTTTCAATATCCATAACTATGTTGCCGGGTATTTTATATATAGTCGATAGCTTTTCTAGGTGTTCTGTAACTAATTGCAATAGATCTGTGGTAATTTCTTCATCGTTTACAGATTTAGGAGATCGATATTTTGTTCCGTTCAGAATAATATTTCTCAGATCATTACTTTGTATCATATTAGCATTTCCAGTAACAATGTGTTTATAGTGCGAGTCTATGAACGATGGATAGTGGTTACAGTAACAGGCCGATGACAGTATTCTTTTAATTTGGCCAGTAGTCAAATTGCGTAGGAATTTATTGTAGTTCATAATTTGTGTGCTATCTGGCAAATCATAAGTGTATAAAATTCTTGTTTTATAGTGTTTCTCATCCGTTGTTTTGAAGTAAGTATTTATTGATCTGTTTATTAACTTGGCTAAATTGATTTCTTCCATGAATTTACCATAATATTGTACTTTCAGATTGTGATATTTCTGCGGTAGGATTTCGTTCATTTTCTTTGAAACCAGTGACTTAGCAATTATACAGAAAACTTTGAGTTGAAGAGATTTACTCAGAAGGTTATAGGTTTCGTCGTTCACCATGTAATCCAAGAGATTTTCTATTGCATGTTTGTTAAGCGAATTGTAGTATTGATATAGTTGTTTTCCTTCGAGGGTTTCCACTGCACTTAGAATTGTAGAATTTGTCATCGTATTTTTGTAAGCAGGGATACTCCTTCTTCTTTTTCCTCGATATTTATGTTTATTTCTAGAGTTCGATATTTTAAGGCTAGTGAATGGATTATTTTCTATTTTACATTTATGAAAGTCAATAACTGAGATATTTCCAAAAGTTTTGATTTGATCATTCAGTCCAAGCGGATATGCAGATTTAATCAAGTTTATCCAGAAGTGCTCTTTTTGCAATCTCACTTCATTGACACAATTTTCTGACTGATTATCCAAGATAGTGATTTTGAATTCTTCGCAATCATGATCTGAGAGTTTGAAATGTTTGCTAAGAAAAGTGTTTAACTTGTTGGTTTTGAAACTATTCCTATGCGCGGACATTCTTTGTTTGAGTGTTTGTTTAGTTTCACCGACATATTGCATGTTGCATTTATTGCATGTTATTAGGTAAACTAAGTTCTTTGAGAGACAATTAGCATCATTTGATTTGAATGTAGGTATAGTCATTGAAGTGCATGAACTTGTTGTTTGTGATTTGAATTCTATTTTCGGACAAATAACACATCGTTTGTTATCACATCGTTTTCCAGTAAAAACTGTGTTTCCGGGAAAATCAGCCGTTGTTTGCTTTCTATCTGTCTGCACACGTTGAATTTCCTTAAGTAAGTAGTATGGTTTATCGTTGTTTTTGTACAGCATTTAGAGGCAGCTGCGCCTGTTTTTGGGTAAAGGGTGAGAGTGGAACTGGGGAATACAAGAGTATTTCATGAGTATTGTGCGAGGCCAGGACCTGTCATCCCACCTTACAGCAATGGCAGTGAGTACCAACTCTCGTGCATCAGCGGGGTGTCTGCCCCATCCCACTGCCAACCTGAGTTCGGGGTGGGACCGCTTTGTTGGTCAACACCAGAGTTTAACCTCTCTTTCGTTACTGTAGACTCTGGGTAGCATGAGTGATCACATGAGTGATGTGTTTGTAGTCTGATGGGTCACAAGAGGTTGGGTGGTGTGTTGGCGGCGGAGAGAGAGGCGAGTGATCGACCGCGAGTGTTCTTTGATCCCGCTGCCCACACCGATTGTTCGCTTGAGTGTTCATCGTGATGTGCTTTGCGCTCCAACCTGCCAACCGGCAAGCACATCTAGTGTCCATTGATTGGTGCAAGAGGAGATCCGAGGATCAGTGTTCACAGACTTGGGTCATAGTGCGACTTATATCAGTCACTTAGTGTTCGCGCGTACAAACAGACTAATTTGTGCAGGAAAAGGCGTTGTAGACATGAAATGGTTCGGAAACATATTGGTTTGTGTGTTTGTGCGTATTACAATCTTTATAGATAAGATAGTAGAAAAAAGGGGTATATGTGGGGTAGTTGCGTCAAAAGACGAATAGAGTCCCATAAGGGACTGGGTGCGTCAAAAGACGTAAAGTACGTCCCATAAGGGACGCGGGTTGGTCTTGCGACCAAAGTGTACGAGTAAGATAAGACAGGTCATACTGGGGAGAGGGTAATTTCTCCCCCCGAATCACCCAGCATCACTGCCATATCGAATTACAAGAAATTCAAAGAAGTAATGCATTGAAAAATCATAGTACACATTCGGTTTCGGTCCCTTCCACCAGACCGAATGTGTAAACCTACCAGCCGGGACCATCATCAGTGATGAACCGGTAGGCAAGTGTACAAAGTAGTATTACAAGAAAAAGGGGAAAATATTTCTAGAGGGTTATCGATCGTCTACGACGCTTAGGGATAGGGGTCAACAAAAATTGGGAGCAACCTAACGAGAGAGGGGAATGCGACACGACTGATTTGAGAGCGGCGACTGCGAGTCACATAGACTTTTAGTGCAGATCGGTAGATCAGACAGAGCGCAGAGAAAGAGGGGATGAGATCAATTCAGTGTGTCAATGAAATGTTTGAATTTATTTTTGGCCTTCAGTTTGTATTTCAATAATAATTGTTTATTACTAAGAATAGTTTTTGAAATTTGAAAAGTAATTTTGTGAGAAGTATAACCATTTGCGAGATAAGTTTTGAACAGTTGTTGGCATCTTTGTTTAAAAGTTGACTTCATAGTGCAACATCTGAATATTCGTATGATTTCTCCATGCAAACAATTCATAGCAATGCTTGACTTGATATTACTTTCGTAGTGTGGGTATCTGATGACATCGAACGAGTAATCATCTGTTTTATTGTAGAGTTCTGTTGTTATTGAATTATGTTCCATTTTGATGTTCAAATCTAAGAATTCCGTTTCTTTGTTCTGTGTACTAGTTTGTTCAAGAGTCAGAGAGTTGTGATATATTTCGCTATTTATTTTAGAAACAATAGTGGAATTGTTCCTGTATATGATTAGAATATCATCCATGTATCTGCATATTTTTGACTGAGTATTTCGGAAATATTCCGAGTTTCGCATTACGTAAGTGTATTCCATGAAGGATAGTGTCAAATCGGCTAGAAGAGGTGAACAATTATTACCTTGAGGGATACCGGATATTTGTTTGAAAATTAATCCTCCATAGAGAGCATAACTGTTTTTCAATATATATTCGAGCATAAATTTAATGTCACTTATATCATATGAATTTCCCGACTTTGTATCTGTAGCGCTGTAATAAACTTTCTTGTATCCAACCACAATGAACTCTTTTTTGCTGTTTTTGAAACATAGATCAATCAATCCGAAGATATTTTTGATAACGGATTCGTGCGGTAAGTTTGTGAAAAGGCTACTGAAGTCCGCAGAATGTGGATGGTATGTGAATACTTTTTTCATTATTGTGGACAAGTCTTGGTTGTCCCGTTGTCCGATTGTCACAGTTTAGTCACTTGATTAGTGTCATTCAATGGCCATACATGTATGACATGTCGGTCAGTAGCCGTCCTTCCTTCCTGACCGCTGATCTTTCAGTCCCGCGGGGTGCGCACTCTGATCGTCACCAGTGGCACCCTCTCGCCCATGGCTAACTTCATACAGAACATTGGAATGTAGGGTTTTGTTTTTTATTGATACCTAACCGATACATAAGTGCGAGTAAGTTGTAATAAAGAGTGATTGTTTCAGAACGTTCGGTTGCACGTTGGAGAATGGACACGCGGCGAAGAGTAGTCAGGTGAGAAGGAGGGAGGGTGCGGAGAGAGAGAGGGAGAGAGAAAGAGAGAGAAGAGAGGGAGGGAGGGAGGGGTTCTTTCCAGGTGATCGCTGGCTGTATCCGCAACGGTCCCGGGGGCGTGCTCCTCAATGGATCCTTCCAGAACAGGTACGCAGAATTTGTAGGTTTTTTTTTGTTTTAGCCATCAACGCAGCGTGAGATTATCATTCCAAATCTTTTTAGCGTTTCGAATATCACGTGAAATATAGATTTTGTGTGTTTTGTTTTTTCAGTCATTTATTGAAGTTTGTTCGCACCGTTTGCTCTCATAATTATCACAAAACATATAATATGAAAGATAATATGATATATGAAAATGCTTTACTTGTCCTGTATGTACTTGAATCTGTCGTGTTTGCAGGGACAACGACCAGTTCAAGCAGTCGCTCGGACACGCACTTCTCGACGTGAGAGATTTTTTTCAATTTATTTTATTCAGTGTGGTTATAATTTATGATTCCGGCTAAAACTTTATCTTGAACTTTGATCGTATTTCTTGCAGGTCTGCTCTACCACTCCACAGGGTGTCCTGGTCTTCTTTGCGTCATATGCGCTGAGGTAGGCGTGGGAGATAACTCGCTTTCTGTCCTTGATAGCTCTCGTTAGCGTCTGAGATGGCTCCTTTCAGGGAGAAGTGTCTGTCCGCGTGGCGTCAGAGGGACAGGAATGGTCGGAGTATCCTCGACAGACTGGGCGAGAAGAAGACTGTCGTGGAGGAGCCCAAGAATAAGGTGAGAGGTAGACACTGTGAAAATTAATGAAGCCTCGAACAGTGAGAAATTACACTATTAGTTTTTTTTGAGAAGTTAGTGAAACATAGTTGACGTATGTGGTTCGATCGGATTTGTACGCCGCTGTCTCATTTGTACGCCCATCATTGAGAGTGTTTTCGTTTTCTCATGAAGATACTTTTTCATTCCCTCCCTACACACCTTTCCTCCTTGCAGACTGCCCTCCCTCTGGCTATGCTGGAATTCGACCGCTCGGTCCGCGAGGGAAAGGGCGGCTGTTTCCTGGCTGTATGCAGGGGAAAGGTGAGTTTTTTTTTTAGTTTTATTAGCAGGTATTTTTGGCTGTTTCTTAGAGTGTTGAGATTTCTAGAATACCTGAAATTAGTGTGTATGATTTGTTCGACATGTCATGAGAGAGTGAAAGTTGGTTGGTGGGGAATGGTTTGGAAATGTTAGGGATTTGTTAGAAGAGGCAGGGGCGCAGGAGTTTTTTGGTGGTTTTTTTTCTCTCTAAGGTGTGTTTTTCTCTAAAAAAAACATCTGCAGGTATAGAGACGCTCTCTACACTATAGATACAATATACATCTGGTTGCAGGTATCTGAGGGCATTGACTTCTCTGACGCCCATTCTCGCGCCGTCGTCGTCATCGGAATACCATATCCACCCTTCGTCGATCCCAGGGTAGGTCAGAGAGAAAGATTTTGCGTTCCAATTAAACGCCTTCTTTATTTACTGATATTCTGACATGATACAGTATTCTATCTATAGATTAATATTTTCGTTCATAGAACACTCTTGGGCTCAATGTGAAAATTAAAAACTACGCGAAATGTATTTCTTGGTGCTGTACTACATCTATACACGCCATAGCATTCATGTGGTCACATGTTGTGTGTACCTCGCTCCATGCAGGTTCGCCTGAAGCGAATCTACCTAGATGACAAGGCCCGGAAGGACAAGAAGGAGGGGAGGGTGGGTGGAGAGAGAGACAGAGAGAGGGGGAGAGGGAGAGAGAGACAGAGAGGGAGAGGGGAGGGGTAGAGGGGGAAGGGAGAGAGAGAGAGCGAGGAAAAGGGAGAGAGATGGAGAGAGAGGGGGAAAGAGAGAGAGAGAGAGAGAGAGAGAGAGAGAGAGAGAGAGAGGGGGAGAGAGAGAGGATTCCTCTTGCAGCCAGTCGCAATGACGTCGGACCAGTGGTACCAGACGGAGGGATTCCGCGCAGTCAATCAGGTACGTTTGCTCTTTTTCATTCCTAGCTTTTTGTCATGAACTCAGCGCTAGTCGACCACCTCTCATGCTATATGTACATGAAAATGCGATTCTGGATGAATATTTGATTTGATTTGATATTCTTCATTACAGGCAATCGGCCGTGTGATCCGACACGTGGATGACTTCGGAGTGGTCATCCTACTCGACTCAAGGTTGGCGCATCTGCTAGCATCGTTCATTCCACACTCAATCACTCTTGGTCATACTATGTCTGTCCAGTCTATATGCATGTATCACAACCGTATTCATGCATACGAATACGCGACATGTTGATTCACTCATACTCTTCCTTTCTGCAGATTCTGCTCGACGGCCCGCTCGGTGTTCCCTGCGTGGATGCGGGACGCGCTGAGGAACTTCGACAAGATGACAGACTACGAGGCGGTCGGCAGGAGGTGGGAGGGGAGGGAGTCGTAGTAATATGGCTAACAAAGTATACTCACGCTGAATTGATTTAGAATCGAGTACACATTTTTGTTGTAGCGGTGTTTCATTCTCTCATTTCCTCCTTTCGAAAATTGTTGCTGAAAATTCTAGCCAGCTGATACTGTGGGTTTCTTCGTTATTAAAAAATGGGTAAATATTCGTGTTGCAGGTTCTTTGACGAGCGCGGATACCAGATACGCGCGTCACTCAAGAAGCTGCAGGAACAGGGAACTGCACAGGTAGGGGGAGGGAGAGGGGGGGGGGGAGGGAGAGGGGGGAGAAGGATGGAGGGAAAGAGAGAAAGAGGAAGAGAGAGAGAGAAATGAGAGAGGAGTGTGCTTTTGATGTGAACAGTGAATGTGTAGGGCCTAGTGTGTATGAGTAAATGGAGCGAGGTACACACAACACGTGAGTATGTTGTAGTGTCAGGATGTTGTTTGGATATCGTAGACGAGTGAGTGTGCGAGTGACCTCCCTTGCAGGTCTCTATCCGCGTGCGCAAGCGTCCCCTCAAGGAGGATGCGGTCGATGAGAGCATGAGGTTGGTGATGCGATAGTGTGATTACTCTTCACTGTGTGTGTGCCGTTGAGTGTTATGATTGCGTGAAACATATGCTGACTGACTATTGCTGCTGAGGGTGAATACAAAGTACAACTCCAGCATGGCCTCTCTGTCTCGCGAGTACGAGAACTGTGTGCCTGTGGTAGACGTGGAGGTGGCTCGGCAGGAGGAGAGGAGTCAGCAGAGGGAGAGGAGCAAGGGAGGCAGTCTGCTCAAAGCACTGGTCGGTCCTATCCAATTCTCATTACGGTATCCTCGTTAACCGTAGCTGGTCAAAGCGAACGAGGCGTTTAAAAAATGAAATGATTCCTTGCAGTCATCTTCGCAGGAGTGTGTCTCGCACAAGCCAGTGAATCTGGCCAAGCGACCCGCGCCTGTTTCCGCCGTCTTCAGGACTGTCGGTGGGTGGATTATACTGTAACAGTGTGTGTCTTTGCAATGATCAAACAAAGCGTGCTCGATTATGCTGCTGTTTTCAAGAGCGTGACCACATGTTCTGTCGTGTAATGTTTCCCATTCCTACAGCGCCCACCCAGCAGTCGTGTGCCCCCTCCTCTGCCGCCGCCTCCTCCCAGTCTCAGCCGGTGAAGAGCAAGAAGCTAGTGCTCAAGGTGGGTCACGGGGTCTAGATATCTCTCGACAAGGTGTTTCGCGGCCTCTCCTCTTTTTCAATGAAGGCATGTGTGCCTGTGTGTGAAGGTCATTTCGATGGCACCGATCGAATTTTGTAGCACTGATTTGGCGTTCGTCGTTTCGAAATTCTGACTAAATCGTTGTCATGGATTGTGGTTTTGAGCAATTTTCGACATTTGCGTGGGATGTGTTTTATGCGTTTGTCTCTCCTCTTTTTGTCTGCAAATTAGAGCGAGAGCGTGGCTGGAGATCGCATTTCTCCCGCCTCGCACGGCTTTCCATGTCACTTTCTACATCTTTTTCTTTCTCTCATTTTCTCCGATTCTTTTCCCAGAACACCATCTGTAAAAAAAACTAATTTATTTGCATATTAACACAGCTTACGTATACAGTTCATAGGGTCAGTCTACACGTGTATGTGAGAGAGATCTTCACTGGAAAAAAGAGTTACCTGAATGATCTGTTGGGTGGGGAGACAATTTGTAAGTACAACATCTATACATACCGCCTGTCAAATGACATTTTTGCGTTTCCACACGCACTATCAAAGTTTACCACGTGTTTCTACTGTAATTTCGTACGAATCTTGGAAGAGAGAGAGAATATGAGCAAGAGTGCACGGGATGAACATAAAACTTGGGGAATCAAAAGATTTGTAATAATTGTGGGGGAGTACGACTACGAGTACGAGTGAGTACTAGTTAGTTGTGCTCAGGTAGAGTATGGCGGCGGCGGATCTCGCATGAGTCCGACCACTAGCTCGTCGTCCACCGTCGTCTGTCGCTTACTCGAACACACCATGTTCACGATCGCTGCCTCCAGCTGCCGGTTGCTGTAATCGAGAAAGTCATTCAAATTGAAATCAATTGTTGTTTTCGGGATCGCCAAGAGCCTTACACCTATGACAAAATCCATCTCTACTCCCCTCCTCACCGTATGACTGCGATGAGTGGATTGGCGAGGCAGTGCACGTGAAACGCGGCCATCTCGATCCCCAGCAGGTGGATCAACGTGTCCTGAACACATATTGGTTGATCACTTATTGAGCATAGACTATAGATTAATTGAAGTGAGAAGATAGTTCTGTGCAACCATGCTCCTTTCCTTCCTCCTCACCTTTCCCCCGTGGCTGCTCCACACGACCATCATGGCGATGATGATGAATGAGAGTGCGTTGAGCAGCACCCACAGAGAGGACGTCACACAGTCATCGAGCAGGGCCGCGCGCTCACGGTCGGGCTGCTGAAAGGGAACGGAGTCAAGCAATTTCTCTCTAACTCAACATTCCCTTCTTTTTAAAAAATAAAACAGTCTTTCAAGACATCACTCTCCAGCATGATTGCAGGAGTTCGCAGTTTCGCTAATCGTCCATTCACCCACTCCCTTTCCCTTTCACAGAATTGCGAGTGATTTTTGAGTGAAAGGCGACTTGGCAGCCAGGCAATTTTCGAATTTGCCCTTGTCGTTTTTGACTCTTGGTGAGCGGGCTGACACTTGTTAAATACACTACATTCATCCATAATGTCTCTGTCCCTAGTCCCTTTAGAACATATATAAGTGAGATTGAGTGTTCGCAGCAGCCTGGCACACGTATATATCGAATCTCTCATATTTGTAGTGGGAACTGCATTCGTTATGCCCTTTTTCACGATAGTGCTGGAAGAGCGCGTATTTCCTGCGATTATCACCCTCTCATCTCGTATAGCCACAATCCACAGCGACCACTTTGCGTGTGTTGCTTTTTGCTTGCTGTTTTGGTTTTCGGCGACCCCTCGCGGGCCTAAACGAATTGCGCCGAGTTCCGGCGGCTTGAACCTAAATCGAATTCGAAGCCGAGGCTTTTTCTCTCTTTCTTCAAGTGGAGGTCATTTGCATTGCCCTCGAGAGAAGTGGAGGAGAGAGAGAATGGGAAAGTGATGGGTGACACGGCGGGCGCTCGGACACAACTTGTAAGGGGACATGGTCAAAGTTCGGAGGCGAGAAGCATTGTCATGGAGAATGGCGGGCGGAGAAAGAGACGGAAGAAACAGCTCTTCGGGGATACAAAAGGCCCGCGGCGCCGCGCGAAAACACGCAGCGCAGCCGAGACGAGACGAGAGAGAGAGAGAGAGAGAGAGAGAGAGAGAGAGAGAAAGATAAGGGGTTAACGAAGAACCCTTCTTTTGAGAGAGAGAGAGAGAGAGAGAGAGAGAGAGAAAGATAAGGGGTTAACGAAGAACCCTTCTTTTGCGAATGTTGGCGTGACAACGCGAATAATGGGCCGTGGTAACATGTTCAAAAAGAGAACGAGGAAATACATGGGACTTCCTGGAATGGAGTTTCAAACAACGCACGAGTTGTTATAAGACGTTTTTACTTAGTGTATCAAGCCGTATAGAAAGCTGCAACACTCCAGAGCACTTGAATTTGCGCGCGACTGCGCGACATATATGTAGTTTGCGCATGTGTAAATAGAAGGATCAAAACAACTGTATAAATTTCTTACCTGCACTCGGCGACACTTGGTGAGTAGGACGAGGTTGAGTGGATGGATGATGAGGTTGAGACAGAGGAAGACGGACAGAAGGGCCAGGTGGAACGGTATCAGCAGCTGGAAGGGGAGGGTAAGAATGAGAATCTTTATGCATTAACCCTTTGTATAATTCACTTAGTAGACTGGTTGGGTGAATCATATTCTACCGATAAGATTGAAGAAATATTGATAATTGATTACGAATCTGTTGAAAAACTCGACATTGATACTGACCGAGTGCACAGTGGTCTGGTGACTGGTGTGCGCGAGGAAGAAGTCAGCGCATAGGAGGAAGGAGATGAGGAGCCACGTTCCCTGTAGGAGGCGCGCCGCTTGACGGCTGCAAATGATAGTGATCATCTAAAGTTTGCATAGAGCATAGTGTTTTATCTGCGTAGATGCTGCTACTTCTGTCATACCAGCAAGCCTGTTTTGAATTTCTGATTACATCGACGAGAAGTCATAGCTCATAAGCTATGGGATGAGAGAACGGCATGTTCCTTGTTTTTGTTCCGTCTTTGATAGCCCATTACATGAGAGGATTCATATCCCTCCACTTTTTCATAGCCTGTGAATGTCATCTTGAGTTCATTGCATTATGTCCCGCTTTTTCGTTCTCTATGACACAAGCTGAGGTGACTTTTTCCTGCTTTCGAATGGAGAGACAATGGAATATGTGACGAGCACTCGCGAGTAGGCAGCCAGCCACAATGAGGCTCGCTGTTTTTGCATTGTGCGTAAGCACCGCCGAGTGGCAGGGCAGCATATTTGATTTCGAGAAGTGCGTCCCTCACAATCACCGATACATCGCTTGACGTTTGCATAGATTCGTAAATGTCCGGAAGGCGTATGGATATTTATATAATCCGGAAGCCTTGGCAACCAGCTATATCTATATGTCGCTGTTGTATCTTCAGCCCCCATATCCGAGCATCCGACGCCAGAAGAAGACACAAGTGGATTTGAGTAATCCCTTGGTTCCGGGGAAACGGAGATGTGCATGCATTGCACACGAAGAATGTCTGAGGCGATGCATGTACATAGTATATGCGGTGTTCTCCCGTTGATTAGCCGACCGCGTTCCCATGCGTTGCTCGTTAGCCGCCGCGCGTTCTCAGATTTGGCTCATTCCGATTGCGTGTTAGTCACTCTCTAATCTCGTTGCCTTACCACGTTAGTACTGGCTGCGGACGATTTCCAAGAGTGCATAGAAAGTCATGATGCATCGGGGGCTCGAATGACTACTATATGCATTTTATGACAACTTTCTTCTCGAACACTACTACGGAATAACGTTATTGGGCTGATTCGTGTTCCTCTGAAACAGTGACTCACTGTGAATTACATGACGCAAACATAACTATTGTTAGTGGATGCCGGATTTTTCTCCGTCCTCAGGAAGTTTATAGCTAGGAAGAGTGGGGAGCGCGTGTGAATGCGGGCATGCCAATCAAAGCACTCTGTTTGTGCATTCACTCTGTTTTGTAGGCCTGGGAATTCCGTTATATGAGATGAAGTAGGGGCGGCGGTTTTGTACCCTTGGATGGAGGATTCGGCAGCGCGAGTGGCGGCCGCGAAAACACAGCAGCTGGTCGATGACCGAATGGTTATGGAAGAATGGGAGGGCGGGAATGAAAAGTGGAGTGGTGGACAGGAGGGTTCTGTGTTGTGTGGTAGCCCCCGCATAACACACGATATTCATGATGACAAGGAAGTAGCGTCGTGATTCGTGATTGATTACTGATTCGTTAATGAATATAATAGATGTGCGTACCTGCTGAGATGGTAGTTGTGTCGTAGCAGCGCATGCATGAATCCGATTGTGAGAAGTGATAGGAGGGAGACGGTCGAGTTGAACAGAACCTTAAAAGTACTCACAAATCCAAAAATGCATGTACATGCACTAAAACTGATACAATATTTGTACTTAAAACAGAACCTTAAAAGTACACATTGAGTGCATGCACTTGTTGTTGCCTTCATTGCATAATAAGATTGCGAATGGTTTTCGTGAAGCATATTGCATTGTGCGCATTGTATTCAAAGTTGAGTTGGTTGTGAAACGTGAAAAATGTATTATACGTGTGTAAGAATTTTAAGTGTTTTAATGACAACGGATAACCATAATACCATAAAGTAACGCGATAATAATTTTGGAATAGAAAGTTGGATAAGAGAGTGGACTTACGGCAGTGAAGTGTGCGGAGAAGACATCGTCCCTTATGGGAGAGGAGGGGAACGAGGCTACTATGGCAGAGGGAACTGCGGCCGGTGGCGCGGTCGGCAACTGCAAGGAAGGGAGTTAGTATGGCACACTGTGTTATAATTGTGTTTTGTACACTTGTCAGAGTATGGTCAGTGTGTGAATCACATAATACGTGTTTGAGATATCACGATATTCCCATTACGTCAATATCACGTCAAGTTGAGATAATACGTGATTGAAACGTATACGTACCGTGGCAGGTGCGAGTGGGGGCGAAGCGATGGATGATGTGAGTGCGGTGAGAGAGGAGGGAGAGAGGTCCGACGCTGCCGGGTGGGCAGAGTGAACATACTGCAAAGAATGTTTGGTAATTGAACTGTAGCAAAAGTTGGCACTGTTGATGTTTTTTTTGTCCAAGCGTCTTAATTATCGTGTAGAGATTTGTATTGTCATCTCCGGCAACATTGTGGTTGTGTGTTGTCTTCGTACGGCTAGAGACCACGCCGCTGTCTAATTCGTTCCGCTTCTCTCTCTCTCTCCCCTCCCCCTCCCTCTGTCGGCTTCTCGGATTCGATTCCTGCTAATTTGCCATGGCACACACATTAGCCTACATGACATGTGTTGCTGCAAAAGTAGCGTGGGAGGAGATTGGAGGAAAGAGAGGAGACGACGTCTTTGTTTCCCTCGAGCTCCCACACTATAGCATTCTGCTGTGGCGCCTTGTGAAACGTGCAAGTGTTTATGAGGGATTTGGTATGCAGAAGAGGCGAAAAAGGGGCGAGAAGAAGGCACTTTCAATCAGCCTGCAGGCTCGAGTGCAGCCGGAGGAGCCCGTTCTTTTTGTGTGAGGCGCCGCGTTTTGATTGCGTTATTGGAGGTTGACATGTTACAATGCGAGTCGTCACGGCGACTGCAATCAATCAGTCAAAAGCAGGCAGTAATCGTGTCAGACTGATCGCAGAGGTATTGCTGTTTTGCGTGTTGGAGTAGTGACGGCAGGTTTCTGGATTACGAGTGATCCAGGAAGTTTCGCCTAGGTTCCGTGGGTAACGCGGTTTGAAGAGTTCATAATAGGGCCTGATCTCCGTTCGGTCGTCACAACAATGGGAGAGCGCCCCGTGAATGGGCTCTACCCTCGCATCCGGGAGGAAGTGCCAGGAGGGGGAGAGGGAGAGGGAGAGAGAGAGAGAGAGAGGGAGGGAGGGAGGGAGGGAGCAAGGGTTCGCGTCGGCGCGACACACTGCCATGGCAATTGAGACACGCTCGCGGTGAAATGTTGGTCGTTCGAATTCTCCCCTGGATAGAGAGAGAGAGAAAGAGAGAGAGAGAGAGAGAGAGTCAGTCGAGTGGAAACCGCCAACGAGAGAGAGAAAAGAGGAAGATAAGTTGTTTTGGTGTTCACAAGTATACGCTGTGTTCACTCGAGTCTATGGAGAAAGAGAGAGAGAGAGAGAGAGAGAGAGAGAGGCAATGTGTTTGATTGAGAGGAGCAGTTCAGCAGATCTCCCCTCTGTTGACACTTGCTGGAGGGAGAGAGAGAGTTTTCCGAGCGAGGCGTGATTAATTGAGCGTAGATTGACAACTGTGAGAAGTGGAGAAGTGTGGCTGTGTGTGTATTTTGGGTGTTTGAACCGTGCACATCACCAATGCAGAAAGTATTGGGATTACTAGGGATATGTTTGTGGTCTGCTGGAAATGAAACATAGATGCTCTGTGTGAGATTTGTTTAGAGTTGGAAGCGTGCCGGAACGGAAAACGTATGGAAGTGACAAATGTGAATCTCGGAAAAAAACGAGTTCACCTCGCTTCTCTGTAGACGCACGTCGAATTTTAGAATGTCGCCAGTGTCGGTGTTCTCGAGTCGCACTGCGGTGTGTGTGAGGCTGGAACGAGGTTATTGAACAACTGCCATACACACAAACACAATTATATAATATCTAACCAGACTGTATAGATTATATAAGTAACGTTTGTTCCGAGAAACTCTGTGTGCGTCGCTCCTTTCAAGAGAGATTTTCATTCCCACTCTTGGGAATTGAGCGAGAAAGGGTGCGAGAGTTTCATTCAGCCTTGTTATTGCGACTTCGCTCGCTCTCTCTCTCTCTCTCTCTCTCTCTCTCTCTCTCTCTTTCTCTCTCTCTCTCTCTCTCGATGTGTCAGGAAATGCGGATATGCATTGTTTGTGTCGTGTCAGTTGTGTTGTTTTCAACACGAGAGACGTGTGGGCGAATGTCTCTCATCACTCACCCCCCACTGATATGGCATTCCTAATCAGAATCGTCAATGCTCTCTGGTCTCTCTCTCTCTCTCTCTCTCTCTCTCTCTCTCTCTCTCTCATTCTCAGAAGACGTGGCATATGCAACATGTTGGCGTGGTGAGTCGCAACGTTTCAAGGGGAAATGGTTGTTTTGGCAGTCGCAGCCGGGAATTTGCTAGTGTGTGTATGTGAGGTGGAGTGGAAACGGGAAAGCGACAGGCTCCATTCGGCAAAACGACATTCGTGTTGTGTGTGGCGCAAATATGTTGCCAGCATTTTAGTTGCTATAGATAGAACAAGGCGACTCTTAAATTGCGTCAATCATTGACTGGCGCGTTTTTGGATGTCGATGCAAGATGCGAGCGTGTCATTTCTTTCGCATCGGCCCCTGCCGTTCGCATCAGTATTTCTGTGCCCGCCTGCGTTTCTTTCTCTCTGCTCTCTCTCTCTCTCTCTCTCTCTCTCTCTCTCTCTGCCTTTCCTTTTTCTCACTCTCCCATCGCTCCTCCTGCTTTCGAGTGTGTGGTTGGGAATGCGAATGTTCGTTCGCCCTCCGAGTAATTATGTGCGAAGAGAAGAGAGTGCGGCGAGAGAGTACGTAGAAAGCAGAGAGCAGCGAGGATGGGAGTTAAATGGAGGGCTATGTTTTGCTATTTTTCCGAGTCCCAAGAGGAGGGATGGGAATGGGAGAGAGAGAGAGAAAGAGAGAGAGAGAGAGAGAGAGAGAGAGAGAGAGAGAGAGAGACGGGGGTGGGAAGTTTTTGGGCACTGTTGGAGCTTTAATTGCTGTTGGTTGGTGGTTTTCTGCGGAAGAAAAGATCCGATTATCTGATTGTAGTTTTTTGAGATAATTATGATACGATGAAACGTATTTACGAAATGATAAATTCCAAGAAACGTATACAAACAAAAACGTACTTGAAGAAAATGGTGACGATAGCGGAAATGCAGTTGCATGCCCATAGATTGACGGAGAGCATGAGAGTGGGCGTCTGGAGGCGCTTGTTCATCGCCACAGCCGCCAGGAGAAGCAGGTTGAAGGCGAATATCAAAATGGCCAGCAGGAAGTTGAAGGCGGTCGGCCACATTCTAGATACGTTTCAATAAGTATAGTGGAGCACAGAGATGGGGAGAGGGGAGGGGATATTTTGAATACTCGAGGAGGCGGGGCTGTGGAGCAAGTGGGAAGAGGGCGTCTCTAGGCTCCACCCACTTTCGGGATCTGATTCAGTGAATTCAGTCTGTTGTTTCAGAGAAACGGCAAATTGACAGACATCGTGCGGGCTAGGGAGGAGGAGAAGGAGCAGAAGAAAGAGGAGAAGGAGGAGGAGGAGGAGGTGAGGGAGCAGGAGAAGGAGGAGAAGGAGAAGGAGGAGGTGAGGGAGCAGGAGCAGTGCATGACGTGTCTTTTCAGGCTTCTCCGACCGATCCCGAGATCCAGAAGAAACTGCAAATGGAGCCGGCAGTGTTCATGGAAAAGGTATGTTTTTGTTTCTGAATTTCCTTTCTTGTTCCTGAGAATATGGATATAGCGTGTCTATGAATAGCCAATTGGATTTGCAACCGGGAACGGGACAGAATAGATGGAGAAGGGAGGGGGAGAAACGAGGCGGAAAGATGCAGTATACCGATTGACGTATGTTTTTCGTTCTCGGAGCTGATCTTATTACATTAATGTCACTTCCGGTCGTGAACATAATAATGTTGTCTGGTACATTTACTACATGATTTGGGTATCTGCTACTTTCATCGCCGGTTGCGATAAGTTCTTGTGGTTGGAAAACTTCGTTTATATGCCCATCAAGTTAACTCTATAACATCTAGATCTAGATATCAAGAAGGCTTAACTTGATTTATGTAAGATTACTGGATTTTGTGATTTGTGTAATGCAACACATATTGTTTTTGCGTTTGAAAAGAGTGGATAAGAGGGATTTTGCGGCGGAGCGAATCTCTGTGTCACATGTTGGGATAAATATGAATCATTTGAAAATGTGATCAAGTGACAACTATGTTGATTACACTAGGCTCTAGAAACGTTTGTCTTCACATTCATACCTTGCCAATTGCTGTCTTTCCCGTCGCTTGCTCTCTGTTCGTCCTTTTCTATGTAGCAGATGAATGCTCACTTTTCATCCAATTTGCCACTGCGAGAGCGGACGGACGTTCCCTTTCCTTCCTCTCTCCTCCATTTCTCCTCCTTCAATTTTCATCTATGTATACTTATGTGAAATATGTAGAATCGAGAAGAAACATGGTTCATCTCGGTTGTTCGATTTTGATTGTTTGAATACAATTTGAGAGTGTTTTTAAACGTGGGGATGGTGATATATTAATATAACTATGCAAGTACTTCTTTTAAAAATACACTCATACTGTAAAATAGGCTTGTGTGTGTCTGGGAATGGAAGCAATCTCGCAAAATAGCAAATAGACGCGTAATGAATTGCGGGAAACAGAAAACACAGATGGATGTGTCGAAGAAAGAAGGAAGGAGTAAACAACAACAAACGAGTGTTGGCCATGTGTAGTAAAAACGAGACATTACTTTCTGTATTTTGCTCATTCTGTAAGGAGAGAGAGAGAGAGAGAGAGAGAGAGAGAGAGAGTACTTTCCCTGTTTCAGATGAAGTGTACGGGTGCGTGGAAGGGTGTCAAGACGGCTCTAGCTGGATACAAGAAGGGAGACGGGTGAGTTCTTCCATAAGATCACAGATGACAGAAAATGCGAACATTTGCCATTTTGGATAGTTAGCGGAATTACTATCATACGCTGGATTGTATGTAAATGTTAACACAAATGCCTATATAAGGAGAATGTGAAGATGGATATTGCAAAAGGGTGAATCGATTTGGGAATAGATAGATGAGAGCTATTGAAGCGATCCTTATTCATTCACATGTAGTGCAGGTGACACGTATTATTCACAGTTTCCATAAATTTATTTCATTTATTGTTCATTTTTCATTAAAAAGCGCAAATTCATTAGAAAACAGAATAGAATGAACCTCAATTGTTTTATATTCAAAATTTGATTTCAACATCTTCATTTAGTTGGTGTTCGATGAACGCCGCTGTTGCATCGCTCCTCCTTCCCGCTCACGCCGACGTGTACATCGGTGGGCAGATTGATTTATTGATTGGATTGTTGAATTATTGATTGATCTCTTGATTTGAGCTCTGTGGACGTACATGCAGAATGAAGAAGATAAGAAGAGGCACTTTGACGACTGCCGAAAGAGGAATCTGCTATAGAGGAGAATGGGTTTTCCACTATTTTCATAAAATTGATCTTTTAGCTCCGTCTTCTTCTATTTCATTTATTTTCGCACATGTGTTTGTTGTTGTTAGTGAGGAATATTATCTAGCATATCCGATTGCAGAACAGTTTGATTCAGATTAGGGTCTTTTTTGTTTGATCTATTTAGCTAGTGATCTTCACCCTTTGATGTCTGATAGTGTTGTTTTTATCAGACTGCGTGCATATGTGTTTCACTACGTTTTCACACAGAGACTAATATGAACAGAACACTAGAAAGTAGTTGAATAGATGTGATGTTCCTTTGAAATTAAGTAGTGTTGTCTTGTTCTCTTACGGTTTGACATCACTTGGTGAATGTCTACACCTCTCATTTGAAATACCTACGAGTGTAGTTTGAATGAACACAGAGTTTATATGTTTTCAAATTATGTTTGAAGAATAAAATATATTTTTAGAGATTCACAACATGAATATCTTGATGCAGAACGCAGAACCGTGAAGACGGAAAGCTATTACTGGTCAAAAAATAAGTAGCCTTGATCAAACTAGAACGATGATTTGGAAAATGGATCCTTGGTATGCGGTAATCACTAGTCAAGAAAAAAGATAAGGTGATTGAAAGGCGTTATCTTGACTACTGTAAGCACGCAAACTGTATGCTGTGGATTGTGAATAATACACATATGTGGTTAACGTAAACGTATTCTCAACACGTCACAAAATATGGAAACGAACAGAAGCTGCAACTGCTGGGAACGTTTTTCGCCGTAAAAGAGTCGTCAGTTGTGTGAAGTGTTTTGCACGGATGTCCGCCCTCTGGTTGGCTCTTCCACTGTCTCCAATGATATGATGCAAGCGTGATGCGTGATAAGCGCGTTGATATAAAAGGGTGGGTGGGTGTTTGCATAGGACCGGCGAGGCGAGACGAGAGACTACGGTGACCGTGGCTGTGGTGACTGTGGCTAGGATGCTCGCATTTCGATTTGCGCGACGTTGATGTGACTATTGTAATGATCGATTTCCGTTGAATGGTCCGTGACGCGCTTTATCGGACGGCTTACATATCAAATGCCATGTTCTGCCTTCCATATTGACGATACGTTTCTAGATCAGGATGTGTTGTGGCAATGGCAAGTGCAGTGCTCTGACAGTGAACATGTGGATAGCAGGACTCGGAATCTCGGCCGGAATAATGGCTGGCGCATGCTTCGCCGCGCAGTTCCATGTAAGCATTGTTTACCTCTTTTGTTTTCCATTTTGTTTATTTGTTTACTTTACATTGTGTGTGTTTACAGAACTGGTCCACCACCTTTATGGCCTTCCTCTCGTCTGCCTTCGCTGCTAATGTGAGTGCATTGATTTATTGATTTATAGATCGGGGAGTTATTGATTTATCGATCGGTTTCAGGTGCTGCACATGCATTTTGCGTACAAGCGCGGCACTATGATGCTGTGGAGTCAGGGACGATTCAAGGCGTACATCTGGATTAGTGAGTGGAGAGGGAGGGAAGGAGAGAGAGAGAGAGAGAGAGAGAGAGAGAGAGAGCGAGAGAGAGAGAGAGAGAGAGAGAGAGAGAGAGAAAGGGGAGAGAGAGAACCTGGTTCTTCTTCAGACACCCTCATCTGTATTGCTGCTACTGCCGGTATGGTCGCTTGTCTCATCTATGCTGGAATCCACGCCCAAACTCTCACTAGAGAGGGTGAGTGCATGTTTTTTTTAAACTTACAACCCTTTTTCGAAGTGTAAACATAGTATAATTGTTGTACATAATGAATTATTACAGGTCTGATGGGCGAGAACCTGTGGATGACTGCCGTGTGGTGCTTCATGACAGCCAAGTGGACGATGCTGGGCGCGACTTTCTCCCGCAGGTACAGCAACCACTCAGAGTACCTGCCCCTT
>CAWZYM010000171.1:0-2500 GCA_963966185.1 Rhabditoides inermis
ATGAGTCTTTGCTTATGCGATATCGCGATATTCTTTCATAAGCAATGTGTACTTACGACAATATGAAACTATATTACTCGACTGTCGTATTGAACTGTGTTCATGAAAGCTCACACACTTTATCAAAGTAACATTTACAACGCGTTTACAACACAAAACAAAGAAAGTTGAAGAAGACAAATCAGAGGACGCAATCAGATTCATATGTGTTTGTTCAGAAGGGGACATTGAGATTTCAAAAAATAAAAGTATTCGATTGCTCTATACAAAAATGATAGAAGTCTTGTGTTTAAATCATATGTGTACGCATTACGCATATCTAGCAGTTTGAGTAGGCGAAGAATTGAAAAGGGAATCGTACCCGTGGGATGGATCAACGGATTACTATAAATCAAATGAAAGGGAGTACTGTAGGTGAAGTGGGGGCGCGAAATGCGGCGGAGTGTGGACTCTCAATCGTCAAACTCAGAATCCGATCGACCCTGAAAATCAGCATTTAGCTAGCAGTAATCCACTTATAAACATCCTATTCATTCCGTTGTTGTGCACATTACGAATAAAAATCAACCAATGTATAATATTTTTTTCAATACTTTCAGTGCGGCTTCGACTTAAAACGATTTTTTTAATTATAAATAATTGTACAATGTTTAAAAAAAATTAACAAAAAATATCTCACATGAGCGATTTTTTCGTCGAGCATTCGGAAAAAGTCGGCCTGACTCGCGGATGCCGTTTCCCTGCAAAAAAACTTCAAAATGTTACAAATAAAAAATATATATTGTATAGAAAAACAACTCACGCAATGGGTTTGGTTCCGCCGGTTAGCGACTGGCCTACACCGTTCGCACCATTCCTAAAATAGAAGTTTTATTTATTTATTTATTTTTATAGTTTGTTCGACAAGAAAACAAACTGCATATTCACTATTTATGTCATCTCAAAGAGTGAGAAGGCTGTGAAGTCAATGTATGTACCAGTGTTGGCGACGATAACAAAAAATACGAAGGAATTTGCATTTCGTAAGCAGTCTGCAGCTTTTGCAAGCGATTTCGCAGAACCCAATAAAAACTCTCGAAAAGTAATGCACTGCGTCAGAAGATTGAACGTGCATACATTACTGCAATGTAAGCTATCGCAATGAAATGTGTTCAATGATTCACATACTGATACTATTTCGAATCTGCACGATTCTTCGAAAAAACACGTGCAAAATGGTTGATGGAAAAATGATAGATAGAAAAATGAAAGGGCTAGGGAAAGGCACTGACCCATTGTCGACGCTGAGTCCTCCCGCAGGAGTGTCTCTCCTCAGCAAGACCTGACTGGCCATTCGAGATCGGACCCCGACGCTCGGACTTCGTCAGCTCCTGCTGAAACCAATCACTTTTTGATTCAGCCCGATTGGATCTGGATCCTCCTTGTCGAGAACAAGATGTGGTTCTCGGATCACCCTTATCATATTAAAGTGACAATTTTATTGATCCGCAATCGGAAAAATTTTGAATTTTTTTTCGCGCTCTACAAATTCTGGCTAAAACTATTGAACTCGAAATGCGTATCACATAGGGATATGTTTATCGGCTTCTACGACTTCAGTTTATGCTAGAAACTGAATTTTCATATCAAAATTTTATTTCAAAATTCCCGTCATTCAAGACGTTTTAGACACTCAGCTGTGACGTAACCTCACTTTTTACCCATAAAGCATTCAAAATCAACTATTTTTTGGGGCAAAAATTAGTTTAAAATCATAAAAAAAAGTTCTAGTTTTCAGGTTTAGTAGATGTTATTTGATGTTTCATTAACTTTTCATCAGTATAATATCAATTTTTAAGTGAAATTGTCTTTTTAAGTATTATCAAGTAGCATGATATACATGCATTGTATTTCCATTTACTGCCTCAGCTTCCTTCTTCAGTTTGTTCGTTGAAATTTAGTTCACAAATTCAAATTTAGTTTTGGTGCGCAAAATAATGAGCTCCTTCCGCTTACTCCTTTTTGCGACGTTTTTTTTCTTGCAATGGAACCCTTTGAAAGGGCGGTTCAATGCAACCGCATGAGGAATTGCGAGAGACGGCCGAATAATGAGGGATATGATGGCATCGCGGAGAGAAGGTTCTACAGCGTTCGCCCTCTCTCCCCTCTCTCTCTCTCTCTCTCTCTTTCATTGCGAAAAGGGATTTATGAGATGAGGTTTTCTAAAAGTCGAAAAGTCAAGAAGGCTTCTTATATAGACGTGAAACGAGTGTGAACGGCAGAACGGGAAAAAAATCAATAAATCAATAATCGCTACCTGCGCCTCCTTCTTCTCCTCGATTTCGATGGAATCGGAGCGAGACAGGCGGCATCCCATATCACATCACACCATACACGCACCTGAAAATCGATAAATCGCTAAATCAATAATCAAAGTACAAAAGAAAGAACCACGCGTTGCGAGAAAAATGTAACCAATCCTCAGATTGTTTTTATATTTTGCTCGGTAAAGTAAAAGTAT
>CAWZYM010000171.1:7500-27500 GCA_963966185.1 Rhabditoides inermis
AATAAATAGTTGATAATTTTTCTAATTTCATCATTTTTTTTATCACAAACAACCATAAACAACATAAAAGTACTTCTAAAAGACATTGATAATTCATTCGTGATGCTTTTTAATCGTGGATTCAGAGGGTACACTACCTTTAAAGGCACAGAAGCACTTTTTCACTGGTTGAGTCATAGGAACACAAAATAAACAAAGAAAACGCGAAAGTACGGCGACTTATCGTTACCTATACGCTTTTTACGATATTTATTTACAATACTAACGTGCGATATTGGTAAAGCGATTCAAAAATTCGTATGCATATCCAAAAGTTGAGCTATGCGCGCATCCCGCCGTTGAATTTCGTTGAACTTTGGTAATGCTACACGCCTGTGTTTAGTGCAAGTACCATCAGGCGTGCTTGCTGCTTGTAGATGATGTAGATGTAGAGGCGCTTGGTTGCGTCAGGCAGTAACAGTCATTGCAGGAGTGGCTCCCTCGTACCTTCTGTGCATTGCGTAGCTGCTCGATGAAGTCCACGTTGTCATATAGTCGGATTGGATCCTATATGCCATCCGTGACATTTCACATGTTGTGCAGTTTCGTGCAACACAACGTGTATGTCTTCAAATATCCAAAACGCTTTGTGAGAGGGATACCAACCCTTGGGTAGCTCGCAACGATCGCGCGCTGACGGCGCGCTCAACCACTGCGCCATTGAGGCTCATACTGAGAGATCATTGAATCTCGTAGATATGTTTGCGCGTTATCTCTCATCATTGTACACTGAAGAGGACAGTGGAGCTAGATGGGCTCTCTCTTCGATCTCTTAACCACTGCCTCTATGGCGCAGTGGTAGTTTGCGCCGCCAGCGCACAATCGCTGCATGCTGCTCACGGGTTCGATTCCTACTAATGGAAGCATTTTGGATATTTGATGACATACATGTTGTGTTGCACAAAACTGCACAACATGTGAAATGTCACCGATGGCATATAGGATCCCATCCGACTATAGCTGCTCGAACGTAAGTCACCATAGCATCCTGAAAACATCTATAGGCATCACATTGTTCTCGCGACAATTCTAATAAGGGTTCTTTCTCTAATAAGTCGCCTTTTCATTCTTTTCATATTCTAGCGCGTGCATGGTCTTAAAACAAACAAACCGGCGCTGCAGCGTCGTCTGCAACAATATCTTTTTCCACACATGTGGGCGTTTTAGTTGCCCAGGTGCGGCTTCATGATGTCTTTGACGGTAGAATCGTTTGATCAGGCTGATCAGGCGTTTGATCAATCGTTTGACCCTGAATTGCACGTAGTATATTTTTTATAAAAAGAGGTTGGATCGTTGGATGTGATTGTGAACCGTGTGACCCCTTGCAATCCGCACGTAGCACATATTATAAAAGACCGCTGGTCCCCTTTTCAACCATTACAGTTTCGAATCTTATTCGAGTCGTTGAAAGGCACAGAGGCGCCTATTTTTTGACTCATTGCTTGATCCATAGAAATACGAAACAAACCAAGAAAACGCGAAAGAACAGCGAGTTCTCGTTACCTACACGCTCACCAACACGCGCGCAGCTAAGTACATAACTCGAACTTAAAGTTCGTTTTAAAATTCTTATCGAAAACAAATTATGTGCCCAAGAGCGCATCTCGCCAATACGCGTTGAATTATGTCAGCCTCTTCGAAACACCTTCGTAAATGACTTCAAAAAATGCCTTCGTAAATGACTTCTTTGAATTTGAAACCTAACCAAACAGTATGTTGCGAAGACGTTTTGAAGATGCTGTTTTGAAGGAACTGACCACATCTTGAAAAGTACATGTCATTGTTGTGTTATGGTAACGATCACGTTTCTCGGATCATGCTATAGGCCTAAAGGGTATTCCCCGTTCACGGTACGCTTGTTCACTCGTCGCATATTGCATATTTTCCAGGCAGCATTTCATCGCACTTGGACGCAATATCAGTCCGCATTCCATAAGGGAAGGCTAATTATACGGTAACTAGAGTAATTCTGAGATGTAAGAAAATGTTGTTTGAATAGAACAAAGATGTGAAAATCATAAAGCAATTGGTCATGAAGCCGGCGCTAATAACTATGTGCAGAAAATTTTCTATCCTTTGTCCTTTGAACAGAGGCATGATACTGTGTTTGTTGATATCGCTATTTCAGAATTTATAAAAGAGAGAGAGATAGATTTTTCTGGGTACAGTCAACCGATTGTCTGCTCGAAATCTGTGATTTTTTTTTCCGGAAAGTGCTCATTTTGCTTTAAAACATGAAAAAGTTCCCCACGCTACGAAATTCGATGAATCTTGGTAATGTTAAAAGCAAACGCCCCTGTGCATTCAAATAATAAACAATTAGATATTTCTAGATGTTCTGGCGGTTCTGGCCACTACTCTTTCCTATGGTCGCTGCAGTAACCGTCAACCCATACTGTAATTACGACTACTATCTGGGAGGTTGGCTCGGCATCCTTTCTCCTTTTCTTCCACTCATGATTTCCCGTTGTGCAGATGCGGTGATGGGAACTTGTCCTGCCGGACCCAACATCTACAAGCTCAATGGCCGCTGCTGCCAGTTTCCCGCCTTCACTGGGGACTATGATGAAACTACTGCTGTCACTGGGGGCTGGAGCGGCTGGGATGCATCTACCGTAGATTCCATCTGCTCGGGAGACAACGTCATTGGCAGTGCGTATGGAGAGATTAGATGAACGTGCAGTAATCAAGACATTTTGCAGTTCCGATATCCGGAGAGTGTCCTCCGTCTTCCTACCTCAGTCCGAATGGCTACTGCTGCCAAGAGATGGGAGGAAATGGAGGATTGATTGAGGTATTGTACATTCACCAATCCAATATGAACTTGATTTGCTCATAGAATACCGTTACAGACAAAAAAGTGTATAGAATTTCATTTATAGGAAAAGTGATCAGGTTGCTTTTCTTCTCCGGGGAAATGTAAAGTTCTGGAGGATCATAGGCTGTGCTCCGGAATCGGATAGTCAAGTTTCTAGATGAAAAAAGCATATTGAGTTAAGTATTCAATCCGAATTCGCTTTGACGCAATCGATTGTGCTATTCGAAGATCAGCTGTTTGAGTGTTTTCGTGATTTCGATTGATGTTTTTATTGGATATTTTTGTAATTTATCGATTTGATAGATGTTAATGTACGCGGTATTTTGTTACGAAATATCTCGCTGTGTGTTGCGTTAATTTTAATTTTACTCGTTCTTTCGCGCTTGATGTTTCAAGTGTAGTATGTATTTTGTGTACCAAGTTGCAAATACACACAATTAGTATGTGTAGACGGCGCTGTCATATTCGCTCGTGCGCAGTTCGTATTCCACTCAGGCAGGTAGAAGCATTTACGATGACACTGGGTATTTTTGTAAATATGTATATATACATATATATTTATGTGTGTGTATATATATTTAATATATAATCATAGGAGTGCGCACAGGAAAGCAAGGAAGAGAAGGGGAAAAGGACATCATCAACATGGAGACTAGCAAGAAATAGACAGAAGACACGCTAATGATTGCTTCATACTGAACAATAACATTAATATGTGGTCATTGAATTCGATTCCTACAACGTTTCACCACTACAGACTTGTAATGCATGCGAATTGTTCTTTATTAGTCGGAGTGAATATGTTTGCGTGAATTTACTGAACAACAACTTTGCATATTAAAGGTACACTGGCGACTTATTTTTGACTCGGAATGATCGAAAGAATCATATTAACCCAAATCGCAATCGATTTGTGAGAAAGAACAACGATGCTTTCAAATGTTGCAACTCGCTGTTGCAACAACTCAAAATTGGTCCCGCCACGACTTCCATTCCGTTGAACTCTTCAAAAATGCAGAACTGGCGATAGAACACATAATCCCAGACGAAAGAAGCTCGTTCGCTTACTATGTGGCTCAATGCGTGTGTGCGCCGTAGTGGCACAGACCTCGCTGGTTCGAGTCCTGTCTACGGCAAATGTTTTGCCTTTTAGTCGCCACTGTTCCTTTAAGGTATTTTCCGTAACGCAGCAAACCGTAGATACATCTTTCATGCATTGTTGACTCCGGTCTTTCACGCCAAAATCAAAGAATACTTATGGAATAAGAACACACATATTCTCAGCGTTTATCCGGGTGACTATTTCCCCGGAAATCTTATTTAGGATACAAACTACAAATCACACAAAACAATAAGAAACTTTCTCATATTATTCATCACATATTGACATATTTTGTGTACGACACACTGTAAACTGTAAAGAAAAGACGATTGGAAATGCAATTAAATGGTTGTAAATGAATATAATAATAAAACACATTCAAAAACAGTTTATTTGCAGTGGTTCAAGAAGCACCTCGGACACTTTTTCAACTTCGAGAAAAGCAACAACAACACACTTGGAGATGGCACGCACCGCAATCTTAAGTGGCTAAAGACTAGCGCTCCGGCGTGCTGTCGCGCGCCTCCGCGCTAGATCATGAAAATAAGAAGAATAGAATAGAAACTCATAGAATAGAATAGAAACTCAAGTTTTTGTTATGATCAATAATACTGTGTTTTTTTACAATTTCATAACATTTTGAGTGAAACTGGTTATTAAAGTAGAGAAGATTAGTCGATTGATGTATTGATTGCACTGTTAATGTGGTCTAGATGCGATGCAATAATAATAATACCTGGTCTGCAAGTGCTTTGGTTAGCTGCCGCGTACCTCCGTTGTACAAGTCAGTAGATCTATGTATATTTTTGAATTTGAATGTCCTCGCGTATACAGAAAGAGCACCCGCACGGTGCCGCGCGCTCCCGCTATCAATATCTATGAATACATAGATCAATGATAATCATTATACATTTTTTTTCTGAACTTAATTTTCCTTTGCTCATAAAAACTCTGTCTCTCCTCTCTCTCTCTCTCTCTCTCTCTCTCTCTCTCTCTCTCTCTCTCTCTCTCTATCAATCTCTCTGTTTCCTCTCTCTCGTTCTCTGCTCTCTCTCTCTCTCTATCTCTCTCTCTCTCTCTTTTTTCTCTTTCTTTCTCTCTCTTTCTCCTCGTATTTCTTTTAGTGTTAATGCTACGAAAACAGAGAGCTTCGCTACTGCGACCTCTCTCCCTCTTTCATTTTCGCATTCTCTCTCTCTCTCTTTCTCTTTCTCTCTCTCTCTCTCTCTGTCTCTTTTTTTATCTCCCTTCCCTTCTTCATCTAACTTTCCTCTTTTTCCCTCTCTTCCTCTTTTTCCTTCTCTCAAGTCTCCTCTCGCGTTTTTTTCTATTGTCAATGCAACGATAACAATACTTTTATTCGCTTTAACACTGCCTTTCTCTGTATATATCTATATGCTTCTCTCTAACTTTTCCTCTCTCCCTCTCTCTCTCTCTCTAACTCTCTCTCTCTCTCTCTCTCTCTCTCTCTCTCTCTCTCTCTCTCTCTTTCTCTGTTCTTTGTCAATGCATTTTTAGAGATTGAAGTAAAAATTTTGCTTGGACATGGAGCTTCCGCTGCCGGACAGCGAGATTGTGATGGTTTTTTAACCGGATAATGAAAGCAAAATTGAGAACTATCACAACGTGGATTACAGCCGAGGACGTAAACTCAACTATCTTCAAAGTTTCATACAAATTGGTTTAGTATGAATCAAGTCATGAACGCGGAACTAATCAAAATCGCAAAAGAAAAGTTCTTGGCGCGCGCATCTTTTGATAATTTGACAATATGTTCCTCACACCGTAACCAATACCGCTGAATTTTGCAGGTACGCACTATTTGTTGAAACTATTTGTTGAATGTATTTACGGAAAAGAAAGCGGAGATGTTTCTTAGATAAGACACGTTCTCTGCGAACAGCTACAAATTCGATTACTTTCGTGGTTTTTCTTCGAAATATAGGCAATGAGTGTAGTTGGAGAGTAATCACAAAGTGGACTGCGTCCTGAAGTAATATGTAAACTTTCTGAAAAGTTTCACGCAAATCGGTTCAGTAGAAACGGAGATATGCACGCGGACACACAAGAAAAAGTGCAAAAGTGACCATTTTTGGTGGTATTTCGACCATAAATAGAGGTAATGAAAGCAAAAATGAGAACTGTCACAAAGTGGACTGCATCAGAAAACGTGAACTCAGCTATCTTATGAGTTTCACGCAAACTGGTTCTGTATGAATCGAGTTATGACCGCGGAAATACTAAAAATCGCAAAAGTGAGGCGAGAGCGCGCGCGTGGCTCTTGCTAATTTGGCTATATTTTCCTTACACCGTAACCAATGATGATGAAACTTGCAGGTTAGTGACAGAACTGTTTGTTGAAAGTAAATACAGAACAAGAAGCGAAACTGTTTCTTAGGTGAGAAGCTTTTGCAGCGGACAGCACCGAAATCGGCGAATTTTGAGGTTTTTCTACCAAATATAGGCAATGAGTGTAATTGGAGAGTAATCACAAAGTGGACTGCATCCTGGAGTAATTTGCAAACTTTCTGCAAAGTTTGACGCAAATCGGTTCGGTAGAAACGGAGTTATGACCGCGGACACACAAGAAAAAGTGCAAAAGTGACCATTTTTGGTGGTTTTTCGACCAAATATGGACGTGGAGGAGGAGTTGAGAGGTGCCTGAATTTTGTCGTCGTCCTTGGAAGAGAACACAACTTTTTACCAATTTTGATGTGATTCGGTTGAGTTTGAAGCTAGTTATGACTCTGGAATGACGGACACCATAGGACATTTTAGTAGAAAAGGTGATATGGCTCGTGCCAGAATTTTCATGAAGCTATATCAAAAGGCAACAATGTGTTTGATTCAACTCATCCAATTCATGCTAGTTTGATTCGCACCGTTCCGTAATATACACGTACAGTTTCGTATTCGAGTCTTCGAGTCATCTGCTATGGTCTTTAATCGGATCAGGTAGCTTCTGGTGACTCCCAGCAGCTGAGCATCTAAAGGGTCTCGGCAGACTTATTGCAATCGCCGAATCGCCAAGCTTGGCGTTTTCGAATGTTAGCGATTCGCCAGCGATTCGCCTGCGATTCGCCGGCGATTCGGCGATTTGATATCAGCGGACGTAATATCTACGTACAAGAGTTTACAATGTTTGTTATAATTCGATTCATAACAAATATGCATAGACAGCATAGACTAACTCATTTGAACAGAGAAACATAAATAATAAGATAGGGAATGCACTTGCGCGCGCTGCTTTGTCTGAAATCGCCAAAACGCCGATGTCCAAATCGCCAGCCTCGGCGATTTTGGAATCGCCTACACAAAATGATAAATCAACTTGTAATTGAGTGTATGATTCATATTTTTGTGCATTTTGTGGAACAAGGATACGTTCACAGTAGTTCCCAAGATTGTCTTACACATTATTTGGAATTTCGAACTATCACCAAGACGGTGTGTTCATAGCGAATTATGTTCAGATATTTTATAAGAGTGAGTATATGTAAGAAACTCATGAAAACAACTATGAAATCTGTCAAAACACGACCGTAATAGTCGTGGCGATTCGCCGGCGATTAGTATGCCACCTCAATGGCGATTTAGAAGCGATTTTAGAATCGCTAGCGATTTCAGAAAATTCGATATGTATGCTTCACTACAGCGATTCGCTGGCGATTCGGCGATTGCGATAAGTCTGCCGAGGCCCAAACTCTACACTTCCACCATCCGCAACCGAAGTCCGCAGTCGCATAGATGAGTTTCTCCATGTCTCACATCAGAACGCCTGGTCCCAAGCGGCGAGCACGGATCCCGCCCGTCGCGCAGAATCACTCTACCGTATACCTAGCCTCCCCTTATTTCTATTTCCCTCGTTACCACCTCACTGCGCACAGCTATGTTCACCATAAACAATGCGAGAGAGTGGTATTCTCATAGACATAGTATTCGTAAGTACTTCGTAAGTATACATAAGTACTTACATCAATCAAATTTCCTCGTTTGTAACCCACACTACAGTCTTAGTTTCCGTTACCCATGCAAGCGGTAGCGACTTTTTTCGCCTAAATATCAACATGAAGAAACAAGCAAATGTAGAGATGATTTATTACTTATCGAGATGATTATTACGTATCAAAGACAATCGAGTCGTTATTGTTTCTTATCAATGACAATGTTGATTGTGTTGCTGTGGCTGTTCTGGAAGTTGAAAAAGAACCCGAAGTGCTTCTTGAACCACTGAAAAGAAATTGTATAGTGAATATGTTTTATCATTTAATTACACATTTCCCAACATTCGTACATCCGTTGTTTCTGATTATTGAGATTTTATATCTTTTTCTTTCTGTACTTTTGTTAAAAAAAATGTCTGCGGTATCCTATCAGCAAGGTTCATAGTGGAGAATATGCGATACCTTAATCCATCCTTGATCTTCTCCCATTCCTTCGCAGCAGTAGCCACTCGGGTTGAGGTAGGAAGACGGAGGACACTGACCGGCTATCGGGACTGCAACATCTCTTGATTACTAACACATTTCTGAAATGTGAGTGGTTGTCGATAGGACAACGACGTTCTCACTCACTTCCAATGGCGTTGTCTCCCGAGCAGATGGAATCCACGGTAGATGCATCCCAGCCGCTCCATCTCCCAGTGACAGCAGTAGTTGCATTGTCGTGACCGTAGGCACGACCAACCATGTTCCCAATGTCATCCGTTTACTGTTCTCAATCACTCCAACCAAGCGAATACTATCGCAACTATAAGTTTATATCACAACAACCATGCGAAATGTATCACAACTACATTACATTGAACGAGACCGAATACATAAACACAAACGATCTTCTCTACTGTGGCGCCGCCTCCCGTTCGCCGCTCCCAGCCAGCTGATCGCCGTCTCGCTGTGCGCCGACACCGCTCGCGCGCCAGCAGCTGCCCCTGACGCCATCGGAGCGCCGTCGTCTGGAATATTCCCGGATGAGTCTACATGAGGTGCGCGAGTCGATCCCACCTCATTCTGTTCTTTGTCCCGCCGGCGTGCGGTCGACCTCCCCAGTTGACAGAATCCCGTATTCTGAAATTGTCGTTTGTTGCCTTCTGATCGTCTCCGTTATTGACTGTAGTCCCATTGTTATTCTCCGACTACGGTCAATTGTTGTATCGTATTCGCTAGTGCCCATCTAGCCCGTTTCCTATATTCCCGTTCTCCATTCGTTCCGCCATATTCATAAGTGTTCGCCGATTACTGTTGTAACGTATTGTATTGTTGTTACCTCTGTATTGTTACTGCATTGCGATTGCGTTGTTCTAATAAAACAACTGAACCACCACGAGTGAACCACTGCTGGCCTCCTAACAAGAGAGCACATAACAATCCCACATCACTGATTGCCAATCAGAGATTAACACAATCCGCCGGAAACCACTCAGCCCAATTTACTGTTTTCGGGCGTGTTACGAGTGTGAATCGAGTCTCTACTACCCTCCACTGAACATGCATCCCAGTCCCTAGTGAAGGCGGGAGATGGGCTTGGGTCGAAGGCGGGAGATGGGCTTGGATCATACTGGCAGCAGCGGCCATTAAGATTGTAGATGTTGGGACCAGCAGGACAAGTTCCCATCACCGCATCTGCACAACGGAAAATCATGAGTGGAAGGAAAAGAGAAAGGATGCCAACCTCCCAGATAGTAGTCGTAATTACAGTATGTGCTGTAGGATATCGCACCAGCTGTCGCTGCCATAGCTAGAAGAAGCGGGCAGAACATCTAGAAAAATTAAATAGTTTAGCAAACGACTTGTAAAAGAAACGAAACTATATGCTATGAGTCTGTACCAGCGCTCTTTTATAAGATGTGCTACGTGGGGGTCACAGCCTGATCAAACGAATCCGCCGCCAATGATCACACGTGTATCTATTGAAGTGTTTATTTCCACGGCAAGGGAGAAGATCATCATGAAACTCCGCACCTGAGCAACCAAAACGCCCACAGTTTGTGGAAGTAGCATCGGCTTTCCAATCTACTTTGATTTTCGATTTTGTCCCTCACCAAGGATGGGCTGTAAGGATGGGCACTAAATAACATCTTTATGTTTTGTGTCTCGATAACTGTTTATCCGGGACCGACTCACAACCCGCCTCTGACATCCAGAATGTTATCTCTCATGAGTATCGTGTACCCAAGTTGGCTTCCGATGCTCCCGCTAGCTGACACATAAGTTGCCAGTCGACTTCGACTTCTTCTGCGTTGCTCCAAAAACAGAGTGATAAAAATACAGTAATGCAACACCTACTGCGAGTTACGATAGCACGAGTTTCGGTAGTTCAATTGAACCGCTCATGCAAAATGTCCACGTGCAAGAAGACGCTCGTGCGAACAGGCGTATGGGGCCAAGGATGTGCTCCGCGCAAGCTAAAAACACGACTCGTCATTTCGGCCGGGTCCCGCTGTCCGCAGTCAAATACCGCGTCGCGACCGCTCCGCTCATGTTTGACAATGGGCTGGCGCAGTGCCAGGTGATGCGAGCGGTCATTCCCCACAGGGCATTAGCGCGCGGCACGGTCGCTGTCTGCGGACACGCTGCGACAGAGATGGGCGACCGAAATGACGAGCCGTGAAAAAACACCGAACAATGTCAAAATGAATTCAACTGTTAATGTATATATCCACGAAATACCAACTCGAAATATAAGGGATAAAAGGACTTATTAGTATGTTCTGGGAAAATACATTTTTGAGTCGTGCCGTTTCATCGGCTGTGTCGTGTGACGCTGTGCCGCTTATCATTTCGTGCATCTGTCCTCAATAGATCGATATCCTTCTCGTGCTCGTCCTCGCACTCCACGTCGAGCTGTTTTCTTCGGTTCCCAGTTCGTAAACTCGTTTGCTCAGTGTCCGCAGGATTCCCGCACGACAGAACTCCTGCATGGATCACCTTGCGTCTCATCACTGTGTGCTGTGCTGGTCGAATCCAGCCGCTCTGGATAACTCCCCTGATCAATGTATTGTTTCTCCTCGAGTGTGAAGGGCCAAATTGGGACTGCCAGTACTCCGCGCATCTTCTTATCCATCTACGAACTGCCTAACCTCGAGACTAATGTACCAGGAGAATAGCTCACAGACGCAATTCAACTGACCGCAATTCAAGTAGCGGTCATTCTCTTCAAAACACCCTCAAAACGCCTATGACTACTTCGAAAACGCCTTCGAAAACGTCTCAAAAAACAATCAACAAAATAACCTCCCAAACATGAAACATACGACCATTTTCCTCCCAAACATGAAACATACGACCATTTTCGATGGCAAAAATTTGGTCGTTTATCGAAAGCGTTTCAAAGCAGTTTCGCAGTAGTTTCGAAGTCATTTTCGAAAGCCGCTTCGAAGAGTTTCTCGAAGAAACTGATCGCATCCTCAAATGGGGTAGCCTAAGTGTAGAAAATTGTGCACTTCTGATCGCAAATAGGACACGATAGTTATTTCCTTTATTTCGACTTTTCTAATGTGTTGTTCCACAGGGGACAGGGAAAATCTTAATTTCTGTAATCGAATGTAGAAAGCTCACAACTATCTGCCTAAAGAAAACTATAATTGTTTTAATTGTGGGCCATGTGAACTGCACTTTAATGCTTCTACTGCTACTGGAACGAAACTGGGCAAAGTATATCGTGAACTGAACACCGAACAAGACAGCTCGATCGTGATTTTGGAGTTTAAAATCACCCACTAGAGGTGTGCTCTTCTCGCACTCTCTCTCCCTCTCTTTGCCCATGTCCCCTCCCAACAACCCCTTGGATATAATCCCCCTCCTCCACACTCTCGTGGAACAGCAGGGACGGATGCTGTCCAACCAGGAGGCGATGCTCAAGAACCAGGGAGAGCAGCTGGCCGCGCTCACATCCATCGTCCACCAGCACACCGACAAGATCGAGGACATTGCGCGTTCCGTCTGCGCCATCTCTTCCCAGCGCGCTCTCTCGCCGGCTACTCGCCCGCTCACCTACTCGGACATCACACGCGCTGTGCACATCGATCGCCACGTTGTGGAGGATAAGGCGACCCGAGCAGTGATAGTCGGACGGCACGAGTGCTCGACCCCTCAGGAGACTGCCGCCGCTGACAAGCTCTTCCTGCAGGCGCTCGTTAGTGGTACAGCCGACCCCACTCTCATCGGACTTCTCAACGAGGGCCGTATCTCGTCGCATCGCCACCCGCCGAATCGCAAGAAGGACGAGCACAGAATCATCAAGATCCAGTGCCCGGATGCCGACACTCGCACGGCTCTTCTGCGCGGAGTCTGGGGTCACCGCTGGACCGACCTCGAGAATCTGCAGTTCCGGTACGCCAGGAGGGACTACACGCAACCGGAGCTCGACCAGGACTACGCTCTCCGCGCTGAGGCCAAGAAGAAGAACGAGGAGGCCGGCAAGGTAATCGTCGTGGTGAGGGATGGCCGCCTGCACACCCTGCGCACGCCTCGCCCGTTCACCGACCACAAGAAGCCGACACCGGCCCCTCCCACCGTCACCGACTTCATCCCGCCGTCTGCGCCCGTGCTCCTTGGGGACGCCCTTCCACTCGCGTTCCGATAGGCCGTCGCACGCGGGTGGTGTTTTAGCGCTGTACAATTCTTCTCTCACTGTTCAACATGTTGCCAGCAAATCTCTCAATAACTTATGTGAGGTTCTCGTATTTGACATTCTACCGTCCCCCACGTTCGTATACTCCAAACCAATTCGTTTCATAACCTGTTACCGTACCCCTGGGTCATCTCAAATAATTAAATCTACTGGTTCGCAATTAATATCGGAATTGGATTCACTTATTGATCATGATAATCGGTTTCACCTGATTCTTGGTGATTTTAATGCCCCCACTATCAATTGGAAGACCTTCCAAGCTTTCGATTACTTTGACAAATCACTGCTCGGCTTCTCCCTTTTACACTCCCTTTGTCAAACTGTTCAGCGTGCCACAATGGTCAGACGGGTAGGTAGACGTGCGCATACTCTTGATCTCGTATTTACGGACAACATTAGTCTCATTGGTTCCTCTAATTCACTCCCCAAATTCTCCACTTGTGATCATTTACCTATTGAAAAAATCTTAAAAATTCATGAATATCCACCCAACTCCAACGTCTCTCTCACCTTGCACCGAAACTATAAAAAAGCTAACTGGATGAAAATTAATGAAATCATTTCTGAAATCAATTGGAGTCGCGTATTTATTGGCAAAAACACTGAGGATGCGTGTTCTGAATTCTACCGTATTATTCACAACATAATCGATGATCACATTCCACTTGTCGCTTCAAAACCCAATCGCACCCGCTCTCTTCCATCTCATTTAAATAAGCTGAAGCGACATGCTATGAAGTTATCATCGATTAGACCGCAATCTATGGATTCAGATCGAGCTCAGCGTAAATTACGCAAAGCTATTTATAAATAGAATTGTAAACGTGAGAAAAAATTAATTGTTAATGGAAACCGGTCAGCATTCTACCGGGACGTTCGCCAAAAAATGAATCCAGCAGATGGTATAAGCTCTCTCTGCAACAATGGAGTTTTTGTACACGAATCAGAATTTAAATGTGAACTTTTTGCTGCATATTTTGATTCAGTTTATGCTAATTTGGGTTCCCCTCCTGGTCTGAACTGCAATATTTGAAAGAATCTCTGGATGTTATTGATATTTCTCTTTTAACTGTTCATCATTTTATCAGTAAACTAAAATCTAAATTCAACACTTCTCCAGATGGAATTAATAATGTTTTTCTTAAAAACACTTCGAAATCCATAACGGTTCCGCTGACCATTTTATTTTCCATGTCTATGTCAGTTTGTTCTATTCCGCAGATCTGGAAAGAAGCATGGATTAAGCCTCTATACAAAAAGGGTCCTCGTGAACTAGTCTCGAATTACAGGCCTATATCTCTAACTTGCAGCATTTCCAAAGTTTTTTAACGCCTGTGCGTGAAACAAATAACAGATTTCTTTGAGAAAAATAACGTTCTTTCCCCTAAACAATTTGGTTTTCGCAAAAATAGATCTACAAATGCCCAACTCATTGAATGCCATAGCCATTGGTGTAAATATGTTTCGGCAGGTTTAGTCGTTGACTGCATATACTTTGATTTCATGAAAGCTTTCGACACCATAAACCATTCACTTCTGTTTAAAAAATTAGATTCCATGGGCATCCGCGGAAATACTCTTGGTTGGATTAAAGAGTTTCTCAAGGACAGAAAACAGTCCGTTATGGTTGGTGGCAAGCAATCAAAACCAAGTACTGTTAACTGTGGAGTTCCTCAGGGTTCCTGTTTAGGCCCACTACTTTTTAACGTATTCATTGACAACATCTCTGATAATTTTCCTGATAATGTTAAGTGCGCGCTCTATGCAGATGACTTGAAAGTGTACTACCCGTTTGACCCTTGTGATACAACTGCTGCGTCCATATTCCAACTAGCTATAAATATCGTAATTGATTGGGCATCCTCTTGGGGGCTACAAATTTCCACGGAGAAAACTCAAATTCTACACATAGGTAAGAAAAACCCTAAGCACACTTACTTTGTACAAGGGTGTGCCTTAGTCCCTGTTAAAATCGCTAAAGATTTGGGTGTTCTCATGAGCGGATCACTCTTATTCAGAGATCACTACACCCACATTATTCAACAAACTCTTTTCGCCATAAATGATTTTTTCAGAACCTATAAAACCAGGGATCTTAACATCTTGGTAACTGCCTACAAAACTTATTTTAGGTGCAAATTGGAATACTGCACTGAACTATGGAATCCGCAGGATGTATTTTCTGTGAACCTCATTGAAAATGTACAGCGTTATTTCACTCGTCGCGTGTGTCAGCGTATCGGTCGCACCCTTTCCTATCCTCAACGCCTAGAGCTACTCAATCTTGAAACACTCGAATATCGCCGTTTTTTGAATGACATCACCTATATACATAAGTTCATTCACTCTAAAACAATTTTGGATTATCAAGGGCTTTTCACTATTATTCCAACAAGATCCAGAAACTCAAACGAATTTAGAATTGTGCCTTCACTCGATAACAATGGCCAAATAAGCACATTTCTTAGTAGAGCTTTTAGTACCTGGAATGCCTTACCTTCTAACGTTGTACATATTCGTGACCACACCTCTTTTAAACAACACCTATCTTCCCTAGAATTAATGACACTGTCTAAAATCCGTCGTTTTTGAGCACATCCATGTTTTTCCTTTCCTTTTGTATTATATCATGTTATCTATCGTTCATGTTATGTCTCCCTTTCACACATACCAATGTCGTATTCTATTTTCTTTCCCGTTTTGCAATGTCTTTGTTTATGTAACACGACAATAAATATATATATCTGGCATGACATATAAGGAGTGGGAGAACGAGTTCGCGGATGCTATCGATCTGCCGAAGAAATATGCTGATATGCACGGAAGGAATGGCACACCGAGTCTTACGATACGACAAATAATATATCTTTTATTCATGGGTGCTTTTTACTTCATGTTCATGGATACATTCATACATTTTGACATTCATTTTGACTTGATTTTCTGGTGTGGGACGAAATCAGAAACTCAAAAAGATCAAAGTAGATCGAAATGCCAATGACCCTTCCATAAACTATGGGCGTTTTTGGGTTTTGATTGCGCAGGTGCGAGGTTTTATTTTTATGGTAGATACGCATGTATAGATTCGTTTGATCAGGCTGTGAACACCACGTATACCGTAGCAATTCAACAGTTGGGAGCAGCAAATCTCATAAAACGTATAAGCGGTTTTATAAGCGGATATAAGCGGGAACACTACCATTTTAATTTTTCGGTTTCATTGCTAAACAAAAGAAAACATTCCTGCAAACACTATTTATTACCATACAAGCAACATTGATGAGTGGTGTTGAACCGAATCAAAAAGTTGTTCAAAGTTGTTTAGTCGCTTCAGAAAAAGTGGTCGAAACGACAATCAACTTGAATGAAGGAGAGACTCTGAAAATGAACGCATTTTGTTTTTTACTGATTATTATTATTATTTACTTATTTTTACTTTTCAAAATCTATTTGTTTAAATTTCTAAAATTTCTTCACAAGCGGTAGGTCACGGCTTGCTGGGTCAGAGAGACAGTCAGGTCAAAGAGAACGAGCGAATGAGGGTGACGGAAGAGTGTGTCGGAAGGAGAGAGCGCAGACATACCTAAGCATAGCGAGAGTGTGTATCACAATCAGCGGGCGCAGAGAAAATTCTTCATCTCTTTTTTTTATTTTTCACATCTACTCCATTCATCCCTCCCTCCTCCTTCTCTCTCTCTCTCTCCTCACTCTCTATTTCTCTCTCTCTCTTTCTCTCTCTCTCTTTCTCTCTCTCTCTCTTGTCTACACACATTTCTGTATATTCTCCCTCCCCTCTCCCTCTTCCCTCTTCTTTCTAAATACTCTTCCCTCCCTCTCTCCCTCTCGTCTATTCTTACGTCTCCGCTGCGGTGACAGCAACTTTCCAGAGACAGTACTCTGCTTCTTCTGTCTACTGTCACGTCTCTGCTGCGGTTACAGCAACTATCTACAGATTGAAATTGAAGAGGAATCCTCGAAGACGATGAAACTCTCGGAGACGTCTCTTTGTGATCGATCGTTGACGCCCGGATCACCGCTGAAATCGAAACTTCCCCAGAAGGGACAGGGGATGACTAGCAGTACCAATAGCACGTACTCATCCACGGGACTACCGCAACTCGTGTTATCGGAACGCGCAGTAGGCGTTGTATTACAGTGTTTTTATTACTGTTTTATAGCAACACTCGAGATAACATTCTGGATGGCAGAGGCGAGTTGTGAGTCCGTCCCGGATAAACAGTTATTGAGACACAAAACAAAGAGACGTTATTCGGTGATCTTTCAGCTTGTGCGGAGCCCATCCTTGGTGTGGGACAAAATCGAAAATCAAAGTAGATTGAAAAGCCAATGCTACTTCCACAAATTGTGGGCGTTTTGGTTGTTCAGGTGCGGGGTTTCATGATAGATACGCGTGTGATCATTGGCGGCGGATTCGTTTGATCAGGCTGTGACCCCCACGTAGCACATCTTATAAAATAGCGCTAGCACACACTCATAGCATATAGTTTTGTATATTTTACAAGTCGTTTACTGCTAACCTGATGAACCTTTCTAGATGTTTCACCTACTCCTCGCTATGGCAGCGACAGCTGGTGCGACATCCTACAGCACATACTGTAATTACGACTACTATCTGGGAGGTTGGCTCGGCATCTTTTCTCATTTCCTTCCACTCATGATTTCCCGTTGTGCAGATGCGGTGATGGGAACTTGTCCTGCCGGACCCAACATCTACAATCTCAATGGCCGCTGCTGTCAGTTTTCCGACCCAAGCCCATCTCCCGCCTTCACTAGGGACTGGGATGCAACTACTGCTGTCACTGGGGGATGGGGCGGCTGGGATGCATCTACCGTGGATTCCATCTGCTCGGGAGACAACGTCATTGGAAGTGAGTGAGAACGTCGTTGTCCTATCGACAACCACTCACATTTCAGAAATGTGTTAGTAATCAAGAGATGTTGCAGTCCCGATAGCCGGTCAGTGTCCTCCGTCTTCCTACCTCAACCCGAGTGGCTACTGCTGCGAAGGAATGGGAGAAGATCAAGGATGGATTAAGGTATGGCATATTCTCCACTATGAACTTCGTTTGCTTATTTGATTAAACAGACAAATCACGATATGGTTATATACTCACTACACAGTTTCTTTGCAGTGGTTCAAGAAGCACCTCGGGTTCTTCTTCAGTTTCAAAGACAGCCACAGCAACACAATCAACATTGTCATTGATAAGAGAGATCAATAACTATTGATTTATTGATCGATACGTAATAAATCACCTGCATGACTGCTGGTTTCGACTTGTTGATATTTATGTTTTCTGTTCAGCAAACTACAGATACTAAGTACAGATGAAAAGTTTGACTATATTGAGTGTATTAATTCAAACGTATCACCATCGACTAGATGAAGTTATTTTATTCGAGTAACAAACAGTTACAATAACACATTGATACAGTAATCAGTAACACACAATACAGTAGATTGTACATACACGCAGCTGACTGAGATCTGTTGGGATGAGAGGCCGCGAGACCCGTGGAGTGGCTTGAGGAAGAGAAGTAGTAGACATAGAGGAAAGGGAGAGGGAGAGGAGAGAGAATGGCAGGCTGACCATCTAGTAGTTTGAGAGCGTGGATAATGATAGAGAGGTTGTAAAGCGAATGCATTGGAGCAATATTTCACAAGATGCTGAGGGCTCAAGCCATGACAGCGGTGAGCTCTGCAGTGAGCGGCCCGGAGTGGATGCCGGAATCCTCGCTGTCTGCCACTCGCGTGTCAGAGGGGACAATGGCTGCACACTCTCTCCGCTCACCTGAAACAACGAACACTGTACTGTGTCGTAGAAAGGATGCGTCCGAACAAGCTTTGTATATCGTCTCATTTTAGTCAATTGTTGGAACTGACCAGTCTCCGGATGCTGCTCGTTCTCGGATGCGAACCCACTACTGCTGACGTCATCGTGTTCCAGAGACGCTTCGATGGGTATGACAACGGGAGTGGGAGAAGAGTCGACGTGGTGACACAGGTTCTGCAATACTAACAATTAAAATCAAGTATACCACATAACTTGCGCATACGTTTGTAGTAATATTATCGCCGCCATAACTGTTTTTGATAACTGATGTATCAAAGTCACTATAGGTGTTCACCTGCAGCTCCCTCCACTGATCCTTGTGATATGGTATACTGAGTGCTCCGGCGAGTGGGGCGCAATCTCGAGGGAGGTGGAAGACAGTCTCCCGATGAGACGGCACGGAAGAGCCACACAGCGAAAGGGTGAGCTGAAAAATGGTCGTAGTACCTTTGTGCTCTATAGATTATCTCATTATGCTGCAAGTGGTTAGATGTTGTGGTTGAAACGTATGCAATAAAAAAAGCCAGCGGAAATCGCGTTTCACAAGAAAAGAGTGTTTACAAAAAGGAAGAAACGTATCTGACCAGTCTGGGGTCGAATGGGCTGAGCGCGGCCTGGAAGTGGGCATAGACAGCGGAGAATGGGTTGCAGGACACTGCGGGGAGGGGAGACGAGGGCAGGAGCAGCACCAGCTGAACGACCATCGATTATATACATTATATAATTATTTTCATCATTAGTTTTATCCTTCATTTATACGCCCATCGTTTTATTCTGCGCAAAAAACTACGACCATCTCAGGTTGTCATGAATGATTTCGTTTTGTACGTGGCATAATCATGTCCTAAAGTATATTTGTGATTTTCATTGTAACTGAAAAAGAATTGCTCACCTTGTCGGCTCGTTCCATCTCCCTGTCCAGCCACTGTGCCACGTTTCTCTCCACCTCACCCACGCGCCACTTGTCGAACACAACATGGCAAGACGGGCTGAAGAAGGAGAGTAGGGAGGGAGAAGGAGAGAAAGAGAGAGAGAGAGAGAGAGAGAGAGAGAGAGAGAGAGAGAGAGAGAGGAGAGAGGAACTGAAAAATGGGAGAAGAAAGGGTGGACATGTGTCATATTGCTTTGGACAAGAAGCGCAATCAAACCGAAACCATGTGTAGTCTGGAGTCTGGACACAAACTCATTTGAAAACGAAAACCCTACCTCAATATCTTTGCCAGTTCCTCCGCTACCAGCGAGTCTTTTTCCCATTCGTGTGACGCAATCAGAAGGATACGGTCTGTAATGGCATAGATCCATTGTGTCCCTACGTTTTGCTTGGATAATGTAATGCTGTTTGCCAGATTATGTTTTGATGATTCAGTCATGATTTGATATCATCCATGATTTGATATATGAGAGTGTATGTACGTTTCACAACTGGCATAAAATGTGCAATAACATTCTGGTATAATAAGATCTTATCGTAATGCTCATCAATATAATGCATCATATACAAAGTCTATTATCTAGTTTCTTACTTGTGAGCAAAAAATGAAACAACCCGTGTAAC
>CAWZYM010000171.1:30000-65000 GCA_963966185.1 Rhabditoides inermis
AAAAGAGAGAATTGCGGCTTGTCGCTTGTAACAACATCTATATGCACTCTTTCCGAGCAGTGTTGATGACCCACTATGCATCTCATACATTATGGAAGAGGGGAGGGGAGAGAGAGGGAGGGGGAGAGAGAGAGAGAGAAAGAGAAAAAAAAGAGAGATGTAAGAAGGGAAAACAAAGAGAGGCGCGAGAATCAGTTATCCTTCGTAAAGACGATCATTCGAAGTTGTTGTATTTTTATTAGTGAAATGATTGTTATGTGATCTTTGTGAGATATGATGGATGAAGATATTTTCCCACGTAAAGTTTCTCTCTTTTTTCGAATTTCTGCGATTGCAAACGAGCTGAATGCGAAACAAACACGCAGACTGACGGGAACATCAAAGTTGAGAGATGAATCTGACCGATATCTGTAGGAAAGAGACGGCAGGGAGAGGGGGAGACAGAGGAGAGAGAGAGAGGGGAGAAGGAGAAGGAGAAGGGAAGAGGAGAGAGAAGCAATCAGATTCTAGAATGATCGAAAACAATGAAAGTTGTAGGACTTTGTACCGATTGTTGTGAACAGAACGTGTAGTCTTTGCTGAACTGTTTGATAAACGCTTTGATTGAGACGAAACGATTTTACGATTCGTAATGTTGACAAGGGAAGGCAATGATCTTGTGATAACTGCGAGCTGAGGTTTTATCGAAATTCCGAGACTAATATTAGAACTCGATATACGTGTCTAGTCAAAAGTATTTTGTTAAGGAAACCACGTGATTGAGAAAAGGTGAGGTGAGAAATGAGAAATGTTGTGACTGAAGGTGAAGGCACAGTAAGCAGTAAGTGCACGCGGAATCAAATCAAGTAAAAGGTGGAGATGAGGTGTTGGTGTGGTAAAATGGGTAATCAAATCTGAAGAAACTGTTCGCGATGGGAATACATGAAAGGTCATAAAGACAATGTAAAAACCTCACCTTTAGAATCACAGCTGTGTTCCGTATCGGGTAGACGAAATAGCATTTCCGATGCTCCATCAGTGGACAGAGGCAGAAGAGCGATTCGAATACGGTAAGCAGTAAGCAGTGATAGTGTAGTCTTCAGCGAAAGGTAGTGCTGAAATGACGTCAATATACTATAGATCAATCGCTATTTTCGAGAGAGAGAGAGAGAGAGAGAGAGAGAGAGAGAGAGAGAGACTTTATTTATAGCACGCTACACTTTTGCAAGCACTTGTTTTGATGGGAGTTGCGGGAGAGTTGTCTTTACGATCTCACATTGAGAAGTGTTGTCGTGTAGTCAACGGGCGATGAGAGAGTCGCGGTGTACACTGACGGTACGGTAGAAGACGCGTCGCCCACATCTTCAGAAACGGTTATCTACAAATACGTGTTGCTATATTGGATTCATATATAATGTGAACATTGTGCTTGAAACATGATATGTACCTGGAACCCTGTTATAGGTTGGTTGAGTGTTCTGGCCGTGGGAAAGCGCCATCGAATGGTGGCATCCACAAAAAGATGTCCAGAGGATACGTTTGTCTGAAATGCACTTTCAAGTTGGCGTGCGTGCGTGTGTGTTTTCAGTTTGTTGGAGAGAGAGAAGGGCAATCGCATTCTATTTTGGTGTTTCTCGGGGCGAAAGTGTCTTGTGAACACGAAAAAACGCCGCCATGCGCTCGAAGAACCGTGAGTAGCAGACCAGGCGCGATAAGAACAACCAGAAGATCTAACAATAGAGATAGTATACCATGCGTGATGGAAATCTGGAGTGAGTGGACGCACCTTGAGCAGGTAGAGTGTCTGCAGGTCGAAGGGCGCGGCGGTCGCCCACTCGCGTCCGGTCGGAGACGCCGACTCGCTGCGACGGAGCAGGCAGGAGAGGGGAGCGGACGGCTTGAGACACGACTGGATGTCCTCACCCAGGCAGGGCGGCAGATGGACACAGATGAGCAGAGCTACGACCGCCACTCGCATAGCATCAACACTCCACAATGCGGCGCTCTAATCGGCTGTGATACGGGGAGGGGGGAGAGTGATAGTGTTCACTTGTGCAGATAGGGCGAGACTGCGGTGGCGTGTGCTGTGTGTGTTATACCAGATGAAAGGGGAGGGGGGAGGAGCTCTGCCTGAAATGTGAAGGTGCTACATCGATTTGAGAGAAAGAGATGGTATCTAGCGATGGTGGTGGTGGTGGCAGATGTTCGAGATCTACAGTAATATATAGTGATAGACATTTATCTCGAAACGAAATAATGTGAGCGAAATGCAAAGGATACTGTTAAAGTAGTAATAATGACGTCATGAAGGTGTGAAGTGCGGTGGCAGCGAAAGTAGAGTGGAAATTCGGAGAGCAATCACCTCTCACTCGATAGTGGATGGCTCCACAGCGTGACACGATCGATGCAAAGTTCAATCGTCGTATGTTGGAAGAAAAACAAGATTTATTGACGCGGTAATGAGTTTTTGTTCCCGCCACGAATCACCTTTTTGCTGGCAGGCGGCTACAAAAGCTGCATCTCAGCTGGCATTGGTCCAATGGGAATTTGAAATTTTGATTGTTTTTCTTATTTATTATTAGTTTTTTGTGTTTCTTTTCACATTGTTTCGTTTACAGCACATACACAATGGCAGCGGCAGCGCAGTTCAACACAGAAGACAAGCCCGTCCCCAACATTGCGCCTCAATTCGTGGTATGTACTTTTAAATGTGCGTGGCGCTCTAGAATCCTGGAACTGATTCTCAAATATCACCACGTATTACAGTATGAACATTGAAATATTTCTCAGGTGGATCGTGCGTTGACTGCGAAAGAGCACGCTCTGGAGAACACGTTTGTGTTTTCGTACTTTGTGCGGCCGGCGGGCAAGTTCGATCCGGAGGACTACGCGTCGTACGTGCAGCCCGTCGCCAGCTGCGCCTCTGTCGAGCAGTTCTGGTCCGTCTACACATTCCTCCGCAGGCCCGGAGGTGCGTTCACGTGCTGTCTAATGGTTGTCCCCCGCGCTGTGCCAAGTTTTTTTTCTAGTCCGCACTGTAATGTTGTTTCGTTTGCTGTGACATCAGTGTTGCAGATTGTGTTTGCAGTGTGTGATGTGTTTGTATTTGCAGATGTGCAGGAGAAGGTGGACATGCACTTCTTCAAGCGGGGCGTGAAGCCAGTGTGGGAGGACGAGGCCAACTGCAAGGGCGGCAAGTGGATCCTTCGCCTCAAGAAGGTACGCCTATATATTATGCGTGTTAAATCTTACAACTATCAGTCGATGCTATTTTCACTCTCTCTTTCCAATTTTCAACAAAATAAGTTTTTGTAAATTGTAGGTTTCATATGCCATACACATATCGTTCTTGAGATATTTATTCAATTGGTGGTTCCTGTTACTTCATAAATGTAAAACGCAAACGTAATACATGGTCCTCACCGACCGCTTGTACAGGGTCTGGTGTCTCGTGTGTGGGAGAACCTGCTTCTGGCGATGATCGGCGAGCAGTTCCTGGTGGGCGAGGAGATCTGCGGCGCCGTGTGCTCGGTCCGCAACCAGGAGGACATCGTCAGTCTCTGGAACAGGTACACGCACGAGCTAGCAAGCTAGCATTCGATTTCCTTTGTATATTTATATTATATTTGTTGACATGATGTGTGTTTTGTGATTGTGCCAACCTAACAGTTGTTTTCTCCCGTGTTGTGCCGTGTGCGACAGAGTCAGCACTGGCCGGTGGTAAACAGTTGTAAACTAGATTGAACAGAAACCGAACTACTAAAACGAATCAACAGTTGGTTTTGCGGGGCAGTGAAGTATTTTCGTGAGTCTAGTCATTTCCGCTGTTCTTCACCTAGTTATAGTCGATATACGTTTCAATGTAACTTTATTTTCGAAGAATTTCTTATTGTAATAATAATGCTTTAGTTCTGTAGCAGAAGATCGTTTTGAATGTTTACGAACTATTTGTTTAAAATAATTGCAGGACTGCTGCGAATTCGGGAGTGACGAATCGTATCCGCGACACGCTGCGCCGAGTGCTGAACCTGCCGGCGAATGCAGTGCTTGAGTACAAACGACACGACGACTGCCTCAAGTGAGTGCTCATTCACTCTATCGATTGACGTACCTGCGGGTGTGTATTTAGGGAATGTGTAGTTGGTTGTGGTGGTATTTGGCGTGTTTCAGGGACCAGAGCAGCTACCGCCACACGACCAACGTGGACGTGCGGAGGTAGAGGGGCGAGGATGCGGGGAGGAGGATGGGGAGGGCGACGAGCATGTTTCCTGTTGCCGCCGTCGACCCGACCCCCTTCACCCACTCCCACTCCCACAACACGTCTCATCTCAGCCCACACACAACACAGTCTACATCCTGACTTCTATTTGCATATTTATCGAGATGTTATATACACAACACGCCATTTACTATCCCCTTTTTTCTCTCTGTATGAGCAAGTTGTTACCTTCACCTATGCACCTACACACGCACGTCGGGTGATTGATTGATAAATGATAGACAATCACATTGAGGAATGAGTCGTTGAGTGATGATGCTAACGGTTGACTAATCCGAGAATCCGACTAATATCTGGGCTGGAGGGTGGATGTTGTTGTGCGCGGTGCGTAATCTGTGAGTGCATCTGTGGACCGGTATTGTATTGGATAGGAGAGGGGCTCTCGCTGATTCTCGATTGCGCCCCCGAAAGGAGCCCGCGGACAATCCACGTATACGTGGTATGCATACACACGCATGTCCCGAGCGCGCATCGATTGCGCCTCCCAAATACGTACCTGCGTAGTCTGTACTTTATACTCGTTGGTTTCCCGCGCGTTTTTTGGTAGATCAGTGTGTTTGGCGCGCGCGGGAAAGCACTGCTCGGTCGGGTGTAGCGGGTACAGTGTCTACCCGCGTGCGATGTGTGTTGATGGAGTGGTGTCTAGATGGGATGGGCAAGGGCTGCCGGCCTGCTATCCATCCTCGCCGCCGCCGCCTCTGCTGTCGGACACTACAACAAGGATGAGTATGTGAGTAGGACACCTATCTCTCTCTCTCTCTCTCTCTCTCTCTCTCTCTCTCTCTCTTCCTTCTATCAATGGTACCATTATAGATTCCTGTGTACGTGAACAAGGTCGGTCCGTATTCGAACATTGACGAGACGTACCACTACTACTCGCTGCCGCTGTGCCGCCCCGAGAAGGTGGGTACTGATTGGCGTATTGGCGTATTGATTGATTGCTTCAGATCGAGCACAAGTCTCTGTCGCTGGGTCAAGTGTTGGCGGGCGATCGCATGGCCGAGTCGTCGTTTCGCATCCGAGCCGATCTGGAGAAGGTGGAAAAGTGAGTGGGCGGGGAGAGGGAGAGTTAGGTTGATTGGTAAAGTGGTTCTCGTCAGTTATTGATTGATAAATTGGTTCTCTTCAGGCAATCTTTGTGTGCTCCGTACCAGCTCTCTGCCGAGGATGCCAACCAGCTAGTGGAGGCTATCGAGGGAGACTACTACTTTGAACTGATTGTCGGTAGGTGTTTATTGATCTGTTATTGATTGATGTTTGGCTTTGCAGACGACCTGCGAGTGCGCGCGTTCGTGGGCCACGTGACGGAGTTGGAGGTGATTCCCCACGCACACGTGGTCTCCATCTACACTCACTACCTGCTGAGGATGGAATACAGGAAGGACGAGGACGGCGTCGTAGAGGTGTGTCAGGAGTACGGTAGATTGGATGGGATACGGTAGAACTGCATTACTGTGCTGTTTCTCAGATCATCACGGTGTCGCTGCTGCCTTCCTCTCCGAAGCCTCTGGAACACGACAAGCCTGCGGAGCTGTCTCTGAGCTATGGGGTGGAGTGGGTGGTCAGCAAGTGAGTGGAGGAGGGAGGAAGACTAGGCAACCTGGTTGAATGGTCCCTTTTGTGCAGTGGCACGATGGCTGACCGGCACGACTCTGTCCCTCTTGTGTCGTCTGCCGGCTCGCAGGTGCACTGGCTGTCCGTCCTCAACTCGGCCCTCCTCGCAGTCTTCCTCACCGGATTCGTTCTCGTCATTGTGGTGTGTATTTGTCTAGATTATAACTGTTCTATTGCCGGAACAGACATTGGTTTTTGAACATGGCATGGAATTAGTAGTGTTTGGGAAGCGTATTCAATAAGTGAATGGTCTGGTGTTGTGCACTAAAATGAATAGCAGTGGTGAAGCGTACAGTTACCATGGTGGCAGTGGAACAAGTGTGGTGTGTTGCAGTTGTCGTCGGTGCGTCGCGATCTGTCGCGCTACGACTCCCCGGGCGACGGATTCGACGAGGACCCACTGATGGAGAACGGATGGAAGACGGTGGGAATGGACGTGTTCCGCACCCCGAGATACCCCATGCTGTACAGCGCCATCATTGGTGGGTGACACTGCAAAAGCAATTGAGACTGGGTTTCAACTAGGTTCCACTTCTGGTAGTGAATCATGATCACATTATTGGTCAGTGGAGACTGTTAATTATAAGAAATTGTTGAAACCTATTTGTCACTTGATGTTTTTCAGGCGTGGGCGCTCAGCTGCTTGTGTTTGTGGGTACTGTCCTACTGATCGGCTCCCTGAATGTGATGAGTGTGCACAGACACGGACTGATCAACACCATATCCGTCATCGTGTACGCGTGGACAAGCGGTGAGTGGTGACTGGTAGGGTAGGGCGGTAGGGCGGACATTCGGATGTCATCATGGTGGCATATTGTCGAAACTTATTGATATGATATATGTGCATTAGGTGAAACATACTATGTGCGCGAAGAATAGTCTTGGGTTTCGCTGGCGATGTGTTACTTCTTTCCGTGACTGTATACTGTTCCCCAATTACCCTTCTCGAACAAGACGTTGGACATTGTATAGGTGAAACATATCTCATAATCACGCTGTCGTTTTACATACTCAATCATATCACTCTACCGTATCCCTCTACCCTACCATATCCCGCTACCTACTCGCTACCGTTGCAGGCGTTGCGGGCTTTGTGTCGTCGCACCGGTACGCGTGTTGGTCGGGCACTCGCTGGGTGGCCAACATCCACGCCACCTCGCTCCTCTTTGTAGCGCCCCTCGTCGCCTGCTGGGCCATCACCAACACTGTGCAGTGGGCGCACGGTGGCACGCAGGTCGGCACAGGGGGCACTGATATTTCTGCGATCAGTGAAGTTGTATTGTTCTTGTCAGTTGATAGTGGATAGTGGATATTGATAGTATTCATGCTGTGAAACGTAATGGGTGTAGTTTGGGAGCGCACTGTCGCAGTATTACACTAGTCGGAGTATTCTTGGTTACTTTCTAACTCTGAAGCTTAGGTGTCAAAGGTGCAGTAGGAGTAGAATAATGTACAGGTTTTTTCGCAACTTGCATTATGATGCATTATGATCGTTACAGGCTCTTCCCTGGACTACGGTGACTATCCTGGTTGCTATCTGGGTAGTGTTTGGCTACACTCTGACCGTGCTTGGTGGACTAGCCGGAAAAGCTATGGCTGACAAGAAGTGGGTACTGTAGATGGGTTACTGTACTGTAATGGTTACTGTAGGGCGATTCCGTGTCGCATCCGCGCGATTCCCCGCCAGCTGCCCTCTCTGCCATGGATTCACTCGACGCCCGCTGCCTCTGTCATGGCTGGAATACTGCCGTTCTGGTGAGTAGAGGGTACTGTAGCTGCTGTAGGGATACTGTAGCGTACTGTTTCAGTTCGATCGTGATCGAGTTGATGTACGTGTTCTCTACTCTGTGGGGCCACGAACAGTACACGTTGTGGTACATAGTGCTCATCATGTACTGCCTGCTGGTGGGTGGGATTCAGGGGTACGGTAGGTCAGATACGGTAGTGGTTTGTGTGATTGTGGATACGGTAGCCTAACAGTGATAGCCTGATACAATGTGTTACTAGTACAATGTGTGTTGTTCAGATCGTGGTGGTGGCTTGTGTGTCTGTGTCGCAGACGTACATGCAGCTGAACCGAGAGGACTACCACTGGTGGTGGAGGAGCGTGTGCGGCGGAGGGTGGGTGTACTGTAGACGGTATACTGTATTTGATATAATTCCGCTGTTCCAGCTCGCTGTCGCTGTTTGTGTTTGTGTTCGGCGTGTACTTCTTCTGTGTGCGCAGTCGCATGCACGGCCTGGTGCAGTCTACGCAGTTCCTCTGCTGTCTCCTCCTCCTCTCCTACACTCTCTTCCTCTCCATGGCTACTGTAGCCTATGCCGCCAGCTGGCGATTCGTCAAGTTCCTATATTCCAGTGTCAAGACGGACTGAGTACTGTGGGTGTGGGTTCGAGGTTACAGTGTATAGGCATTTATAGTGCAATTGGGGTTTTCTGTAAGCATATTGACTGCTTTAGTTGTTTGCGCGTGTCGCGTATGGGTTTGTTTCTAATATTGTTTCTTTCTTTTCTACTACAGCTGTGATGATCTTCTCTGACTGTGATACGCCTGATAAAGTGTTTATGCCTGATATATTTTGACGACCGTGTATTGTATGCCCTTGCTATCCGTTGCCACTGCGCCGGACTTGCTATCTATGTTTTCATCATAATCACACTTTGATCGCTTGCTATCAGTTTACATACATAGAGACATGTGAGAAGTGACTCAAACTTTCCGTACGTAGGAAAAAATCTCGAGCGGAGTGAACCGCTTTCATTATTATATCACGACCCAACTCCCAGACCTACCTATCTCATCACACAGGTAACAAATAATTATGTAACTATGCATGAATTTATGTTATTTTATTACTAAAAGGTTGGTACTATCAAACGTACAAAAATTTAATATTAGAATAGAGAGAAGTAGCTGACAAAGTTGCTTGAGATTCTTTGAGTCCAGAGTGAGTCACTTTGAGAAGCTAGATTTTTATTTGGTCCCTCACATTTCTTTTTTACTGCTTTGAAAGAACGTAAATTACTTCATTTGGGAAAAATATCAAACGTACGAAAATTAAATTATAAACCGGTGTACCATCCATGTCATCATGATTTTTTTTCAATTTGATACGCTCTCCGGTTGTTACCGGTCCATAACTCGGCTCGGGTCTTTTACATTTCGTCAGTATGGTCAAAAACATTTTTGCATCACTTCGAGATCATTTAATCTTCGGTACGTAAGTCATCATCCGGAAATTAACTTCTCAAAGCGCCGGGATGTATGTCAGTTTACACCCCTCCCCCCTTTCAGAGTCCTTCGCTTTCGTTCCAAACGACGAAGGATCTTGCGTGGAGCAGTCTGCTGCAGAGCAGTTGGACAAGAAGCAGCAGTCTCTCTTCCCACTCTAGTCAGGAGAAGTGCAGGTATGCGGGGAGAGTTGCCTGGAGATGGTAGAGATAGTCGCTGCGGCGGGGCGGACAAAACTTGCAGCGTCGAAGGGGAGAGTAGGTGAAAGTGGCATAGTAAACCGAAAACTCGTTCGCCAGTGTTTTGTAATTCTGTCCACGTGCTTTGCAGCAACTTGTGATATTGATTTTGTGGTTTTTAATAGGTTAATGATACGTTTTGTCTGCCAGAATGTTGGTTGTAACTAGAGACTGGGCGGTGCAATTATGTTCGATTTGGGGCATGTGTATGAGTAGAGAGAGAACAGTAGGTGAGAGAGAGAGGGAGGGTGAGTGAGTGGTTTGGTGTGCTGGCTCACACGGTTGGTCGGTCAGTGATTGATTCGTAGTGTCTGCCTGACCGTATCGAATGAGGGAGTGTGACGGAATGTTGATGTGATTGAGTCATGTGCCGTCGTATCTGTGTGTATAGTAGTTTGATTGATATGCTCTCGCATAATGTCCTCGTACACCTCTCATGCGTACATGAAAATGCGATTCTGGATAAATATTTGGTTTGATTTGTCGTGTGGTGTCCTCCTGAACCCTTGTCATGCATACATGCATTTCATTCAGAGTATGGAGTGCTTGTCGGATTCCCGTTCGGGCGGTCCTGCCCCTGCCCCCAGCCGAGGCAGCCGCGGCGTCTCGAAGAGGACACTGCTGGTGATGATGCTCATGGCATGCATATCCGGAGCACTGTACAGGTACGGGGAGGGGGAGAAAAGGAGTGATGTGCTGTGTGCTCTGACGGTGTGAGGGAGGATGTGGAAAATGGCGCAAGGGAAGAAAGTATGTCAGATGCATTGGTAGAACTGTACTGCAAGAGTGTGTTCTGAGATGTATATGTTTCACATTTTTGGTATAAAGAGTTGTGATGTGATGCGACAATAAAACATTTATAACGAAAAAAGAATACCATCATTGCACATAGCACAAATTGTACCGTTGTATTGTACCGTTTTTGTCGGTTCATAACAGTCCCTTGCAGGCCGCTGCCCGATGGTTTCACTGCCAACGTGTTCGATCGAGTCGTGATGCACTGCATCGAACCCGTCCTACGCGTCACATACTACTACCCCGTGAGTGGGCGGGGTGAAAGGGGCGGGACTTGTCTGTTGCCACAGTGTCAGGCCGTAGCTTGTTTTGTGTTTATCATATTCATTCTAGGCTCACTACGTGTGTCCCGATGCCCGATGTATGCTGTGGGTGACGCGGACGGTGCTCAACTCTCTGACGTCACTCATCGGACCACTCTTCTCCACTGACAGCGCACTCGACATGGAGACGGAGAAGTGGGATGGAGTCGAGGTGAGCGGAGAGGGGAGGGTACTGTAGGTTAGAGAGCTAGATGGAGTGTATTTCTTGTGGATTGTCTAATACACTCGAAACATTTGGTTCATTTTCAGGTGCGATGGTATGCTCCTCGGAACCTGGCGAACTCGTCTACCGCCTCGAATGGCGCCCTTGTGTTCATTCACGGAGGCGGATTCGCACTCGGAAATGTCAAGATGTACGAGGGAATCAGCCGCATCATGACCAAGAAGTGGGTGGAGGCGAGGGGGGAGGGGACGTAGGGTTCTGGTAGAGGGTTTACTGTAGTAGCCTGCACATTGTATTTTGTATGTACTGTAACTGTAACTGTTGCAGGCTGGACATGTTGATGGTGTCGATCGAGTACCGTCTGGCTCCGGAGACGGTGTTTCCCGGGGGCCTGGAGGACTGCGAGAGGGCCATCGAACACTTCATCAAGGTGGCCAAACAGCGGTGGAACGTCGACACGAACAAGGTCAGAGGAGGGGGAGGGGAGGGGTGAAGAATATATCTGATATGAAAGAATGATATGAAATGAAATGTAAAAATATGAAAGAAAATATAGAATATAGAAAAAGACTATACCATCATGGAACGCTGGATACCATATACCTAATGATGGTGCCATGCCCATGTGAAGAAACGTTGTTAGTTATTCATGAATTTGAACTGTAGTTGTGATGTTAATAGTATTTTTTTTGAATACAGTATAAACAAGAACCAATTGTTGTGTGATGCTCTTTAGAAATAAGGTTTGTGTGTGTAGCGTATATCTGACACGACTCGTTTCTCAGATAGTGATCATGGGTGATTCTGCCGGCGGGAACCTGGCTGCATCGGTGGTGCAGCGGAGGCACAGGGCACGCAAGACGCCCGCACTCAAGGCACAGGTGAGTGGGCGGGGCTAGAGGGGGCGTGGTGGATGCGACTGGTGAGATGTCACAAGGAACTTACCAACGGAATGAGTGAAACATTACGAATACGAGTACGACACTGACAATGAGTATGGTGTTGCAGGTTCTGCTGTACCCGCTGCTGCAGTTTGTCGACCTGCAAAGCGCGTCGTTCCGCCACCACACGCATGCGATGGACGGGCTGGCACTCGTCGGTAAGGAGGGGGGAAGAGGGAGGGAGGAGGGGGAGGGGAAGCAAGGGAGGGGAAGCAAGGGAGGGATGTACAACCGATAGAGTATCCATGGGACATAGTAGTTGGTCCGCCTTGTCTTTCGTAGGAGTACAGGCGATTCGATAAGAGAGATTCGCAGTAGTAATGTTCGATAAAGAGATGTCGCGCAACGAGTACATTTTGGGTGATTTCAGACCCCAAGTCTCTGGCCTACTACTACATGTGGTATGCGGGTGTGGACATTGTGAACCATCCCGAGTACGCACTCTCTGCCCTCTCCAATGGACACGTGCCAGAGGAGATGAAGAAGGAGGCGTATGAGGTACGCGGAAGGGTACTGTAGCATTACGGTAACGGTACGGTAGCTACAAATACATTGTGCAACCTTTGCAGCGTGTCAACTATGGTTCTCTGCCCGACTCGTACGACTTTCCTCACACGGAGAGACGCCCCGCAGTGGGCAATGAGGACGCGCAAAAGGCGATCGGACAGTACCTCCTCAACCCCGACTTCGCTCCCCTCATGGCAAAGGTACGAGGCATACACGAGTACTGTAGTTATACTGTGGTTTAGAGGAGGTATGACTAATTTAGACAGGTTGGTGTGCTGATGGCGTGTGAGCATGTTCATTGGGCTAATTATTAGTTTTTTTCGGCATGTGGGTAATTGTGATTTGTTGCAGAACCTGTCTGGTCTGCCGCGCTCTCTGGTGTACACGATGGAGTATGACATACTGAGGGACGAGGGCGCCCTGTATGCACAGAGGATGCAGGCAGACGGGGTACAGGCCGAGCATAGGTGAGGGACGGGGAAGGGGAGAAGGGAGGGGACAGAGATGATATGGAAGAGTGTGTGTGACTGGGAGATGGTGTGCATTGTGTCTTTGCAGACACGCGATCAACGGATTCCACGCCATGATGAACTTCTACAATGAGCTGTACATCGCCAAGGAGTTTGTGGATGACGTGATTGCGTGGACCCGTCAGGCTGTCGAAGCATAGACGGATACTGTATGGTTACCGTACCCTCACCTGCTTTTGTACCTCTTACATTTTAGATATGCCAAATCGTTGTAGCCTGTACATATGTAGTATTTGATTATTTGTGTACATAGTCTTTGAGACTGCAGCCACTGTATGCGTGTTTCGTGTTTGTTGTGACTACTTATTGATTGATTGATCTTAGCAATGCTTTAGTACTGGTAGTACTGGTTTTACCCTCGGCTGTGAGCCCGTGTAGCATCTAGACTATGTGTATTCATATTTATTCGTGTACAGTGTTTGTGAAACAGATTGTGTTTTCCGGAATTTCTATGCTAACAGAGTGTTAGATAGATAAAGCGATATTATTTTGTGTTGTACACGTTTTGTTTGATAAGAGAAAAGTCGTTTGAGTCGACAGTTGGATACTTTGGAAGAAAAGCAGGTTTTCTGTCTGACTTTCATGTAGATTATATGAAGTGATATTTTGTGTTTTGTTTGCATTTGCGCAATGTTTACTATCAGGTCGTCAAGTTGAGGTAAATATGCTAGATGAAATGAGATAAATGCGCACATGACTTGAACTCATGTTTTGTTTGTAGATGACAGCACCCGGCTCCACCAACGTCGACCCGGTGAAGATCACCCTCGTTTCCGAGGACGGAAAGAAGTTCACTGTCAGCAAGGAGGTGGGTTGTTTTTGTTGTTACAGGAGCAAGAAGCCAAGAAGCCTACCCATGGTCCCAGAATGATACTTTATGACTGATCTCGAATACACACACGGCGAGAATATATAGTGACACAACAGTTCGGACTTTTTCATAACATCTCAGCTCAATCCACTCGGCGGTTCCAATATCTCACTAGAGGTAGAAGGTTGATGGAGTGCGTGTTGCAGACTGCGTGTCAGTCGGGCGCGCTTCGTTCGATGATGGAGTCTGTGGGGTTCGACGACGACGCCAAGTTCGCCGAGTGCGAGATTCCAGTGCACAAGGTGCAGGGAGAGGTGGGTGAGGGAGGGAGAGGGGGGAGTAGAGTGGCATGGTGGACCTGGTGATTTTGTTTGTGGGATATGAAGGAATTTTTTCTTGCTTTCAGGTTCTGGAGCATGTTATGGAGTGGATCACGCGGTATGCGACTGTGAAGAGGGGAAGTCAGGTGAGAGGGAGGGAGAGGAAGAGAGAGAGGGAGAGGAAGATGGAGGGAGAGAGAGGGATGGATGGAGAGAGGGGGAGAGAGAGATAAGTGGTATCTACATCTACGTTGCGTTTGTAGGTTGACCCCCGCAAGAGTCGCCACGACAGTGACAACAAGTACGACGGACAGGTCAACACTTTTCCCTTCATAATTACTGTCACTGTGAAATTATTGGGTATCTTCGTGGCGTTGTTTTCGATAGGTTTGCATGAGAATGACCCCTGGACATTTTGCCGGCCCCTCTCACCTCTCGCCTTGTTTGCAGGACCAGGAGCTGTCTGCGTGGGAGCGCCGTTTCTTCTCGGGTCTCTCGAAGGACGCCCTCTTCCGTCTCATCAACGCCGCCAACTACCTGGACGTGGAGACCCTCGTGTCTGCCGGGGCCGGGTTCATCGCCGAGCAGATCGAAGTAGGCAAGGGAGGGAAGGAAGGAAGGGAGAGAGAGAGAGAGAGAGAGAGAGAGAGTGAGTGAGTGAGTGAGTGAGTGAGTGAGTGAGTGAGTGAGTGAGTGAGTGAGTGAGTGAGTGAGTGAGTGAGTGAGTGAGTGAGTGAGAGGGAATCCGTTGATTATTTATTTGCGAAACATTTCGCTTTGCACATTCAGAATCCGTGTCCGTAGTAAGCGGGAGTTCCGTAGTAGGTCTGCTTGGGCTCGTATCCGTAGTATCCAGTGTGGTGCGGCTCGTATCCGTAGTGGGCGGGTGCATGATGGGCGGGGCCAGGATGACTGTGTGATAAGCATTACAGTGTACACTATAGAAATATACAACACATTCATTCAACACATTTTCCCCATTCCAGAGTATGTCTCTGGAGGAGACTCGTGCGTATCTCTGCATTGAATCCGACTTCACAGAGGAAGAGGAAGCGGCGATACTCGCAGAGGTCGGGTGGCTCAACCACGACAAGTAGCCAGCCAGTATTGATTGGTATCGATTGATGAGTATCGATTGATTGATTCACTATGATATCTTGTGCTGAATAGTATTGACTTTATTTTAATGTATTGAGATTTTTATTGATTGATTCATTACTTGATTTCTATTCTGCCCGGTTTGAGACAACTGTTGGTATACTGATGAGTGAATGATATGTTCATAATTGACTAATGATCTTTCGTGTGCTCAATGTTTCTTATTTTTTCGGTGATTCGCGTACTCATTGTTTGTGTACCCTGAATATTTTGAAACGTTCTTCTCTGCATGAATTTTATTAATGATATTTGCATAATGGAGTGTATGTGTTTGTTGTGGGGTTACATGAGCGTAACGTTGTCGTTGTGTTCGAAGACAAGATCTATTATCTGTTAAAAAACCTGCTTAAAGAGAGCCAGCTTGCATGGACCCAATTCAACAGAAGCGCATGCATAAAACGTTTACAAATACTAACACAAACCTGCACTTCCTCCCTCCCTCCTTGCCCCTCCCCTATCTCCATTAGACATGAAGATGAAAGAAAAATAACAAAGATCCTCGGTCGCAACGACGGTGGTAACCGGTTTTGAGAAATCTGGCCAAACCAGAACCAGAACCAGAAATTTCTGGTTTTCAAAAAACCAGAAATTTCTGGTTTTGTAGTTTGTACCTCTGGTTCTTTGGACCGGTCAATATCATTTCTCGATTCTCGAATGAGATGAGGTATGATGAGGACATTTCATGGCTAAATGACAATGAGACGTCACATTTCTCGAACGACCGCCAAACCAAAACCAGTACTGGCCAAATGAAAACCAGAACCAGAAATTTCTGGTTTTTTCGACCGAAAACCAGAAATATCTGGTCCGGCCAATGACCTGGCCAATTTTTTCTGGTTTTAAATGACGCTGGTTTTGAAAAGGGCGCCAAATTTCTGGTTAACCAGAAATAAACCGGTAATTTGGTCCAAACACTAGATATAGGGTATCCCCCCGGTTCACGGTACGGCAGCCATCTCGCCGCATATTTTCCAGACATCATTTCATCGCATTTAGCCGCGCTATCGACCCGCGCAAGACCATTCGACCGCGCGAATCGCGCGCTTTGCGGTCTGATTTTAGAAAAATGAAGGTGATTTGCAATTTTAATGAAGCATAGTTCTTCACATTCCAGAGCTAATAACTCTTTCCGGAGTTGATGAATTTTTCCAATTTTTGGATTTGTGGTGTGAATCCACAGTTCCAATAGAAGTCTAGATTTCGATTTCTGAATTTTGATCTAGTTTTCTTGTTATTAAGCGATAACCACGTTTTTGAGGCTATTCAATAGGTGAAATCTAGAAAACTTAATAACTCACTTCAAACTCATGCTACAGAAACCTCGAAATTTCTTCAATTTGCATAAAAAGCTCGTCATTTCGCCCATGTCTGGCCGACCGCCGATAATTCGCGTACCGTGAAAATGGGAAATACCCTATATTGGTCAATCTAACGCAGCGGTACGAATACAGTACCCCGGGAGATCCGGAAAACGGTAGATCACCATACGTCAGAGCACTCGTCAAAACACCATACCGTGGGAAGTGGAGAATGGATGCTGTGGAGGTCTGCTGCAGAACCACGGCAGTTTGTTCTGCAACACAACTATGTCGATTGTGGCGCCTCATGTTCGCGCCACCTTCCGGAATGGCGGGCGCACTTGAAGGTCTGGGTAATGACCGACTTTGACGACACAAAGAGAGCCCCGAAATAAACCTATGCTATTACGGAAACTAGTGTTCCTCAAAAGCTTATCCCGCAGATATGAGATATGTCAATGTCAACGAAAATCTTCGGAGAGAGAGAGAGAGAGAGAGAGAGAGAGGAAGGAGATAGAGGGGGAGAGTAGAGAGAAGGAGGGAGAGGGGGGGAGAAAGAGGGAGAGAAAGGGAGAGAAAGGAAAGAGATAGGGGGAGAGAGTAGAGAGAAGGAGGGAGAGGGGGGAGAGAGAAAGGGAGAGAGACGGAGAGAGATGGAGGGAGAGAGAGGGAGAGAGAGTAAGAGAGGAGGGGGAGAAGGGGAGAAGAGGGAGAGAGAAGGGAGAGATTCTGTATGAAGATTCTGGATTCTGGACGATTCTGGATGAATATTAGATTTGATTTCGTATGTTGGTCCGCTAGAGAGAGAAAGAGAGAGGGACTGCGTCTGCTGCTGTGTTCTCACTCCTGATCATATACTATTAGAATTGCACATGCATTTGTGCGTTGATCGATCGCTCTCCACTTCTCTCACTTGCTCACACACGCGCTCGCGCATCAATCAATATGTGCGCTCTGGCGCAGCGGTGGCGATATGGGTGGATCACAGAAAACACGACCTCGTGAGAAATGATGAGACAAACCGATATTGATTGAAACCGATATTGGTAGATCAGTCGGCGAGCACATGGCGCGAAAACACATTGTTCATCAATGCGTGCAGCTTCTTTCCTCTGCGTCTGTGCCCCCTTCCCTGCGCAGCAAGACGACACAACAATCGAAAAGGCACTGTCGAGGCTTGAAGCAGTTATACCCTAGTATCATTCGAGTGCTGATCTTGAATGTTGCGTCTGCTGCTGTCTTGACTGATTTGGCTGGTACTATAGTGCTATACTCGGCGCCAGAGAGATAGTTTTCGATCTACCTCGCTTGCAGTTCGAATACGGTATCATAACCGTCTACCTCTCTTTTTTGTGCGTTATTGCCGAAAGCTGACTTTCCGTCTTCCTCTGATCTACCCCACCGCGCGCAACTTATTGCGAGCATAGAACTAGATATCCGATCGGCTTGGCCTCTGTTCGGCATTGTTTTGCCGCGCTGAATTGATCACTTGAACTTGACCCTTTCTGACCCTTTCTTTGACTCCGCCCCTTTCTCAACTTCGCCCCATCTCCTCACGACTTCATTCTTGTAAGCTCGCTGTTTTCGTGATTGGATGGGTCGTATATCGGATGCTTCTGTCTGTGTTTCTGATTGCATTCTTCGTCACCACTCGTCTCTTTTTCCCTCTTGATGCGTTTTTCGCAATTTTGTTTGATAGAGTTGTGATATGAAAATAATTCTCACGGTTGCCCGCAATATTCATTCTGCGTAACAACAGTTTTGGACCTCGTGGTCCCCAGTGTGCCATGCTCTCGGTTCTCTCCCCACAGTCGATTCCACTTTTGCAACCCGAGAGTGTATAGCAGCAGTGTGTCATTGACGGCTATTAACTCTGCTCGTACCGCAACCGCACTGCACCCCTTTATACTTTCACGCTGACGCTCCCGTGCAAAATATGCACCTATCGATTTGGATCACCCTGCGCCAACCAAAATAGTTGCATGCTTTGCACGGAAGCGTCAGCGTCAGTGTGAAAGTATAAGGGGGTCTTCTTTTCAGATGGCAGCGTGTAACTCCGGCGTCGTGAATGTCCGCCTCACATCCGAGGATGGCAAGACGTTCACTCTCAGCCAGAAAGTAAGTTGGTTTTTTTTTTAAATAGAACCATGCCCATGATCGACATGGTCAAGCCAATGGATGCGTGTTTGCATCGGTATAAAAGGTGCAGGAGGAATGAGAAGTCGATAAATAGACGGTATTGTTGAGTGGGCGTGTCAGTCTCCCAAAATGCGCGAGATGATGGAGTCTGTGTGTGGCTACGACGACAGGAAGAAGTTCCCCGGGTTCGATGTCCCAATCAAGGCAGAGGTGAGTGGGTGTGGGAAGGACAGAGTAGCATGTCTGACCTTACTTCAACCGCACCGCCCGTCAGGGCCATGCACTACACCTCTCTTAGATTGCGTTCGTGATGTGTTGCGACGCTTGTGAGTCTCTCGCTTTTTAGGTTCTGGAGCGTGTGATGGAGTGGATCGAACACTATGCGACTGTGGATAGGGGATGTCAGGTGAGAGAGAGGGGGGGGGGGCGAGGCTGTATCCTGTATCTATGTTGCGGTTGTAGGTTGACCTTGACTCCTGCAATAGTCACGGCGACAGTCACGGCGACAGTCACGGCGACAGTAACGACGACAGTAACGACGACAGTAACGACAACAGTAACGACGACAGTAACGACGACAGTAACGACGAGTCCTACTTCGAGGTCAGCAGCCATTTATAATTACTGTATTTTTTAAATTGCAGTTTCAATCAGTGCCGTAGATGAAGATGTAGATAGTAGCGAATCGAATACCAGACCGGCTGGTGCCCTCCACGCACTGGCAGAGAAATGTATTTGAGTGAGGGGTTGTTTTCGATTGGTTTGCATGGCCCCTGCACATTTTGCCTCGCTCACATTTGGCCTTGTTTGCAGGACTATGAGCTGTCTGCGTGGGACCGCCACTTCTTCTCGAGTCTCTCGAAAGACATTCTGTTCGGTGTGTTCTATGCGGCCCAACACATCGACTTGGTGACTCTCGCCTCCGCCGGGAGTGCTTTCCTCGACGAGCAGCTGGCCACGGAGGTAGGCAAGGCAGGGAGGGGATCGATGGGCAGACTAGTTGGACCGGGGCAATGCAAAGCGAGGGCGAGTGAGCGAGAAAGAGATGTTAGGGAATAACAACTTGAAATTGATGTTTATTTTGTGTGAATTGATCATTTATTAAACTTTCGCTTTGCACATTCAGAGTCCGTAGTAAGCGGGAGTTCCGTAGTAGTTCTGCTTGGGCTCGTACCCGTAGTATCCAGTGTGGTGCGGCTCGTATCCGTAGTGGGCGGGCGCATAGTGGGCGGGGCCAGCGTGACCGTATCCGCCACCGTGACCGGCTCCGTATCCGGTACCGTACTCCTTGCCCTCTCCGTAGCTCTTCTCGTATCCTCCCTGATAGTTGGTCGCCTTGTGGTGATCGTAGCTACCGTAGTCTCCGTGCTTCTCGCTACCGTACTCCTCTCCCTTGGCTCCTCCGTACTTGTTGTCATGCGAGTAGTCGTTACCGTATCCCTTGCCGAATCCGGCACCATAGCCATAGTTTCCGTGGCCAAATCCTCCGTAGAGATCTAAATGAGTTTTATGTGTATGAAGTAATTCGACACTATACTCACTGGCTCCGACGATAGCGATGATAGCAGAAGAGAAGAGGAGAGAACGCATATTGAATGATGTATACTCGATCAAGAGTGTGGTATTTATACCGATAGATAGGTTCGTTGAATAGGATTTCTGAATAGCAGAAGAGCGGGTTGTAGCTATTGTGATATTCTTCGCAAGATGTACATCATACTATCATGATCTATTATGTATTATAATTGAAACGTAATGTCGTAAAAGTATGTAGGAAAAATGGGCAAAATAATAAATTAGTAAAGGAACTAAAAATTAAGCATTGCAGTGTACACTATAGCAACATATCACACGCTGTTTCTTCATTTCAGAAGATATCGATGAAGGATGTTTGTGATCATATCTGCAATTCATCCCTCTTCACAAAGGAAGAGCAAGCGAGAGTGCTCGCAGAGTACGAGAGCGGCGATTGGATGGACGACGACGAGTAGCCAGTATTGATTGGTATCGATTAATGAGTATCGATTGATTGATTCACTGTGATATATTGTGTATGCTGTGAATTTTTTTCGCGTTGATTGGCTTTGTATAGAGATTTTTTTTATGATCGATTCACTACTTGATTTCTATTCTGTCCGGTTAGAGAGTGTAGTGTTGTTATACTGATGACTGAATGGTATGTTCATAATTGTGATTTGTCTAATGATTTGTCTTGTGCCAATGTTTTTCTCGGTTATTCGCGTACTCGCTCTTTGTGTACCCTGTGTCTTTTGAAACGTTCTCCTCGGTTTGAATTACATAAATGATTTATGCATAATGAAGTGTTTTTGTTTATTGTGGGGGTTGAGTGTAAAGTTATCGACTGATCCTGTTGATATTTACACGAGTTGCATAGTTGCATTTGTTATCTAGGAGAGACAAAGGTTTGTCGGACCGAAATACGGTTTATAGCTATAGCCAGTCCGCAATTTTCTCTCTGATCAATAACACGCAATTGAGTAATCACAAAGAAAACGCGAATTTGGATCAAGTGGTTTCGACTCCTAGCATCTTACCACTTGAGCCTTCCATCAACCCGGAGTCTCATCAGAGATAAAGTTGATGGAAAAGTACTTGTAAATAGTTTTCGGGGTTGGGGGAATAATGTACAACAAAAGGTTTCGACATTGGTAAATAAATGTTCAGGAATGGGGGTGACGGAAACAACTTTTGAGGGCAGATAGGTAGCGGCTGACTGCAATCAGTGCACACGCTAGAATGGAAGAGGGAAGTGCGCGCAGTGTTGAAAAGACGTGCGCTTAGATCACTCGAGAACGGGTGATACAGTCGAGAGAGTGAGAAAGAGTGCGATGGATAGATCTTTGGTGTAGATCGAAATTGTTACTCAAACACTTCTTCGCAAAATTTTGAGAAATCACGTATTGAAAGCATATTGTATTTACATTTTAACACACTATTCGAGTATAGAGGTTGCTATGCGTACTTTCACGGTATTATTCGAGTGTCCATTTTTGATATACGTTTCAAATAGCTGTTTGCATCGTATTTTGAAATTTTCATATTTCGAACAGCAACGGAATATTCTAACTAATTCTCCATGTAAACAGTTATATGATACGTTCAAAGATATATTACTATTGACATACACGCTCGATCTGGTGTACAGCAGTGGCTGCGTCACATCCTGGTCCATCACTGCCCCCCTCGGCACTTCGGACCACTTTGGAATCTCCATCGTCACTGCCATTCCACGCCTCGCCCTCCATGTCACCTGGAGGAGAGACTACGAGTCTGCCGACTACGACCGCATCATCTCTGCTCTAGTGGACGTGCCATGGACGAACCTTTTTCGCGCCTCGTCGTCAGCCGACGAGATGTACGTCACCTTCACCGACATCATCCACCAAGCCATCGATCGGTTCGTTCCCATGAAGAGATCCTCTCCAAATGGGATACGAGTACCGGAATACCTGGCTAGTATCACCGCTCACCGGGAGCAGCTCTTCCAGGAATGGCTGTCGTTCCCTTCCGACACCCGCAAGCAGAAGTTCAACGATTGCGACGTCAAGTGCAAGCGCCTCATTGCCAAGTACACTTGTTCTGTTGAGCGCGCTATCGCTCGAAGCAATGACAAAAATCGCTTCTACAGATACGTCAACAGTCGCCTATCCACTCGCTCGTCTAACTTCATACTACGCGACAGTACTGGTCATTCTGTCGTCAAGGATGATGCCAAGGCCGCTCTCCTCTCGGCGGCCTTTTCTTCTGTGTTCACTGCCGACGACAACCTTACGCCTACCGTACCCCACCAGGATAAGTCGACGTGTATGCCGTACTTCGCACCACACATCGTCTGTGATTTGATCGAGCACTGGACCACTTCCTATGCTCTCACTCCAGACCGCATCCCCATGCTTTTCCTAAAGCGAGTCGCCATCTCTGTCGCCGATCCGCTCTCACAGATCTTCAATTCGAGCATATCGACAGGAGTCGTTCCATCCCTCTGGAAGACCTCCTTCATCACTCCCATTCCGAAGGAGAAGGGCGCCACCGATCCACTCAAATACCGCCCCATCTCGAGCACCTGCTTTCCTTGCCGTGTCTTCGAGCGGATTCTGAAGCAGTCGATGCTGCAGCACATCGCCGACCGCAACATCGTGCCCGCCGAGCAGTTTGGCTTCGTTGCCCGCAAGTCGACTGAGCTGCAGCTTTTGCAGTGTCTCGACGACTGGACACGCGCCGTCGACGAGAAGAAGGACGTCGACGTGATCTACTTTGACTTCGCCAGGGCATTCGACAGAGTCTGCCACAACAAGCTTGTGCTAAAACTCAACTCATACGGGTTCAGCACACCCGTCGTCAATTGGATTCGTAACTACCTTGATGGCCGCACTTTCCAAGTACGAGTCAACTCTGCGTTCTCACCGTCCAGAGACATTCTATCAGGAGTGCCACAGGGGACGGTTCTCGGTCCCGTCCTCTTTAATGTCTTCACCGCCGATCTCATACCTCAACTTCGTGAGCACGTCACCTGCCGTGCCTACGCAGACGACCTGAAGTTCTACCGTCCGTTTGGTCAACACGATAGCCGTCAGCCACTCCAAAACGCCATTGACATCGTCAATCAGTGGTCCAAACTCTGGCAACTGCCTCTAGCCGCACACAAGACCAAGGCGCTGTACATTGGAAAGAAGAATCCACGCCACATCTACTCAGTAGACTCAACTGCCATCATTGGAGTCGACGAAATTGTAGATCTTGGGTTCACCATAACCTCAGATCTACACTTCACCAAGCACTGTCGCATCATCTACTCGAAGGCGTACAACAGGGCGTACACCATTCTTCGCTCGATCGTCTCCTCTGACAGGCAGATGCTCATCAACATTTACACCACCTACGTGAGAACACTCTTGGAGTACGGCATGTGTGTGTTCAACCCATCGGACAAGACGTCTATCGTACTACTCGAGCGCGTGCAGAACTACTACACACGGGTCGTCTTCGCGCGCACAACGTCACTCGGATTCGATGCGTCTCCAGAACAACGCAACGGGGTTTTCCAGTTACAGTCACTCGAGAAGCGCCGCCACATCAACGACATCGTGATGCTCTACAAGGTACTTAATGGCTTCGTGGAGGTTGACGCATCTAGTTTCTTCCTCTTTATGACTGATAGGTTCGGTGCTCCCAAGCTCGTTCTTCCCAGATTAAGGGGATTAAGGCTATCAATCAGAGAGCGCGTTTGGAACGTGCGAGTCTGTAATTCTTTCTCTCTTGTTTCGCTGTATCATAGTAGATGTCTTACCTCAACGACCCCGTCTGCCGCTCCCCTGGGGGCGGCTTCCCCTGCTGCTTTCAAACGGTGGCTCCCCATTTAACTTTGTTTTGTTGTATCATACTTTTTCTTTTTTCACGTGTTATTATGCAACCGTATAAATTATTACATGTGGAAAACGAACCACATGAAAATTGTAATCGTCAGTTTTGTTATACAGCTTTGTAGTTGTTATTTTCTAAATGAATGTCCACATCTAAAAATGCAGTGTTGTTTATATCAGAATTGGTCTGTTCCAGTGTGAGTGAGCTGTGGTAAATGTGGTGTTTTATTTTTTGAATCACATCATTTTCTCGGTAATTGAATAGAATATCGTCCATATATCGGAAACAATTCATCTTTTTACGATTAAGGTATTCAATATTTTGTTGACAAAATTTATATACCATGAAACTGAGAGTCAGATCAGCTATCATAGGTGAAGCGTTATTACCTTGGGGAATTTCAGAAATTTGTTTGAATATTTTACTACCATACTTCGCAAAACTGTTTTCAAGTACATAATCTATGAGAAATTTTATATCGTTTTTATCATAATAATTATATTTGCAATCATGACTGTTATTTGAATAAAAACATGTTTGTAAGACGTACACAGATATTCTTGCTTACTGTGTTTGAAACAAAGTTCGATTAATTCAAATAGATTTTCTTTCACAACTGAATGTGGTAGATTTGTGAGAGACATTAGGAAAACGCGATGATTCTTTTTTATTCCAGTGACACGGCAGTGACAGTGTGTGAAAATGCGGAAGTGCGAAAGACGTGGAAGTGCAAGAGCGAGAAGCTCGTCAAGGAAAAATAACATAATCCTTCCTTCCGCCGTGTGATTTGCGAAACGAATGAATACTATTTGCATAGTTGATTGTTTGTGTATGTGAGAGGGTGAGAGAGAAAGAGAGGAACGGTTTGTCTGACCGAGTTACGGTTTACCGCCCTCGGTTATAGTTATCCGCAAATATGCGTTCGAGGTTTTTCCCCAATTGTTATCTGATTTGTCTGAATCAATTTCACAGGATTTTGGGTGCTAACCGGGTGTTATTGCAGAGTGAAAGTGAGTATTCGTTGTTGTTTTAAACTGATAAAACATTACCGTACATCTGTGGATTTCAAAAATATCAATTCATAATGAAAGTATGATAAATGATAAATGTCGCGAAATAAGAAAGTGTTTTTGATGTATATGTATATGTATATGTATGTCTCACTTTCACTTCACAATCACTCAATGAGAAACCGCTGTTCGAACGCGTTTGATCCTTTTTTATTCTCGCAGCGATTTGCAAGTAGACGACTAGGCGAGATTACATGAGAAAGTGATATGTGACCGGATCGACGTAGATTGTTGGTGTTGCGTGCACTTTCACTCTCGCCTCACATATCCTGATATCTGGAATATCTGGAATCTGGTTCGGTATGCGCGCATCCGACCGACCCCGTTCGTGAGTAGAAGGAGGGTCACGATAAACGGAGAGAGAGAGAGAGAGAGAGAGAGAGAGAGTACGGTAACACCTCCTCTTCAGCCACTCTCTCTCTCTATGTGTTCGCGTTTTTGATGCAACGCGCATTTTTGCGACTTTCCATGGTTGCGACAGTAGTGTGGTCGTGTGTACTTGAGTACAGACGAGTATTGTGAGTCAGAGCCCTTCAGGGCGCGTATACTTGTGAGAGGCGGGCGTGAACGTGAAAGTGATAGTGGTATTCATCCGCCGGACGTCGCTGTGTGTTTGCTTTTGATTCGCGCAGTACAAGGTCGGAGATGTTGTGTCCCAGAGACACTGTGGCTACTCGACTTTTCACTTGTTGTATATTTTGTAACCCTGTGTATCGTATATTTTTTGTAGTCGTTCGCATACTTTCATTTAGCAATGCTTCGGAGACGGCGTGTCGCTTTCATTTTGGCACTGCTCGTCCAGTCGACGTGTGAGTTTTTGTTTTTCCATTTTACTACAGTTCTGTCAGAGAAGAGATTATATTTTATATTTGAACGTTTCAGTTGCCTGCACGCCCTTTTCCATGGATCCAAACGCGGCGAATGCGATGGTAGCTTTCAAGTCGACTTTATTATACTCTTTTATGAACATTGAATTCGTTCTGTGAGCGATGTTTTATCAAATCTGAAATTTTCAAAACCTACAATACATACTTACACAAACATCAATATTGCTGATGTTCTACAATAGTATTGGTGATGTTCCGAGTTGCGAGTTCGATGACATGAATTCGCTCTCGATGATTCAAGATCTTCTGAAGAGTAGGTGAAATGACGACAAATGAATGTTACATGATTAATGCCATAACTGCTGTCCCGTTGAGGTGAACGGCGTGTCCTCTGCGATCGGCGGGGTGGGCTCGCGACTTGGACAGGCAATGGCCACGGGAGACACCATCACCGGTACGTCACATCAATACTACACTGTTTCAAGCTTTTTTGTTTAGCCGGTTGAATCCGGGGTCCTTCTAGTCGAGAACAAGATGGGGTTCTTGGATTACGACAACCTGTATTCCTTTCAGTAAATCATTTGCATAGTTGCAGGAGAGTCGGCGGGTGCGGGAGGGTCTGTTGGCCCGGCAGAAATGGTTGAGATGCGCGGAAGGCCCGGTCAGTTAACTTCTCTCTCTCTCTCTCTCTCTCTCTCTCTCTCTCTCTCTCTCTCTCTCCCTCCTTCCCTCCCTTCCTCCCTCTCTTTCTCTCTCTCTCTCTCTCTCTCTCTCTCTCTCTCTCTTTCTTTTATGTACAATATAATTTCAGGCGTGGGCTCGCTGGAGAGCATGGGTCTCGGGGGTGGCGCGCCCAGCCCAGGTCTGGGCTTGGGTGGCAGCCTGGGACTGGGCAACCCGCCCAGGGCTCTCGGACAAAACACGCACCTGCAGCAGGGACCCGTCATTCCCGGTCGGTCACCTTCTCAACTAATCCTCTCTTTCTCTCTTCTCTCCAATTATCAACAATCAACTCGAATGAAAGTTAGCGGATCGACAGCCCGTTACAATTGCGTTCTCTTGTTTCTTGGAACTCGTTCGCACTGTTTCCACTGGGGATCCCGTTTGTCCGAGAGTGCGAGTGAGTGAGAGTGAAGGTGAGAGAAAGAGAGAGAGAGAGAGAGAGAGAGAGAGAGAGAGAGAGAGCATGTGAACTGTGCAAACAAACACTTGCACTGAATGACCATGAATCCGTGAAAGCGAAATCATACTGAATGGCAAAAAATGTATCAAGTTGATTGGTGAAATTTAATTTTCTTCGCTTATTAAAAACCTCCGTAACCTCCATAATAGACTGAAAAGAACTAGGAGAGAAAAAGGTTTCGATCCCTGTTACCAGACAGAATGTGTTCATGTCATATCATTCCACCTAACCCTTTTCTTCCCGCAGGCGCCTCCCTCACCCCAGTGCCGATAGTCGACACCGGCGAGCTGTTCTGTTACGACTTCGACGCCAAGTGCCGCTGGAAGAACATGGAGGGACTCTTCGTCGACGAACTCGACTGGTGCGTGCGGTGGCTGGTGACTGGTGGCTGGTGACTGGATGGTGGTCAGGAGTCAGGAACCTGTTAGATAGCAGTGCTTTATTAGAAGTGGTAGATATCAGTACTTTTCTTAGAAGTGGTAATAGTTATAAGTTAATTACAGATGGTTGGAAGTGGAGAGTGGATGGTAGTAGAGGTTTTGTTATTTTGATATTAGTAGTAGTTGTGAAGTTTTGAATATCAGTGTCTGCTGCTGATGGTTGTCACTGAAGACTAGTGGGTAGTGGGAAGACTGGCGAAGACTGGTGACTTGGTTGGTGTTGCAGGTACCAGGGCGCTGGTTTCCTGGACAAGGCGCGCCTGCAGGTCGCCACTGGCACCAACATCGCACCGGGTGAGAGGGGGAGAATGCGTCAACAGTTCCAGCACCAATTAACGTCACTAGTGCATTAAACTTTTGTCGCAGTACTGAAACGCAACATTGTGCGATCAAATTATCAAATATGTTTCATACAGATTTTATACATGTTTTAATTCCTACTTATAGTGAAAGAAAACGAAACATTATTGCAGGTCGTTAATCGAGTAGCTAGTTAATGTGACGATGAAACGTAACGTGCCTTTTTCAGACGGTCCATACGCCATAGTGGCGACTGACAAGATCGAGCTGGCCGTGAACAAAGCCATCCTCGTCTCGGACCCCGTCGCCTGCCAGAAGGGACCCGGAGAGATACGATTCCTGTAAGGGAAAAGCAAACAGCTGACTAAACTACTTCTGTAAGAGACAAAGATGGTATAGATAGTCAGATAAGAGTGTGTTCTAACTGTTCGTACTGAATCATTTATGGTTCACTCTTCCACTGGTACTGGTCGCAATCTCAAATAAGTAGTATATATATGAAGAAAGTGTGAAAAATCGTTTATGAAAAGGCGAAACACGTCGTCTAACCTGTTGTGTCCAGGTACTGGTCGTCTCCGGAGGTGCGCATCCGGGTGTGCGCGAAGCGACAGCGCAAGCTCTTCCCCGATTACGACCACTGCTCCACTGCCATCGAGGGAGGCGACCCCGGACCCGCCTACGTCGCCATCCCAGACATGGGAGAGGAACCATTCCAGGTATACATTCCAGGCCTTCTATAGCCATAATACGTTTCACGTGACTCATTACTCCCAAGATTATACGATAATATACGATATGATAATCGAAATCATGAGCGAATTGTGAACACAACAAACGGGAAGTGAAGATTGGATTTATAATATTACAAATTATAATACACGGTACTTTCATCATTATTTCCACTCAGCTCTACATCATCGCCGAGAACTTTGTCTTCCGCGCTCCCAATCTACAGGTGAGTAAGAGGAAATCGATTAATCGATAAATTAATAAGTCGATAATTCAGGGCGGATTCGCGATCGTCGACAACATCGAGTACTACGCGGAGATGTGTTCCATGGAGGAAATCGCCGGTGGCACTGGATCGGTGGGCGGAGCTTTGGGGGGCGTGGCTTATGAGCATTCAGATGATGGGCATCGAGCCTCTTCTGGGCAGTCCGCCGGCAGATGCGATGAACCCTCTGCTACAGAATCCGATGGCTAGGAGACAGTGTGAGTGGAATTACATATATATAATGTCTGTTCTCTATTTCTCTCTATGACTATGTCCTACCGTATAAGTCGCCTTCAGCCCCCGGCCTGGGCGGTCTTTCGAGCGGGTCTGATCGAGTGGGCATCGGAGCCGCGCGAAGCGACAGGATTGGAGGACTCGGGCGGTTAGCTTTTATATTTCTTTCAGAAATTATACTACACGTCAGATTTATAGTAGCAGTATCAAAACGTATACTATGTGTGTTTAAGGTCTGTCTCGGAGCGCGTGTCTCTGGGAGGCGTAGCCGGAGTGGCCCCATCCGGGATGCAACCCGCACTGCCCGGACTGGCCGACAACTCCATACTCGATCAGACAGCACCTGTGCCCGCACCCAGTCCCATATTCCAGCAGGTGCGGCGCTTTCTCTCCCTCTCTCTCTCCTCTCTCTCTGTCTCTCTGTTTCTCTGTTTCTCTCTCTGTCTCTGTCTCTCTCTTACTGAAAAATGATTATCGATTGATGTTTCAGGAACAGATCCAGGTGCAGCCTGCGGCTGGCCCGAAAGGAGACCTCATGGATCGATTCGCGGAGATGGTGCGGGCAGCGACTAGGGCGGGAGGGATACAGGTAGGACAAGCTTTCTCTCTCTCTCTCTTTCTCCTTCTGTTTCTCTCTTTCTTTTTCTGTCTTTGTCTCTATTCCTTTTTCAGTAGTTGTAATGAGGAAAGTGTCATACAATATTGGCTACACCAATACTCTTTCAAAAATGTGGTTGACTTTGCGGCTCAGACATCCAAGGAAGTGTGGTACCTCATGGGAGTCAGTGGAAACTGCGTGGGGAACAGTTCTCATCATCGCCTCAAATAGCCACCAGCGAAGCGTGCTGATACTTGTGGCTCCCATATCGTCAGCGCCTATCAAGCGACACAGAGTGTGACCCGCGCCGGGTTTACACTGTCCATAGAGGCAGAAAATATCGCTTCAATACGGCTTCCCCGTTGTATTGACGCTGAATGCGAATCACTCCTATAACAACAGTTCATTTCATAACCTTTAAAGGAAAACATTTCAATACATTTCACAAGCAAAACATTTGAAAATGGATAAGAATTTCAAGGCTCAATTCCAATTAGCTCACTTAGCATAAACATTCACTAACCGACTCTCTGTAGAAAGTTTGTCTGTTGTTTTCTCTAAGTGATTCTGTTGTTGCAGTTCGGCTCCTCGCCCACTCCCTTCCCCACTCTTCGACCGGCGGAGGACACACTGGAAGGCCAGAACGAGGCAGTCCATATGGCGATGCGACAGGGAGTATTCCATCCCACTGTCAGTACTCTCTTCCCTCTGTTCTCTTTCTCCACCCTCTCTCGATAGTAGAGTGAAGACTCAACTTGTGCTGGCAAAAGACCCTCATAAAGATCGTCAAAAGTGTCTTTTGTTCGAGCGGATTTGGTACTTACTCGACTCTGACCCTGTCTTTTTCCAGAGTGTGCAACTCACCCGTCGCGGACCCCTCCCCGGAACGGAGTTCGCCACTGAGGCCCAGCCACAGATGGTCACTGACATCCTCCCAGGTGCTCCGGTCGATATGGAGGTGCGCTTATTTGTTGTAGTTGTTGTGGACATCATGATTTCAGACGGACAATGACGCTTGCGCGGTGTTGAACTGCACATTCGCGAGGGGACAATGTCTGAGGTGACCCTCTCTCTCCCTCTCTCCCTCTCTCTCACTCTCACTCTCTCTTTCTCTCTCTCTCTCTCTCTCTCTCTCTCTCTCTCTCTCTCTTTCTCACTCTCTCTCTCTCTCTCTCTCTCTCTCTCTCTTTCTCACTCTCTCTCTCTCTCTCTCTCTCTCTCTCTTTCTCACTCTCTCTCTCTCTCTCTCTCTCTCTCTCTCTCTCTCTCTTTCTCTCTCTCATCCGTCCCTCCCAGATTCGCTTCGGCCTCCGGTTGGCAGACGTCAGACCACCCAGTCGGCAACCCTCTCACTGGGATAAGAGGAGACGCCAGCCAACTGCCATTCAATAGAGGTAGATGACGTATTCCACGCTACAAAATGATTCACAGAATCGAAGCACACTCGAATAGTAAACCGATACCGATAGTGCGATTTTCAAATTGAGAAATAGAGATATACATGCACTGATTTCATTTATCATTCCAGACGGCTCGTTCGCTTTCGTCTCAGGTCCGAAGCAGTTCTCCCGCCTCACCACGCCAAGATTCGAGCTGGACAGGGATGCACTGTTTGTCTTTGCATTCCACAAGGTAAACAACAACAACAACAACAACAACAAACAAACAAACAAACAAACAAACAAACAACAACAACGACAACAACACCAGGTGGATCGGCACTCGCGTTTCCGGGTGTACGCGCGTCGCGCTGACAGCGACAAGGAGATGGTGTTGTTCGAAGCGCCGCAGATCACGAAAGACAGCAGGAGATGGTTCCGCGAGGGAAGGACCCTGCTCAGGGGACACTATCAGTATGTCAGTACTCTTCGTGTGTTTATTAGGATCAACAAGGCGAACTCTTGGCTGACCAGTGCTATTGATCAGCTGGTACAAAATGTTGTTTCACACATTGTCACAATCAATGTGTGTTGCATTGCAGCTGGCGTTCGAAGTGCTGAACCTGTCTGCGAACAACTACATCGGAATAGACGAGACGATGCTGTTAGATGGAAAGCGACAGCCGTTCTGCAGAATGCGGTAGACCACGCCCCCCTTAGCCCCGCCCAACAAGATGGAAATTGCTACTCAGATCTCTTTGATTGCATTATTTGTGTTATGTGGTGATATAATAAATGTGTGTTTTGATGAATTCACTTTTGATGAGCTTTCGATGACAATGAACACGATTTTGTTTGATCACACCTTTTTTAGCCTGCCTTTTTCCTCTACCGAAATGCCGACTTTTCTGATTTTTTTTAAAATTGATTTCGTTGACAGGAGTGGCAGAATCCACTCAAAAAGCAGGTGTAATATGCTATATGTCTTTCAGATTTCAGATGTATACAAGGTAAACATATACAAGGTAAACATTTTTCAGACAAAACAACAGAAAGTAACGTTTATCGATCATTCCGAAAATCGCCGAGGCTGGCGATTTGGATATGGGCGATTTGTCGATTTCAGACAAACCAGCGCGCGAACTGAACGGCGACGGCGGCACCCGCGACCGGAAGAGAAATATGTCACTGTTATCGATCCATGTCCGGAGCCGTTCACTGTGAGACGATAAGGAGGAGCCGAATAAGCCTGTTTGGATTGCACTAGTCATTAACTCACGGATTTTTGGATTTCGCAACGTGATGATGACGAATGGATCAACCGTAAGCAATTATGCGAATGGTCGAGAGAAGTTCGAGAACGTTCGACGGTAGAGACAACGTGGTCCATATGGCTCTAAACACTAAACCTTTGTACATTCCGCACCAGTTTGTATTTCGTGTTTTGTGTTTTGTCTGCGCCTATGGATAAATCATTATCAAACCATTATTATTATTATTATTATTATTATTATTATTATTATTATTATTATTATTATTATTATTATTATTATTATTATTATTATTATTATTATTATTATTATTATTATTATTATTATTATTATTATTATTATTATTATTATTATTATTATTATTATTATTATTATTATTATTATTATTATTATTATTATTATTATTATTATTATTATTATTATTATTATTATTATTATTATTATTATTATTATTATTATTATTATTATTATTATTATTATTATTATTATTATTATTATTATTATTATTATTATTATTATTATTATTATTATTATTATTATTATTATTATTATTATTATTATTATTATTATTATTATTATTATTATTATTATTATTATTATTATTATTATTATTATTATTATTATTATTATTATTATTATTATTATGAAAATAGCTAGAAGACTATAAGTCCGGCAAATGAGAGTGCAGTGACGGTTTCGCACGAAGTGGCTCTCCTCGAGTAAGGCGATGTTCCAGTAGTAGTCCTCATCGAAGTAGCCCGGATAGTAAATCTTTTCATCGTTCGTCATTGATACTAGTCGTCAGTTCGTGAACACAGTCGTTCATGGGGGGCCGACCGACATTGACAGTCTGTGATTGCAGGTTGTTTTGTTACATTCTTACTTACATGTATAGCAACAGGTGTAGAGCCATAGTTCTTCTTCGTTTCCCTCCGCAGAGTAATTTCTTGAATCGGGGGATACTTGATACGTTACTGATACGATCCTTTACTTGATACGTTGTTTTACGGATTACGCATCTCCATGTTGAATGCACATGTTAATCACCTAATTCAACTAATGCCTCGTTAGCCTAGTCTGCGCATGGGTCTCCCCATTTCCCTCCCGCCACTCGGTCGTATAAAAGCAGTGTGCCGGACGTGTCTGGCATCATTCGATCAGTCGAATCATCATGGGAGACAAGTCGGCCTACATGACCCCTGGAGGTGGTGGCGGAGGCGGCGGCGGAGGCGGATACGCTAGGGAGGACTACGCATTCGGTGGATCCTCGGGAGGCGGCGGCGGCGGTGGCAGCGCCCCTAGCGGTGCGTGCATACTGTAGACTACCGTACTCTTCTACTCCTACCGTACCCCTTATAGGCGGCGGCGGTGGCGGCGGCGGTGGCACTCCCCGCATGGACGTCTCCTGCTATCTCGGACCCAAGTAACTTCGATCTACGACATTGCTTCCCGAAAACCCAAATAATTGAATTGAGTCTCAATTCGCAATAAACGATTATCATAAAAATGTCGATGAATTCACTGTAACTGTAGACACGATTTCGTGGAACAGTTCCCTCTCGAAAAGTAAAACCGGTTCGATTCCGACCCCCTTACTGTGCCGGAGATTTTGAAAGTAGTTCCAACGAATTTGATTGTAGTTCCAACGAACAACGAATTGAACGAATTTTTTTGAAATCAGACTCAGTGGCTCATTGTGGCTTTGAAGAATTGATGGATATGATGCAAGGTGCGAGGCGGTCCTCGCTTCCGTCTGCCACCGCAGCCTCGATGACACACGACGAGACAGTGTGTGTGTCGATTATCGATTGATTGAATATCGAATGATACTCGATCCTCCGTCTTCTGCTGTACGGGCTGTGCGAGTTCAACGAGAGAAGAGCATGTCTTCCATCATTTTTTCACAATGTCTTCTATCATTTTTCCAACATTGTCTTCACAGAACACAAAAATCGAAATTATACAAGTCGAATCATAAAAACTTCATGAAGCTGCAGGGATAGAACCTGCACCATTCGCTTGGCTCGCCAAAAACTACACCGATCGGCCAAGGCGGTAGGTTTACAGAGTACCGTGACCGAATGGTGTAGTATCACATCGCTCTTCTCCCTTTGAAAAAGCGCTCCACGGTAAAAGTCAATCAACGTCAATATTTTATAGAGGCCGAGATCGTATCATATGTACGAAAGAAATAATATTTTTACCACCAAAAATTGTATATTACGCTGGTTCAATTTCCTATTGCCAAATATTCGGCACTTCTGCACGTTGATTGGCTGGTGGTTCGGGAAGCCCCGCCTTATTAGCTGTGACCCAGATCGCTCTCGCGAGGGAATAGTGTAAAGATCGCTTGTTCGCCCCTCTTTTGGAGTCGATAGTGACAGCCGGATAGCATGAGATCAAAGGAGCCGCTAGGTCACACGAACACTCCCTCTCCTATCTCTCGACTTTTGTGCAATTGATACGGTCGCGGAAAGAGTGAAGTTGGTCCCACAACAACGGGAAACATTAGCGAGAGGCAAGATAGTGTTTTGCACTGATGTGCTTTCACCGGAGTCCTTCTTTAACATGAACCTCGATGACGATATGTAGTGTGGATATCTGGGTCACTTTTGAGAAGTATGTTTGTATCATACAAACATACTTCACAAAAGTGTGAAGTATGTTTGTATCTTGTATGCTACCCATCGTTACTTCGTTTACCAAAAGTATACACCAAAACTTGAAGTGCCAATCATCGAGTTTATAACCAAAACGCCAACGTTGAATTGAAATATTCGAAAGCTAATGAAGTATGAGTTGTTTAATAAAGTTTTAAGTGATAAGTGGTAAGACGTCTTCTTAGACACTGGAAAGCTCCTTGAAACGAGCGATTATCTGTAAAAAATCATATCATTATGTCTCTCATTGTGCTCTTCTTTAATTGATTTCATAATTTCTAATCATAAGGGCACAACGATAAATGCAATGAAACGCAATGAAACGTATGTGCTA
>CAWZYM010000171.1:70000-126191 GCA_963966185.1 Rhabditoides inermis
GCCGTATACGACTCGAGCGTTGTGACCTGCACAGCGATTGAGAACCACCGAAGCCCCGCCCACCTTGCTCCGCCCACACGGGAATGGTGAGCATGGGTGTTCGAGAGCAGATCGCTTCTTTCACACTGCAACAAATGAGATTTAAAGTAAGTAAAAGATCAGTTATGAACCACCTCTTGAGTCCTCCATGCGTGATGAACATCTTTGTGTTTGGGTGGTTGAGGATCGCCGGTTGGGGAGCCCATTTCACCACCTTGACATGGGAGGAGAACGTGTAGTTGTCACCGAGGTTGCCCACGAAGATAACCCTGAAGATATTTGATCAGAACGAGGGGGAGAGAGATAGAGGAGGGGGGGGGAGGGAGCAGACCTATACTCCTTCATCTGCTCGAGTGCTTGATGGAATGCCTCCTTGACGTGGTGGGGCGCTGGCTGCCAACTCGCCTGTGAACCTAGCGCCACGTAGATCGTACCTGCAAGGTATTCTATGTGTTTATTAGTAAAATACACCAATGCCCTGATGATATCGAATTAAACCTTTTGATCTCGTGGTACACCGACTGCACATTCCTAATTTCTTGTTTACGATAGACTCGATAATAGTATGTCTTTGGGTAAAGAAAGTGTCAACCTATCAAGTGAAGTGATTGGTTGTGCAACCATATCATATTGGTTATTCCACCACTGAAACGTACCTTGAGATGATTCATCACTGACGAATTGCTCGAATTCCAGTGGCAGCTGATTGGAGACGATTCGACCGCAGTAGTGACCCACGTTCACTTGCTCAACAGACTCTGAAAAAGACTTTGGAAAACCATTTTCTAACACGACTCTGCTTCTTGTAATAGTATGCACGGAATGGGTACTATAATGTGTTGACGGCGAGGCAAATGTCAAAGATAACAGGGCGGAAACGAAGAGAATGAACAATAACACTAGGCTACGAAACTCACTGGGAACGGGATGTCCGAACACATCGATCGAATCCGACAGCACCGCAGCCGCGTTGTCGAAATACCTGACAGTACATTTGCTCCAGTCCTCTTAAATTCTCCAGGAGCACATTTTGCGCGCAAGCTCGTTTGATAGACTGTGGCAATGTTTTATGAGATATTATGATGCCGGGGATTTTCAACACTTCTTCAAAATGAAGATGAAGATATACCTCTGCCACGAATACGGTCGTCCAGTCACCCGAGGGATGGAGGAGAAGGAGACGTACTCGGCTGGAATATACATTCAACTGTACTACTTCAAGAAGGAGAGAGAGAGAGAGAGAGAGGGGGGGGCTCGAGTAGCGGTACTGAGAGCACTGATAGCGCCTTCTGATCGGTCTGTCGTTGGTGTCTTCGGTTGGTGTCTTGACTGCGGAGAGAGAGAAAGAGAGAGAGAGAGAGAGAGAGAGAGAGAGAGAGAGAGAGAGATACTCACTGTACTTGTTGACCATGATGTACTCCATGGCATTCTCGTAGAGGTTGCGCAGTCTGTGTCCGAACAGAGTGGGGTCATACTGTATGTCTCCCTCGTCGGGAGCAGTGATGAACAGCGACTGACGAGACACCGGAGACCAGCCTAGGCGGACCACGTTAGAAAAAAAGATGTCGGCAGTGAGAGCGAGATATTGCAAATTGGCATGTTCCTTGCCATTCCCTTTTTCACTTTATCTTCGTTGATGTTTCATTCATGAAAAGCATACTTTCATTTGCACTGTTTTACGCAGAAAGTCGAAGATATTGTAGGAAACCATAACTCCATTGTTTACATGAAAATCTTGAGATTGCACTGTTTACTGATCTCGGAACAATTGATTTCTCACCGTATGCGTTGAGAATGCTGTTCGCGTAGAACATGACGGTGGTGGTGAATACGATGTAGGGAGTGCCCTGATCCTGCTGGATACGGTCGGCCAGCTGGAGAAGGGGTGATCTCTCTTTCTCTCTCTCTCTCTCTCTCTCTCTCTCTCTCTCTCTCAGAATACAGCATATCCCATGTTGTTGAACGTCTCGTCGACCACGACGAGATCCCACCGGCGGTTGATGAGCGAATCGAGCTGAAGCACACCATGATTTACCGGTTCTTTCCTGTGAGCACAGAGTGATCAAAGATGTACTACTCCAGACACCAGACCCTATCGTCATAGTGATATGTGATCAACATAGTGAATATAACAATCCATACTCACCCTGCCCTCGTATTTATTTCTGGCAGGTGAGTGAGAAGGTGAACAAGGATGTCCTACCCCCTACTCACCCTGTCCTGATAGTGATCGAGTGCGTACTCCATTACCACATCCAGATCCGTCCAGCACTCGCTCGTCATGTAGCCGTGCAGCACGTTCCGCCACCACAAACCCACTCCCTATCGATTATTGTAGAATGTGTATTCAATTATGTGTTCATTAAGTTTTGAATGTTCGTACTTACTCACCTCAAACTTCTTGAAATCGAGGTGCAAATAAAAGTTCTCGATGCCATTGGGGAACTTTCTGCCGGTGGGTTTCACATCCGCCTCGAGGAACGTCACATTGTGGCCCTGCTCGGCTAGGCTGGAGGGGGAATTATATCACTCATATCAACCATTCTATACTATTCTCACTTTACCTTCTCACTACCCTCTCTTTATGAACATATATGAAAGGTACAAGAATTCTGAACTATCTGAACTCACGCTGCAGCAAAGGGCGTCATACTGCCGACATGGCTGCCGGATATGAATTCGGTGCAGAAAAGGATGTTGGCGGCATGCGAATAGTGGAACAGTGATAGTAGTGATAACAACAACACGCGTCGAGCCATGGTGAGCGAATGTAGACTGTCCGCAAATCAGAACACGGAAGAACAAGTATTTGCTACACTGGTGCACTAAACACTAAATGACGCCACCTCGTCTGTGTTTGTGATAGCGGCCAATGTCAGCATTTCGAACGTTGTTATCAGGGTATATGGCACGAGACGACGCAATCTGAAACGTAGTTCGTCTATCAAACTAGAATCCTTCGATAACGCCACAAGGAGCACTGCGATCTCGGAGATATTCTGAACTGTTATCTATTGGACTCTCTAGTACACGGCTTCCCAGTACGCAGATGCAACTGATTACTATTACTTGTTCAATTGTCCGTTATCTTATCTGATGCATTATAAACATGACATTTGCAAGTATATGTGTATATGTATGATAGAATGGGTCAGTAAGAGCAAGCAAAAAGTTTCCGAAAGTTTCAATCAATTACCATCACTCTGTAAAAAGTTGAAAAAAAAACAAAAAAAAACTCATGAAAGATGAAAAGAATAACAAAACTCCTCTTCCAGCCTCTTATCTTTTTATCATCTACTTTGCATAGAACATGTAAATTGTGATTAATGTATATTTGCTTATCCTATAGCACATCAGTGTAACCATTAGTATTAGTATTGATATGCTTGCAAATCTGAATACTTACCTTTTTTTTGCAATGCATTCTAGAAATCTAGGTGTTGACATTTGAACATTTCAAAATGACTACAAATTAGAACAATTAAGTAGCAGAAGTTTGCACACTACATTTTACTGTTTTCTTTGTCTGTCAGAGTGTCAGTATTGAGAAAGGGCGTTGGCTGGAGATCAAGATTGCTCACACGTAACCTATACCAGTCTAGTTTGCCGAAAGCACGAGATAGCATCATAATGAGCAGGTGAAAGGTGCGAGACGGGTCGTCTCTCTCTCTCTCTCCCTCTCTCTCTCACTCTCTCTCTCTCTCACTCTCTCTCTCTCTCTCTCTCACATCTCGCAGAGATCAAATCGCAACCGATGTACCGATGGCAGAAGTGAGAGCGATAGATTGGGTCGCTCCACCTTGCCATTCTCTTTCACTTTCCCTTCGTTGTGCTGGTTCAGAACAATGAATTGCATTAAAATCATGTTTGCACTGCTTACTGATTTCGAATAATATTAATATATTTTCGATTTCGATTTCAACAGTCAACACTACGTGCACAGTTTGTGTATTGCTATGACGATGACCCTTTCTGTTTGTCCAACTCTTTATCAAGTAGGTGAGCGTTCTCTTGCCGTTTCTCGCATCTCTTCTCTAGAAAAAAAACACCTGACCAGACCTACATTAATTGTTATCAGTCTCCTATCATCTCTTCGCATGTCAGTCATTGTCTTTGCTATGCGAATTCCATCTCTATTTGCCAGTGAGAGAGAGACTAGTGAGAGAGTGTTTCCCGCGTAGAGCGCAGAGATAGCGGCGGTGGCGAGAGTGTGTGGGCGAGTGAGAGAGTCGTCTTATCGATTGCCGGAGAAAGAGGGTGAATGAGAGACGAGTGAGGCCTGGGTTGAGCACATGTATGTGTTTTTAAAAGCTGTTTTGGATTGACAATTATTAAAATTGGTTTTCCTTCCGTTATTACACTGTGTTTTGTGTTTACACTCATTCGAAATTCTCTTCTTCGCTATTTCTCCCTCACTCTCGCACTCACGCTCACTCACTCTTTATTATGTGCAATAGTCGTAGCCAATTTCCACATTCGAACCTTGTTCACCTTGTTTACCCAAAACAAAAAATGCTGATTGGCGTTTTGTTCTTGAATTCTCTCACTGACCACTGAAGGACATTGCTGAAAACACACTAACTCTGTTGTCTTGATGTACTTTGCGCATGCTCTCTTCTACTACCACTATCACTAATTCTTTCCTAATCCGCCCCCATTTGTCACCAACGGTGTAACATCGATCATAGCATTATCATGGTGTCCGTTTTGATTTATTTGCTTCCGTTGTACCTGACCACCTGGCTGTATCAGTTGTTTGTGTGTTTACTACTCGTTCAAGCTTTTTGTTGACCTGGTTATTGAGCATATGTGGCCACAACGGAAGCGCTTCATTCTATAAATATTTTGCACGCCTCTATTTATTATCTACAGCTGTGCGTTGGACAGACTAGTCCATAGAATGATGGCTTTGCCATTTTTATATTCGTATTTTGTTAAATATCTACGAGCAGTCAATGACGACGAGCAGTCAATGATATTGCCTACATACATAAAATCTCACACGGTCGCACCGTCTTTGATTCATCTGCCATCTATAATATCATTTCCACATCATCGAGACACTCTCACTGCCACCGAATCGTACCCTCTTTTGATTCGTCCGTTAGAACGCAGACATTCATTCACCGCAAGTTTCGAATATGGAATTCCTTACCATCTAACATTATAGCTATCAGAGACACCGGTTCTTTTAAAGAGAAAATGCATGATTGAACCATCTCGCATCCGCGCTTCCTGATCGATACGGGTACGGGCTCTTCAGTTTATGCAACAGAGCACATTCATTTCATATACATATGTGTGTTGTATATTGTTCCATACGCATTTGTATCTGTTTTACTATTCTTTGATTCGATTTTAATCAAAATACGTTGCACCACTTATTACAGCCACATATTTTGTTCCCATATGTTTCCTGAATACGCAAAGATAAACAATTGAAAATAATAACCATTGTATGCATTTAGATGGAAGACTTGCCAGCCGAAATATTGACACAAATCGCAGAGAACCTGGAGATATACCCTATGACACAACTGCGCGCGGTTAGTCGTGGGACATTTCATTCTAATTCTAGAAGAGTGGACGATTGCTATACTGGTACTGGTTCATAAATCCGTTCAGGTGAATCAACGCGGTTTCAACATCGCGCAGTCTGTTTTGTCTCGCAGGAAGAGACTGAATGTGTGGAGGGAGACACGCGAATACAGAGAGAAGGAGGTGGGCGGAGAAGGCATTAGAACAAAACAATAGTTGTCCATGTAGAGAGGTAAAGTAACTGTCATGAAAGAGATGATACATTACTCTATTCCATTCCTTCTCTCACTCTCGCACTCACTGATTTTTTCTCTCTCTTTCTCTCCGAGTTGTATAGAATATTAGATAACTGATCAAATAATAATATCGGTTAGAGAAAAGATAATCATACAAATAACACAAAAAAATGACACTCTCTTCAGACGCCACTGGACCTGTCGCGTCTGTGTTCGTTCCTCCGCCTCTCCATGCCACAACTCACACACATCTCATTCCGACGGTGTCCAGTCGAGATCAACCTGGGCAACCTGATACAAGTGAGTCTACTCACTGTGAATTGGTGGTGGTAAGTGCATACGGTTATGTACGATGGTAGATTTTTGTACAGTGAACGTTGGCGCTGGTTAGCGTGCGTTACCGGACCCATGTCTACTGTACCCCAGTAATGACAATAAGACAGTGGCTCCGAAGAGAGAGATTTATATAAGTAAGAGCATGATAAACAACCGATGAGCATGTGGAATGATACATAGAGTATGCAGTAATGAGCGATACCAGTGAACTACGACACACTTGTAGTTAACAACACATACAATAGTAAAGGACACTGAGTAGAAGACTGCTACTCGAAAGCATGTGCCTGAACTAGGTGACTAAAGAAGTGAAGTGGGTGTCTGGGTCATGGCTTATATAGTGGCATACTGGCGGGAGAATACTGATAGACTCTGATCTATGGGCGGGAATACACTGATCTACAAGTGAGTGAATAGTCTGGGCGGGAATAGGAGGAGTGAGGGGAGCTAAGGGGCGCGGCTGGCATGCCGGCGTAGAATGCGGGTCACGGGAAGTGAGCGGGCCTATAGAAGGGGCCGCGAACGTTGCTCGTCCTTCCTCGTAGTTGCTCTTCCTCTCCTCGTCCCTGCTCGTGCCATCGCCATCGGGTGCGCGTGTGGAAGGTGCGCCCGATGAGTAAGTGCTCGGTCTGCTCGCACGTGGTGTAGCTCCCACCTGGAGTGGACTCTACTTGGTCCCTTTCACTCACCGGCACTACGTACGTAGAGCTGTTACTCGCGGCACTCTCAGTACTCGCGATACTCTCGGCACTCGCGGTACTCTCGGTACTGTAGGTACCGCGCCTCTGTAAGTTAAGAGACCCGACTGTCCCAGCCTACACTAGAGTATACTAAGACGAGTGCACACATAGTGAACCTCACACTATGTGACAGTACGATGGTAGATTTTTTTTTTCGAAAATTGCTTATTGTACACTAATCCAGATCAAAAAACGTGAAATTCCGTTGATAACTTCGACCGGCGACATTGCCGTACGATGAAAATGGAGTAAATAAATATAATAATTCAATGATTGTGTGCAGCTCGCCTGCTCGCTTCCCTCGCTGTCCGGCCTGGACCTGTCCCGTGAGGGTGACTGGCCGCGGGTCGAGAGAGACGCCGTATATGCCCTGCCATACTTCACAAAGTGAGTCGCTAGTCTGAGTGCCTGTCTCATCCCGTCCTCCAGACTCACCTCCCTCCAACTCAATGGCTGGCGGCCCAGCGAGACTGTCAGGAGAGGTGAGACTATGAATTTCATAGAGAAAGAAAGGTCACAGTTTGGAAGATTAATCGAATGTTCACATAAATAAATGATAACACGAACAGAACAAGTGTCACATAATAAGTGTGGCGTAGGATAATCAAAGGAAGGGTGTATGCTTTATGGTGATACTTTTCACAGGCTGCGTCCACCGTGTGGACACTCTGCCCATCCGGCACCTGAGACAGCTGGAACACTTCGAGATGGATGCGGAGAGGGACGCACTCACACAGGTGACACCCTTATCCATACTCTCCTCTTCTCTCTTGACGTCCTCTCTCTTGATTCCAAACTCAATCGACTATCCATTGTGTTTATCTTTTGTGATACTTCCGTATTCCAGCTTCTCTTGGCGATGTCCGAAAGCGGCGTCGACTTTGCGCGTCTCAAAAGAGTCAGGGTGAGTGAACAAATGGAACCAATCCATAATCGATAATCAACAATCAATAATCAATATGCGATAATCAATATTCAAAATTTAATACTTACAGCTGGGAGTCCGTCACACCTCCACCGACTCGTTCCAGCTGCTGTTGTGGTTCCTTGAGACGCACAAGAGACTTGAAGAGGTATGTATATTATTGATTGGTTATCGATTATTGAGTGATTGATTGATTCAGGTGCACATTGCGGACGCTCTCTTTGCCACCGAGGATCAAGTTAGGACGTTCTATGGGTGAGTCGATAAAAATAAATAAAAAGGAGGATGTGAAACAGCTAAAATATGCGCAACATTTTTATTTCAGTAAACTCTCTCAATTGCCTTCCCTCCACCGTCTCACACTCTCCCGCTGCGAATCTTGCGACAGACTCAACCCATTGCTACTCAAGCAATTCAGGTGAGCTCTTTTTTAATTCGATGTTTATGAGCTGCAGTGTAGTCAAAAAAGTATTGACATGTCAACATTTACTTATATCATCCTCTTTTTTAACACGTCATATTTGCAGTCGTCAGATGGTGGAGCGTGGGGTGTCTATCTCTGGATGTGTGCGGAGCATGCGATTCGACCCGGATGCGATCGAAGAAGTGGAAGAAGAGAGGGAGGGCAGGAGGGGCCGGGTAGAAGTCAACTGATCCAAACACGCACACTTTCTCAATCTCTACCTCTTCCGGATATTCTGACGGCATTATTGACCATTTTGTGACCCTTTAGCTTTAGTGTTTAGTGGCTTACTGTAGATTTGATTTGACGTTATGTGTAAATACATGAATACGGATAAATTATACATTATTGATATCTGCTGTTTATTGAGGGGCAAACAGATGTTTGGAGAGAAAAAAAAACAGATGTTTGTGCGACTGTTACTTCTATGAAGTCAATTCATGTAACTGAAAACTATATAGGCTGTATTTCACAAACTTTTCATGCGGGCTCGTTTTTTAATAGTTTTGTTTTTGTCGTTTCTTGGTTGTGTTCTCTCGCATCAAAGTAATCGGTGTGATGCTTTTTCAAATCACAAAAATTACTTTGATAAAACACATGTTATTGTTTTGTACAGTATACTTTCAGTGAAGGTAATACGGTACTAGTAAATTAACTCATTCCAGAAATAGGAAAAATATCATAATTGATAACGATGCCATTCCCCGTCTATCAAGCTTGGATAAATGAATCTGCGAGAACCGAGTTCTACTTTTTCTATTACGGAAAGTGGACGGAGAACGATGATTCGACTGTGAAACTATCTCTGTTGATACTAGCTAACAACTCTATCGCTAGAACGTTTGATATTTATCCTCTATTCATTCGTAAGTCTTCTCTTCAAACCAGTGACCATCCACGTGTTTAGTCATTTACATAATTGAGTTTGCTACAATGATTTTCGGACTTGTTATATTGTTACTGTGCTTTGAAGCTCTAATCAGAACCAGCAACCTTCACATAAACCTTCGCATGGTGTGCAGTTTTCAATGTCTCAATTTCCTTATTGGATACATTTCTCGCACTGCTATTTTCCTTTTTCAAATGGAACTTTGGCCACTGACAGGTGAATACATTTATGCCAAATTATGCTACACTATAGTTGCAGGAGTTATTACAAACGACTGGCCGCTCTTAGTGCTGGTAAATGAAAGATACTTTTACATAGTATTCACCGTCGGGACGACGAGCACAGTACTCATCGAGCGAGTGACTGCGATGATGCACATTCAGGATTATGAAACGTTACATGCATATGTTTACAACAACAAACAAACAGAAAGTTTCTAGAAATCCACGCAAACACATTGGATTTTCGCTGATAATAGTGAACTGTGTTTTATCTCATTTGTTTTCTTTCTTATGCGTGACAGATTCACTAACAGCATATTCCACTTTGTTTTACCTACTTCTGCCTATCATTGCAGGAATAATGGTTCATTAACTTTGTACGCTATTATAAATACACGTTTGCAGATATTCTTCTTGCTGGAGAGAACTTTGAAAAGAAAAATGAACAAAATCAATAGTTATGAGAACCCGAGAGACTACTCGTTGAGTTTGCGGTACCAGTTACTTGAACATGTGCGAACAATGAAAGTGAGTCATGATTCATCTAATTCAATGTATCCGATGACGTCATATTCTAGATGATCAGATTTTTGTTTGTTGGTGGCGCCTGCTTTATATGTCTCCTCATAACTATTGCGTTTATTATATTTTTATTCGCAACACCGCAATCGGTACTCGGTCAATTGATGGTGGCTATTTTCGATATTTCGCTTAATGTGTGAGTTACTTTAACCGAGAAGCTCACCGTTTCATCAAATATAAATGTTTATTATTTTTCTTTACTTATGAAGCTCTCCTATTATTGTTACATTTATCATCATGAAAACAATTATACCGCAGAAAGTCCCAACAATGTATAACAGATTGCGAAGGTATTGTTTTTGATGGATACAGCTGAAATAAAAAAAGTAATCAGATAATTTTTTTGTGTTCATTTCTCAAGCAACATTCATAACAAAACATAGCAGCATTATTATCAAAAATGTTAACAAAAATATTTCAGTCGCTTCTCGTTTCGCAACTCTCGCATCGCAAGTGAAACGAGTGAACTGGACCACCAAGCAGTCGCAGACTCGTACTTCCAACAACTACCATGGTAAAAAAGTATTACTAGTACACTGGCATTGTTTATGATACTAATAAAAGGTTTACAAATAAACTAGTAATGTTGTTACTGTATTGTTTCAAGGATTGGGCAATTGTGCAAACAAGAAGGTGCGAAAGTTGAAAGGCACGCGCGTCAAGTGCCCTTTTCATACCTCTCGCGCGCCCTCTAATCAATTGCGGATTACCACATTGCACCATCATATACAAGTTCTCAGGTCACTCCGCCCTCCATTCTGCCCATATGGCAGGCGGCCCCTTTGATCCCTCCTTTCTGCCGGAACTAGTACCATCCGAGAGCCGCGCGAGAGAAGCGCCCTGAGGAAATGTCAGCTGTCTCACCCTCTCATTCTCACTCTCTCACTTTCCACTGCTCTCTCGGACAGGTGATGTGCCTCTCCCGAGCACATTTCAGAATCGACGATCGATGCGAGTGCTGATAGGGGATGATAGAGAGAGAGAGAGAGAGAGAGAGAGAGAGAGGGGGGGGGGGGGGGGGGAGAGAGAGGGAGGGAGGGAGAGGGAGGAAGAGAGTTCAGAAAGGGTCCCTTTCAAAGGAACCATCACGATATCTGAATCCACAAGACATGCAAACAGAGTCACTTTCTCGGAAATAATAACGGTCTCTGTTCCCAGGCGGATGGATTTGAATTCGAGTTTCAAGCTCGAGCCGCGCGAACCGGATCCGCCTCGTCTGCGCTCTCCGCTCTTCGAGTGCTCCCTCGCCGTCTTCCACGTCTGCGCATCTCTAATCCCGCGCTCTCTCGCCGACCGTCTGGCCTCGGTGTTGACTTTTCTATATCTCGCTCGGGTAGAGCTGCTGCCTGTGAGCACCCGCCAAGAGCCCAAGAATCTCGCGGCGCCTCACCCTCATCCTCCTTCCACTTTGAAAGATCGCGCTGACCTTCCACCCAACGCTATCGATTCCACGATTCAGCATATTCCATGATGCGAGTATATGTTCCCGGGTCTACCGTAGCCCCGCTCTCTCACCATTGTGCCTTTGAAGCAGTCGAGTGTCGTGTCTGCGCCTCTCCGATCCCCCCGCTCTCTCGCTCTTCTCTGACTCGCGCACTTTTGCATACTTCCAGGCAGATCGATTGGAAACACATGCTTGTGCCTTCCGACAGCTCGAAACATTTCTACATTTCCGCGCGTTTCTTTTTCTTCGTGTCCGTGGTGAAACGTATTGAATGGATGTGCTAATGCATGCGTGTCTCTGCAATGTTTTGATGTGTCTTGCTCTCTTCCCCTCTGAGTGAGAGCCGCGCGCAATGGGCTCGTAGTGAGTGAGTGTGTGTGCCACAAACAGTTTCCACTCACTGCCGCTCCCCCTCTCAATCGTTCTCACTATCGCTCGCTCCGCGAAAACACTGTTCTTCTATCTGAATCTCATCAGCGATTTCTTCTCTTTTTGACGTGACGAATGACGATGCTTTACATTTTGTCTGTCTGCTCGGGTCTTTTTTTGTGGATCAGTGATAAGAGACGCTTGTCAGATACCACTTTCGCTTCCCGCGCGCGTTCTCTCCACCCACCTCTCTCTTTTTCTGTTTCTTCCCACGTCTCGTTTTCCCGGTGCATTGTTCTCGCACTCTCATTTACAGAGTCACTCTATCCTCACCACTTTTTGCCATACCACAGTATCTCCACTTTCTCACGGTCTCATTAGCATACTGCCCGATCCCGAGACCCGAGAGTGTGTTGGTTCTGCTGAACTCGCTTTTTCCTTCCGTCCAAAAGTGCTGCTGTTGGCAGTCCCATATGCGCGATTCACATACGGTTTCCATAGATCTTTAGGGCTCTCTACCATAGTCAGAATCCCTCCGCGCGCCTTTGTCTCGAGACCGAGAGGGCCAGATGTGAAAGACGGCGAGAGAGAGTGGATGTGGGAGAGGTTGAGAGAAGGAAGTGGTGTGAGAGAGTGACGGGGCGAAACTATACGACCTCTGAATGTGGAAGAAAAGGCGTCCCAGATGTGAGGCGTGGGTAGACGAGGGCTGGGGGGAAAGAATGGCGGCATAACGCGCGAGAGCCGCACTTTTTGCCGTCCCGCATACTCAATATCCCATAGTCTATCCAGCCTCATGGTCCATTCAAATCCGATCCCATCATATCCCAAAAACCCATAGCTCATAGACTCTTCGGAAATAGCCTGGCACGCTCCAATCAATCAAAACTTCACCCAAAACTGCCATAGCACCGTGGAACAACTGACCCGTTGTCAGTGAGTTTTGATTTGTCCCCATCGAGTCAGCTGTCTTCCCTCGCCACCCTCTCACGCACGCGCACTCTCTCGCCGCCCTCTCCTCCCTTCCACTGTAATATCTGATCTCGCACTGCTGCATGCGGAATCTATTACAATCTTCGAACCCAAAGAACACTTTACAAATATGTTGCGGGCTCTCGCCCAGAGGTTACACACTGCCGTGCAGACATGTGCCCGAGTGTACAGTGTGGGAAAGGGGGATTCCCCCGAGAGAGTTCTCACGCCGAATCAGCTGATATCCTGATAGGTTATCCGGCGGCGGATCGATAGCGGGCGCATCGGAGGCGGCTCTAGCAAACACTCTAGTGTGTGTATCTTCTTCGCTTGAGTGTGGGCCCTGCGCGAGAGATATGTCAATGGCTGCGCGATTATTGACAGACAACGATTTCGAGGCTTAGAGAGAGATTTGACTTTGATCTGTATCTCTGAATGAACTCTCATCAGCACAACGATGTGTGTTGTTGCAGTCGTTTCACTGAATGATGCCCATTCTGCACATTAGTCCCCCCTCTCGCTTTTCGGTCTCGCCAGAAAAGACGACGACAAACTTTCGCTGATTGACGATGTAGACCATATGACACGGCTTTTTCGGGGAAGGGGGGAAGGAAAATGATAGGGTGAGAATGAAAGTGAAAGAGAGAGAGAGAGAGAGAGAGAGAGAGAAAGAGGAAGAAGGAGAGAGTTGGGTGAATCAAGCCGCCTGGCAACGTCTGCCTGCTGGCATTGCTGGAACATCCGATCCGGTATGCCGGTTTCGCCCGTCTGCCGCCCTCTCTCATTACCACACTCTCTCCTCCCCTATTTCTCTGACTTTCCACTCCCTACATGTCTCTCGCCTTTCTCTGTTTTTGTTTCAAATGCCGTTCGAGGCAATCTCGGATCGCGCCTGTGTCTCTGTCATTCTTCCTTCCTCTCTTTCTCTACTCTCTCCCCGCCCAGGGTCACGTCAGTCTGTGAGTCTTTCCGGTTTGTAGAAAGTGATAAATTGATATGTCTTGGGTAGTAGGCTGCGCAAGGCCGGCACATGTGTGCGCTAATAATTATTACTCATTATGCTTTATGGTTGGGAAGAGACGCTCCTTTGGTGCGGGAGAGGGAGGGGAGAGGGAGGGGAGAGCCACATGTGGAGTCTCGCGGCAACCGAGATATTCCAACACCCTTGTTGAGGTCTTCGATTTTGCTACTCACGCTACAATCCATTTCTAAGGAACTCTCTGATCATATCCTACGATCACATCTCACATCTCTCTCTCTCTCCACCTCTCCTTCGCCCTTCCGTATTCTGCACTTTCTCAAGGTCTCGCGCAGCCATGTTTCTTCAGCTTCTCTCTCTCTCTCTCTCTCTCTCTCTCTCTCTCTCTCCTCCACCTCTCTCTTTCTCTTTCCAGGCATTTGCCAAGCTTTCACTTTCTCGGAACACGTTCTTGTTCTTGCAATGCCGCTTGAACCGGAGAGAGATGTTGCCTGTTATGGGAGAGAGAGAGAGAGAGAGAGAGAGAGAGAGAGAGAGAAAGAGAGAGAGGGCTGTCTTGCCATTCTATGCTGTCAGCCAGCTTTTCCCCCACCGAGGTCACCTCGTCTGATCCGTGTTCCCGTTTCCGTGTGCGTGTATCTTTTGAGAAGCGTGTATCCGAATTTTGTCTATTGATCTCTGGCGCGAATGCAGCTATCAGTCAGTGTCCCTCCCATTCCTCCCTCCCTCCTCCTTCCCAACCCAACAGTTGTGCGCGAAATTCAATCGTTTTTCGTCTGACTACTCTTCTCTCACTTTTTCTCTATCGGCTTTTCACCTAGCCGCCTTCAGTTCAAAGCAGAATGCAAATCACCTCCGGGTTGGCAAGTGGAATGGGTATGGAGACAGATCGTGCGCGGCAGCTTTAGCCTCACTCCCACCTCTCACAGAGTTGCCAGTACAATTAATTGGAGGTGCGAGTGACAGTTGACTCTTTTTGACCGCGCCGCCACCGTGGACCAGGTAGATCAGGTAGATGAGTGAGTGCTCTCTGATCTGCTACTCTGCCAGCCGCCTCCACTATCGATTGATCCGTCATCCTACCGTATGCATCCCCCCGGCTCTCGAATGTATCCAGGCTCTGATTGATGCGCGCCTGTGCAGAGGCGGCTGTCGTCTGCACGTCTCCGCCCTCCCCTCCTCTCCCACTCTCTCGCGGCCCCTCTCCCGTCTCGCTTCTCTGCGCCCTCCACTCACCTCTGTTCCCTCGCCCGCCGTGTTGTTGCCTCAGGCTACTCTCCCCGAGGCTACTGCTGCTCCTGCCACCGGAGAGCGTCCCTCCAATGCGTACTTTTGTTTTCTTCCGCTCCTCATTATATTTCGGCAGCGTCGCCTGCAAACTGCCGCATTCCACAGCTGACCTACTGTACTTTGTTTTGAGTTGACTGGCTGATGACTCACTCCACACGCATTTGCATATGTTATTTGCGCGCGCGTCTCGTTTTTCAGCGTGATTTCATCCCACATGCACGTTTTTTTCTTCTTCTAATCTCGCCTCGCATCAGTGTTCTGTTGGTTGGTGTGAGAAAACTGAGAACGGGGCGAGAGTAGCGCGGCCACTATTTGTTGTGGCTACGATTGTCTCATATCTCGTCCACTCTCTGTCCAACTACAGTACTCTGCCAACTGCGCACATCACTCATATGCGCGTGCGCAATTCTCCCCTTCACCAACTGTCTCCTCAATTCATCTTCCGCCCTCTCCCCTCATTTCACTTGTCTTCCGGCTGTCCCTCCCTATCGTATTACCGTAGCCTCGGCTGGCCTCGCCGCCACAGGTACGTATCGAGTATCTGTTGATGTGCGGTGTCTCTTGTGGATTAGTGGCAAGGGCCCTCTGGCGTCGGAGGTGTTGCGGGTCTCTCGCCGCAGCGGCGCGCCGTCTGCTGACCCCCACGACATGCCTTTACGACGCCCGCGGAGTGGACAGCTGTTGCAAGTTGGAGAGCGAACAGGTCTGCTCCCGCTTCTCGATCAGGTATCACTCGAGCACTGATAACTAGTTGTGTGAAACCGGGTGCCACACTCACACACTTGTTTGGAGACGTGCCCTTTGAAACATCATGTTGTGGGGCGTATCGAGAGCGTATTGGGCGTGTGTGCTCTGCGTCTCTGTGCCATTCTTCCGCCTTCTCACTCTTGTCCACTTTGCATTTCGATGCCGATCGATAGGAGATCAGTGAGATTCCTCGATGCTAGAATCGTGTCGTCTTTTTGCCTCGCCTCGCTGCGCTACCGTACCCTCTCCCTCACTCTGTGATTGGCCGCCGCGCAGCCTTGTTTGGCTAGGTTGAGCCGATCCTAGGGATTCCCCCGATTACACTTCCATGTCCACTCTCTCTCGTCTCTGATCTTCTTCTTCTTATTTCTTATTCTTCTTCGTTGCTGCTATGATTACAACATTGTTACGGTCAGTCGGAAGGGGCGACTCTTGCACGTGTGATGATGATGGTGGTGTACACTTTAAATCGGAGAGAGATCCGGGGCGAAGAACCCTTTCCCACGGTCTACACTCACGTCGCCTCCCCCCTTCCCCCTTGGCTCCCGATCCCCCATAGAAGACGTGACTACCGTAGCGAAAGAGAGAGAGAGAGAGAGCGCTCGGTTTGATTGATTGGGGGAGTGAGACAGGGGCATTTTTGCGGTGGCAGCAGAGCGCTGATGGGAACGGGTTCTCGGCATGGGCAGCCTTGTCAACTGTCAACCCCGTGCCCTATCACCCCCTCTATATCACAATCATCTCCCTATCAACACTCTCTCCCCTCCCCCCTTCCCTTCCTTCCCGCGCCGCCACTGTCGACTTTCGCATCATGCACTCTTGTGATGGATACGGTATTGTAGACGTGAGACGGGCGCGAGAGCTGCGACGAGCAGAGCACCACGTCGCATCACTTCCGGCAGACACGCAGACATGGAGGTAGGATAGTTGGGTGGAGGAGTGGATAGGGATTGGCTAGGTTCAGGTGCAACAGCAGACGCACGTGCTGCATCACAACAACCCGTACGAGCAGTCGATCAAGAGCGAGCCGAGTGCCGGCGAGTCGCCAAAGGATAACAAGTGTAAGTCCCACACTACTCTTTTATACAACTTTGTATTGTAACAGAGTTGTGATAGTGACAGAGCCACCCGTGATATGTTTACCAGCTGATAATGACCTTCACTTCAACCCCCGGCTCTCTCTCTCTCTCTCTCTCTCTCTCTCTCTCTCTATCTCCACGCTCTCGCCTGGCGGCCGCCTTCTGTCACATGATCGATTCAATGCCAGTGAATATCATTGTCTTTTTCTATTCATAATCATTCGCGTAACAATCTTTGCCTTATAATACCGGTAATCCATGTTTGTTGCTCGTCCAATGAGCGGCTGAGGATCCGCCCCTCGCCCCTCCCTATTCGCCGCTCGCATTCCCAAGGGGGCGGGGCGTGCGCTACTATGACTATGCGCCGCTGCACTTCACTTCACAGCGGGCTTTACACCGCGTGTCACCCTATTCTCTCCCCCCCCCCCTTTTCTGCCCTCGGGGCGATCAGCTGATCGTCAACGTTCTCGATCGATAATTCGATATCGATTACGTGCGCGCGCGATGGCATTTCGATTCCGCCGTATAAGAAGTAGTGAGAGACTGGTTGGCCGTGCCATCGATTCGCGAAATTTCAGTACGCTGATTTATAGGGTGTGCAGTGTTGGTGTGTTGGGATGGGTATTCTTCGCGCCTAGCCAATGTTTTGCTACACCGGGCAGTGCATTCCGGCCCCATCCACTGTCAACAATCACCCAAACATGGCATGGATATCGTTGATCACTGCCATTTACTCTTGTGAATTCTATTTGATCTGACGTCTCCCATTTGCAGCTTCGTTGTCGTCTTCCCTTCCGCCCGTGCCGCTTCCGTCCCTGCCTCTCGCCTCGCAGGACATGCTGTTCGGGGTGTCTCCGTTCGGCCTTCCAGCCCCCTTCTGTCCACAGCCAAACAACAACTCCGAACTACTCAACCACAACATGAAGACCGGAGCGTGTGGGAGCAACGGTACGCTTTCCATGTTCTGTTTCTACTGTTTTCACTATTGTCATGTCATATTGTCTACTTTGCTTGTTCGAATCCACTCATTCAGGTCGCGCCTCTACTGGTGACCGGAAGCGACCGTACCCGTGCAACCTGTGCCCCAGCAAGTTCGGCAGCAAGGTCAGTCCGGTTCTCTGGCAGTGATCAAAGCACAAAGCAGTGATCAAAGCACAAAGTACTCTGTGTTCTGTGTATTGATCCCGTTTCTTTTCAGATGGAGCTGGAGGAGCACCAGAACAGTCACACCGGCATGAAGCCGTTCGAGTGCGACGTGAGTGAATATCGATTTATCGATCGAGCAGTATTGATTTATCGATTTGTTCAGGTGTGCAAGGCGCGATTCAACCGACGATCGACGTTGTGGAACCACAAGCGCATCCATTCTGACGCCAAGCCATTCGTCTGCACTGTGTGTCAGGTACGTCTTCTGAGACCACGCCTTCTGAATCCATGTCACGTCGTCTGATGCCTTCACGCCATCATTTCAGATGACGTTCAAGTGGAAGAACTCGCTGAAGTGCCACAAGGAGATGCATTTGCGGAAGAACGAGTCGAGTTCGGTGCTCGACAATGACCTCCGACAGTTGACATACGCCACCGCCGCAAAAAGGAGATTGGTGGGTGACGTCATACTGTCTTACTAGTTACGCCACTGCACACATATGTCTAGTCTAGAGAGCACTGTGTTAGTTACTTGTTACTAGTTTTTACTGCCAGAATGCGTCTGACCTCACAGCTTTCTCTCCGCCAGACTCCTCTTCTCTGTTCTTTTGATGATTTACGATCACGCGCCAGCATGACAAGCAGACGCGCGCGCGCTGTATAAGACTATTAGCTAATACAGTGATACAGTAATCTCTTAGCGATACAGTAGTGCCAGATACAGTAACCCGTTTCAGTTGGAGCAGGGTGACGGCAGCGCGTCTGCGTCGAGTGCCGCGTCCGCGCCTCTCATCACAACCAGCTCACCCAAGAAGAAGGTACGTTTCACAAAGGATATGAAATCGACATACAACGAAACTCAGCAATATACATGTAATGAAAAACTGGCTTTTTTTAACGAAACAAATCGTAACGTTAATTCTATTGTGAAAATTCAGAGACGAACGCGATACCGAAGTCAACTGTTTGTTAGGAATCGCAAACATGATTACACGTACAACCGGATACAAGTGGTTGTTTGCAGGCGAACAAGTCCTCCTCCTCCTCCTCTTCCTCCTCCTCTGCCACTGCCGCGGCCGCGGCGTCCCAGCAACAACAGCACATCAACATCGGCATGCAACTCAACCAACCACTACACGCCGTACGTCCACGACCTTCTCTCTCTCTCTCTCTCTCTCCCTCCCTCTCTCTCTCTCTCTCTCTCTCTCTCTCTCTCTTACCAGGGATTTGCCGGATGAACACATCATCTCTTTCTCCTTCTCATAACAAATAGTACATTCAGGATGCAAGTATGTGGTTTCAGTCGTCTCTGATTCCGCCGTCTGATCATCAGCTGGATCTGGACACCTCCCCTCTCGACTCGCTCGTCAGCCACCACAACATGGGCAACAGCAACCTGCTCATGCAGATATGCGGGTGAGCCTCTCTCTCTCTCTCTCTCTCTCTCTCTCTCTCTCTCTCGTCTTTGTTTATAACATAGAAAGATGAGTAGTGTGCAAGATGACGTCACCCATTCCAGGTACGGTGACATGGATTCTGCGCCTCGGCACGCCACGTCGCTTCTCTCGCAGATGGACGACAGCAACAGCGTCTTCCACGGCTTCGGAGACATCAAGGGAGAGGTGTGTAGAAGTTTATTGATGTAAATTGCCAGTAAAGGTCTCTTATTTGTTATGTATTAAACTGATTAAACCATTGTGATTGGCGGGGAGCCGATTGGAAAACGTGCAATACCGTTTTTGAAACGTATTAGGCTATTAGGATTCCAAATGTCTAAAATGGTTGTTTATGTGTTCAGTTGTGTTCAGTTGCAGCGATTACTGAATCTATTATGATCTTATGATCTTCAGATCTCGAACCCGTACGAGAACCTGCTGTACCCGCAGTTCGGTTCGGGGATGACCCTGTTGAACTTCTCGGGCCTCAACGGAATCGCCCAACAGCCAGCAGCCACCGCCACCACGCAGCAGCTGGTGCGTTTCTGGTTCCTGCTTCAAAGACTGGTTCCAATATTTTTCTGGTTACGGTTCCCACACCAATCAAACTAAGATCCGCAACTCGAAAAAAAAAATCGACGAATGGAAAAAGTTTGTGTCAACACAATCCAACAAGTTCAGTATTTTTCTTTCATGAAATTAATCAGTATTGTAAGTATCATATCAAATATTGTGGATGAATGAGCCTTTCAGCCGTCGGTGCACCACCTCACCTCCACGTCTCTCGCCAGCGTCTCCTCTGACTACCCCCTCCACGGATCCAGTCCCGACGTCGCACCGCAATACGTGGTGAGTCGACTGGTGCCCGACTGGTTCCCGACTGGTTCCCGACTGGTGTCTGACTGGTTGCCTCTCAGGTGACGACGCAGGCGGACGCGATGATCGGCGGCGGCGGGGGCGCGGCGTACGGCCAGTTCCAGCTCGACCCCTCCTCGTGTGTCATGCTCGCCCCCCAGGACTACCCCAGCTACGACTTCGGACTGCTGCCCAACCAGCAGTACATGATCGAGTCCGACTCCGCCCCCCAAGCCCCGCCCCCGCAGCAGCCGGTCGCCGCCGGCGGCAACGACGAGAAGGTGCTGCCGTTCGACCAGTGGTGACGTCATCCATCCACGTCATCGTGTTTTGTTTTGCCTAGTCGTAGTGTTTCGTGAGTCGAGAGTGCCATTTTCTGTACAGCTCCTCTACTACTATTCTTCCATTCGTCCACACTGGCCTGATCTCTGCTCAACCCCCCGCGCTATGATGTGCAGGTGCTCTCTATGTTTGAATTTCCCGCGCTTGTGCCTTGGCGCGAGTTTGAATCGAAATCTCCGTTGATCATGACTCGACAAGTGTTAACCCCCGTATTATGCCTTTCATTTCACATCATCCCCTCCCATCATTCTCCTCTCCACACATATTCCCCGTTCTCATCATCCGGGATACGGTGGTCTAGAATAGAGTACGGTAGAACGACTACCGTATCCCTGGAAGAGACCGCGTGCCTATATGCTATTGTTGCCATGTGTTTCGAGATATTGACATAAGAAGAGTGTTCCATTATACATAATCTCCATGAGTGTGTGTGTGTTTGTTTCGTTTCAATTGAACTGATGATAAGTGTGATTATACTACACGTTATATGTGTTTGCATAAAATATACAATAACTCATATTTCGTGAAGACAATTCATTAGTCGCTAAAATGATATGAACTTCTTGAACAAGTCATAACATAATTTATTGCACATTCACAAGAATACACGAGTAGTAGTACGTAGAGATCAAGTCTTGTGAGACGAGATGAGATAGACAACCCGTAAGCTCATTTGCGTCTCGCAAAAAAATAATTTGATCAAGAAAAAGTAAATAAGTGGGTTATCTGCGCGAGAAAGTCGCTTTCACGTTTAGCCAATTGGAAGTCGTCGGCTGAAATGTGAGTGACGTCATTGCAATTTGCATATCACAAGAACAGTTCGAATCATTCGCGATGCACAGTGTGACAGAGGAGAAGGAGACAATCGACTTCTACCGTGGATACCACGCAAACATACATCATGCACCCCGTATGTACGCACAACACTAGAGGAAACTGAGAGGAGAGACCCAATATGGGCAAACAAGCAATCGTCTAACAGAAGGGGACGACGCAGAGGACGAGACGACGTGCCGCAATCTAACAGAGGGTCGAGACGACGTGCAGACGACGTGCGGCTTCAGACGAATATCTCGACCTGGTCCTGGAAGGCCTGTCGGGCGTCGTGTATGACGAGGGAGGCTGAGGAGTTGGAGACGCCGCTGCCTCGGCGGCTGTCGATGTTGGAGGGAAGGGAGATGCCCCCGATCACCTCGCTGCTGCTGCGGCGCATACAATCGTCGGAAGAACGCCTGAAATACACACGGCTAGAGGGAGGCACGGAATGGGAGCAGTATTTCGACTTGATTGACATGTTTGACCCATTGAAATGCATTCCGCGTTACCCAGGAAATTGTCTAAACGTGTTAGGTAACGGAAACGAGAATTTTTACCTGAACGTGGTGTTTCCTCCATTCGAGATGGAGATCCTGCAGGGCGAGCACCGCGACACTTCTTCCACCACGATCTGCGGCTGTTTCATCGAACTCCTCCGCAGCGGGCTGAAAGGGTACGGTAGAACAGAGTCTCGATTGCTGTGATCATCACACGTGCACTAGAAGCGGGTGACACCGAAAAGACGCCAATGCCACTCGAAGCGCGTCTACTACTGTGCGCATGCGGCACTCGTGAGCTTCCCTAGAAGCACCCGAAAGGAGAGGGCAGAAGGCATGCTCGCACACTCTATCGGAGAGATAGAGAGAGCACTAGAGACCTGGCTCGCTTCGCCCTGTGAACGACCGTAATCGCCGGCAGCTCCACTGAGGAGTCGTCGTCCGATCTGCCACGGGTACGGTAGGGTTGGGGTTACGGTATCTATTTGATAAATTGAGAATACCGTACTTGTTGTCGTTGTTTCGTTGGTGACTGCGGCGGGAGAGCTTGGGAAACGCCGCGCCACAGCCACAGTCCTGGAAAGGTAAACGTTTCAATCGATGTGTGACAGGACATTTGGACTGGGTGGTATAGACAAATTTTTCATAACTACAGACCTTTGGATGAATGGATGACTCCCTTGGAGGGGGAAGCATCCACGACTTCTCTCGCTTCCTCCTCGCCGATCGACCGAAGCCCACCAGACGACGGAACGACGAACGGAACTTCTGGAAAACAAATGTATTCTAGACAGTTCTGGAAGCCAAGTAACTACTGCTTAATCATTGTTCGCTTTACTATAATTGACTGCATTTGGGACACAAAAGAGACAAAGAACAAGTGTCTTGCCTGGTTGATAGCTGAATAGATGAAGAAGTTGAGGCTAGAGTTCAGATAGCCGAGTAGGGTGAACCAGTGGTAGAGAACCTGTGATTAGAGGGTGAGAGACAGAGAGAGAGAGAGAGAGAGAGAGAGAGAGAGAGACAGAGACAGAGAGAGTTGCATACCTCCCAGTCAGTGTTCCACTGATCAGTCACCAGCTTGTATATCTTGATCATGTTCAGAGTGAAGAACGGCATCCAACAACCGAGGAAAACAATCATAACAGTTGCCACCTATAATTCAAAAAAATGTTTACATCTCAAGTTATTCAAAGTAATAACTGACAAGCTTAGTAGCCCGGGTCTCCCTTCGAATAGCCATACCCTGCTTGGATTTGAGCTTTGCAAGAAGGTCGAGGGCCCAGTCCTGAAATCGAGCGACAAACTTTGAAATGCCAACCAATACTCGGTTCACCTTCAATCCGGCCAGCTTCTTTCTGGCGATGTAGACGCTTTCTCGTCGGGCGAATGAGTACATGTGTGAGAGGCTGGTGCGGCTGGGGCGCTCCCAATCAGAGATCATCTCAGACAGACGACGCATCTTCCGCTTCTCCGCCTGCAAACACGAGTTCGAGAAGGAAGGGGACATAGGGGAAAGGAATATAGAGAGACTACGGAATCACGCACTCAAATCGAGGAGCTTTTTGCGAGGGGAAATCATATGTATGATGCACACATGCTATTTTTCGTTCCCCAATCCGGGACAAACAATCTCTCGGTCTCCGATTCACACATGCGTCATTCAAAACTCATCATCACCGGAGGGCACTCGTATAACACCAAAGTCCACGCACTCATCTCTCTCTCTCTCTCTCTCTCTCAGCCTTCCATGCTATATCAGGAACGCATTCGCCATGTACCCACAACGGTCTCACACACGTGCACTCTATGCAATCAATCGATACGAATCGCTCGATCCGCTCTACCTCTTCTGACGTCATTTCATGTCGGGGGCCGGCTAGCGGCAGAGAGTTGGAAGCTTGCTAAACTATGCGATAGGACATGTGAGAGACAGATGAAGGGACCACATTCACAGATGACGTCATCGTGTGCACTGACCAGTGGCGGTTTGAGGTTGTTGCCCTGTTGCTGCTCCGGTTGTCCCTCAGACACCGCACAACTGTGACGACGACGATCCGCCTGAAGACGTCATACTATTACATTTTACTTCCGCATAAAATAAAAATAATAATAATAACAATAATAATAACAATAACGCACGGCGGCAGTGGCGAGCGAGCGGCGGCGCGACTTGGCGGTCATCGAATTCATCGCCTCCGAGAAACGACGAGACACACTGCAAACAACACGAATCGAATACTCTCTACAGTCGACGCTCACTTCTTGGCGTACGCTGGCCGGGGCACCTCTAGTATGGGTCCCTTGAAGTGGACGCTGGGTGACTCGACAGGCAGGGTGACCGCCTCCAGCAGCACCGACGGGGGACGATCGTCCTGGATAGACTGTCAGCGAGGATAGATTGGCATGCATACTCGTTCTTCCACTCACTTCTTCGATCACCGTGTTCTCCTGACTTCCGGTAGATGAGGGCTGCACCGCTTCGAGGATGGTTTGCAACTGAAACGGGAATATTAGTCACGTTTATATAATTCATGCTTTCTGTGCACGCGTCTGCATGTTGGCACGTCCCCACAGATTTTTCGATGGCAATGTGCCCATATTTGAATTATAGTGCAGCCATGTGACTGCTAGACTGCAGTGTATTTCAAGTGAATGCTTACCTCGTAAACACCCGCATACATACAATCAACAAAGCATGCCACTCACTTCTCACTGCATCACATACTGCACTGGTGACTCATGTCAACACAGAATTTAGCTAATGTGTTTTGCAAGATTGCGACGACTACGGAAAGCACAAAGTGGGGTAATTCATAGTCGTCCGTGATGCGTGCGTTTTTCGGGAGTCATGTGCTGTGCGAATGACGCTAGCGCATGAGAACTCTCCCTCCTCTCTGCACACCACTTACGCCATATTCATATCACGTGAGACGCGGCCCTGCGAGCAGAGTGGCTCACTCACTCACACCCTCCCTCACACTCTCGCATCCATATATGGAATACCGCAAAACCATTGAATCATTCAGACGACTGGGCCGGAAATGAAATGAATAAAGAGTTGATCAATACTCAAATCAATAAATAAATCAATGCCCACCTGTTCCCTCTCGCTGTCGTTGAGTGAGCTAGCGTGTTCGGCTGCCGTCTCTTCGATCTTCCGCAGCAGAGGCTTCTCCCATGTAATCATGTTGCGGTTCTTCGGTGCGATGCCTAAAGCGGAAACCGTTATTTTTATGTTTCGTATTGAGAGTATTTTTGTCATTTCGAATATTGTATTACATGCCGTAATGACTATTTTGAGCAATTCGTGAAACGTATTTCACAGCAATGTAGATGTTGTGTGTTGCAATGTGTTGAGCAGAACTGAAATGAGCGTGCATGTTGCCAAGTTCCCAATAAAATCGACTCTGATCGCAAAATACTTTGAAGTTTGTGAATTTAGCGATTTGTATCCCGCTTTCCGTGAGTAGGCGACTGTCTGTATGCTACAATTCATTTTGCAAGCAGTAGAGTTTGTAAACGCTGGTGGCTGGTCAAAATCTAAAGCCTGCATTAGAATGCAGAGGCGAAAACGGTGATTACTGTGAAACACTCACCAGCTATGCTCTGAATGGCAGACGTGGTGATGTTTCCGACGTCGGCACCGAATCCCAGGAACTGACCGCCCGCCATTTCCTAGAAAAAATATGTATTCTAAACACGATCTTTGAGAAAGGAACAGTGTTGAATGTCGTATGAATCAAACCTGCAGTTGAATGGCCCTCAACCGCTTGCGCAGTGTGTAGAAGATGTATCCATAGGTGATCAGCATGACGAAACACGGCAGATAGAAGGCGAAGATCGAACTGCCGAGCATATACGCCGGACTGAAAAGCGTGTTGTTTTCTACGTTTCGTGCACGTTTTAGCTCCATCATATATGAAAGTGGACATAAAATAGTTTAATTATATGATTAATATCTACAATAGTTTACAAACCTATAAATGCCGCAGTGATGTGCGGTGGTCAGCACTTCGGCTGTTGCGCTGTTGCCCGTACCTGGGAGGGAATAGTAGAGAGAGACAGAGAGAGAGAGAGGGGTAGAGAGATAGCGAGAGAGAGAGAGAAAAATCATACCTATGGGCAGGCTGAGGGATATGCTGAACACCCAGGTGAATGCTATCGCAATGTGCACTCTTCGTCGATGTTTCACGGTTTTGTACTCTGCTGGTTTCGTCGCTGCCACCAACCTGCAAATATTGATTATTTATTTATTGATTCATTTCTTTGTTATGTACGGGCTCGCCCACGCATGACTATAAATAGTGCAGTCGGAGAGTTCTGTTTAGCAAGCAACAATTGTATTTACCATCTCTACTCGCTGAGAGAGAAGGTGTGTGTATTCGTGTCGTCTGTCCAGTAAACAAGGTTTCACGCAGCATTGCATAGATAGAAGACGTGCAAAAATCCTCTTCTTATGGACATCTCTATCTCTCTCTCTATTATCTGTGTATCTCCCTCCGCCGCTCTTATTCAATGGTGTATGACCACTGATGTGTTGCAAGAGAGCCGAATAATGTTTGCAGGAGTGGTTCGAATATGAAGTGATCCAATCCAATTCTCTCAGCCCCGTACTCCCCCCTCCTTCCCTTTCTCCTCCATATTCCTATCCCTCTTTTCTCCCACGTGCCTCGCGCAAATCGGAACACACAAATTATTCACTACACATTGGATTCGCTCATGGGAGGAGAGAGGGATGAATCAGTTAGAGGGAGGGGGAGAGGGAGGGAAGGAGAGGGATCTCCTCGGGCCCTCGAGTTCCCATACCCTTGCGCACCTCGCATATGCGATGTACGCGAGATAGTTCCGTGCAGAAACCCAGTTTCTTCCTCGTTCAGACTAGTAACAATGATCTGCTCAAAAGAAAGACTGTCGTGTGAGCGTCACTACCTCTTTCAGTCTTTCAGACATCATCTCGAAATGGTGAACCAGCGAGAGCCCCCATGCTTATCAGTAATTGACGGTCTCTCTCTCTCTCTCACACACACACAGTATGCAATTTGCGCACCTCTAAGATTTCTAGCCTGCAACACGCAAGAGAGCTTCGTCCGAATACAATATACCCAATCCAGGTAACTCTGAATAGCCGGTTAATCGAGTTGTGTCATGCCCGAAAAAGGAAGAAGAAGAAGAAGAAGCGAGCACGCAACGCAACGAGGAAATCAGACGCCTCAGCCTACCTCTTTAGGTTCGAGGGTTCAATCGAGTTTATACATCCGAGAAGGGAGAGAGAGGGGGGGGGGAGAGAAAGAGGGGGAGAGAGAATACAATCCGACAGTTTCTCATGTGAACTGAACTTTTCGGCTTCTCGCACATCACTTTCGCAGCAGTACGTGGGAAATGTCAAGTTGTATGATCTCGCTTAACTAAATGGGAACTGTAGCTGGTCAGTGAGCAACAACCAGCAGTACAATCATCATCATGGCAAGTATGCCTCTCACCGATCGATGGATATGACGACGAGATGAATGATGGAAGACGTGGAGGCGGCGACGTCGACTGCACTCCAGAAATAGCAGACGGCGAGCGGCAGATGCCAGTGAAGGTCGTTCACCTAAAAGAGTCATCTCATTCAGTCTGTCGGCACACAACTAAAGTGTTTCGACCCCCTTTACTGAAAACAGAATGCAACCACAGTAGCAACTGTAACGGAAACTGGTTTACCGATAGGTATATACTGAACGGCATGACGAGAGTGCCGACGAGGAGATCAGCGACAGCCAGAGAGACGAGCAGGTGGTTGGTGGGGGTCTGGAAGGGACAGGGATGATTCGAGAGGGTCCCCTTCCCCCACCTGTAAGCTCCTCGTCGTCCACACCGCCGCGATCACCATACAGTTGCCGGCGACGCAGATCAAAGGCACCACCGACAGCGCCAGCCACCACCACTCTACCTAAACGGACCCTTTCAACCTAAAGCATCGCTCACTTTCTCTCTCTCTCTCACCCTCTCTCTCTCACCTGCAAATCGCTGTCTATGTCGGTGGTGTTCAGCAAGGGCGGCGTGTATTCCCTCTGCGACATGGCGCCTACAGTACGAATCCACATGTTGTGACACGAGAGAGAAATTGAATACGCGAAGAAACAACAAGGATATGTGTGGAGAACCCTGTCATTCTCCCTCTCTCTCCTTCTCCCTCCCTCTCCTCTCTCTCCCTCTTCTCTCTCTCCCTCTCTCTTTTCTCCTCCGTCATTCTATTCTGATAAGACAAGAAGGGTGGTCTCTTTCATCTCACGCGATTCAAAAAGCGATCATCATGAATATAGACGGTAGACATTAGATCGACTGTTTGAAAGAGGAGCGAAATTGTAGGATGAAAGAAGGAACAAGTGCCTTATCACGACAGAGAAAGATAAAGAAAGATGATGGTTGGGGGACGGAAGAGAAGTCTTGTTTCAATCGCTAATAGTAGGTTGTGAGCAGCGATTCTCTATTGTCTCGCGATCTTCACAGCCGTTGAATGTTCGTTTATGCACAGTTTGTTTGTACATGTATGAGGAAACGTAATAGAGTGGGTGTGTGATTATATTCTTCATTCTTCAGTAAAGATTAATGAATGATGATATGCGAGGAGCGAATAACAAAGACGTGAATGAGACCACTACGACACCTGCAAGCTCATCAAAACAGTACAGAGAGAGAGAGAGAGAGAGAGAGAGAGAGAGAGCGCGAGAGAGAAAGAAAGAAAGGGAAAGAGAGAGAGAGAGAGAGGGGGAAGAGGAAGACGAATCGAACTGGTACGAGGAAGGTGCTCGGGTTGAAGTATCTGCCCTCTTTTCGCAGGAATGAAAGTGCCTTCATTGAACCGACACGACTACAATCACACGTTCCTCCGGCAACATGTGCAGATGTAGGGAGAGAGAGAGATAGAGAGAGAAAAAGAGAGAGATAGAGAGATAGAGAGATAGAGAGAGAGAGGACGCGCGGCGGAGGCTCATGTAAAACACATCTTGCGAGAGTAATCAGATTCGTGGGCGCAAGTCAGTGTAGCGTCGTCGGTCGACTGATCGAGGAAATTGCATCGCCAGAAGTCAAGAACGGCTTCGGATACATACATGCGACGTCAGCTTTGCCAAAAGGGCAGACAACGCTGTGTCACAACATGCTTTTCACGGGCGCCCCAGCGTGAGTAATACGAGCCGCGCTGAGACTCCCTTCAGAAGGCAAGGTCACACCACATGTGCATTGCCAAATGAGGGCATTCCATATGGGAGGGGCAGGATTCTGAAGAGCGTCGGGATTCTTCTCCTACTACGACTCAAAACAAGCACGAGCCGTGATTACATTTCGTTCCCGGTACGCACTCTATCGGAGCTTTGTAAGAACGACCGCACATGTGAATCGAGAGAGAGAGAGAGAGAGAGAGAGAGAGAGAGAACGAGAAAGAGAGAGAGAGAGAGAGAGAGAGAGAGAGAGAGAGAGGGAGAGAGGAACAGAGAGACTCGCCGATATGAGAACTCATCATAATAAAGCAAATTAGAAATCCCGGCAGACGGGTAGGCAGAGCGATAAACAGAAAGTGTACTTTCCTTTTTTCATAAGAAGAGGGCAGATGAACAGTGTTCTCAATAATTTCAACACACCCCTCAATTCAAAGAGACAAGGGCAAGGCTATTCAACACAATGTACAACTGTTATTGTGCGTATGTTGCAAAACATATGAGAGAGAAAGAGGGACAGAGAGAGAGAGAGAGAGAGAGAGAGAGAGAGAGAGAGAGAGAGAGAGAGAGAGAGAGAGAGAGATGACGGCTACTCTCGATCGCTCTCGCTCGCGACGTCATCTTTTGTCACTATGAATACGGGCACTTCACTGCTTCTCAAAAATCGGCGGCATTGCGCAGCGTCGGACGAGGGCGCGCGGTTTCCGGTCTATAGAGAGCATGCCGGGGTGATTAGCATATTCCGGGACTGAGAACGGCTGCCCTCACCCAGGGTGTAATTGAAGAATCGTCCTCCGCTCTCTCTCTCTCTCTCTCTCTCTCTCTCTCTCTCTGTCTCTCTGCCAATAAACCGTGGAGCCCTCTATTGGAAGAGACCAGGGAGAGAGGGAGAGAGAGAGAGAGGGAAAGAAAGAGAGAGAGAGAGAGAGAGAGAGGGAGAGAGAGAGGGAGAGAGAGAGAGAGACGTCGGTGCGAGGGCGAAAAACATAATCCAGGCTGCCGCTCTGTGCGCGTCAAGAATTCGCTCTATTTCGAGTTGCTCAGAATCGTGCAGAATGCAGAGGTATGGAGGGAGAAGAGGGATGATGGAGATGGGAAGAGAGGGAGGGAGAGGGAGAGAGAGAGAGAGGGAGGGAGAGAGAGAGGGAGGGAGAGAGAGAGGGAGAGAGAGAGAAATGGGAAGCATATGAAATGGGGGCAGGGATTCAGGCGTGAGAATCCGCGAGCGAGCTTCGTTCGTACTCACCGCCGATTCGTGACGGAATATCGAAGTAATTAGCGATTCACAGGAAGCTTCAGAGGGCGATGGGGGTGTTATGAAAACGTATAGGGCTAATATAGAGCGAAAGGGATATTGTACCCATTCCAAAATCTTACCCGGTCACAGTTTCGAATATAGATTGCTACCCAGCAATGCTATTGAGAAGGGAGAGAAAACGTACACAATCGAGACAATCACTAAATGCAATGCAGAATGAATCTGCAGTGGCCGGAGAGACAGGGAACAGATGGCATTGAAATTCGGGTCTGTCATTCACTAAAGCGAACCGATACTAACAGCGACTATTCTAATACGAGAAAGAGACACAGCACAAAAATGAATAGCAAGTTTCTGTGTTATTGTTCGATAGTGTGTATATGAAATGGAGAGAGAGCAGGAGAACAGAGTGTCCAAAAAGGAATATGCGGGAGCTCGCGTAGAGGAGCTCGCGTTTCAAGCTACCTAATCAAGAGTATAGGTGGCCCACAGACTACGTGCAAACGTTCAAAGAGAGAGAGAGACGACAATAGCTGCTTTCAGGTTTGCATGGGGGACATGAGTGAAATGAAAAGTAGTTCCCGAAATAGTCCGTGTGCGAAAGAGAGTAAAAACAAATCCGCGGTCAGACACTCGTCCCACAATCTCAGCCTGCTGTTTCCCTCATTCTCAGACGAGAGTGCGTGGACGAAATGCAATTTGCTACCTACCCTCTTTCCTCTGTCCCTTCAATGAGTATGAGTGAGTGAGTGAGAGAGAGAGAGAGAGAGAGAGAGAAAGATGGGACGTCATATTATGACTACAATGTCCCACCTCCAATCTCCCGTGACACCCAATTATATTTCCATTCATAACAAATGTGTCTGTTTTTCGCATATAATTATAGCGTTATTCACAGTGTTGACGTCAAAGAGAATCGAAAGAGAAGATAAAACTTTCAGCAGAGAAGTTCTTGAAAACGAAAGTTATGTACAATTTATTATGCAGATATGTACAGTTTGGTAGTAGGAATGTAATTTGTGAGTCAGTGTCCGGGACAGGGACAATATTCCGCGTCGTTTCCGGGGCCACCATCCTTTCCGAGCTCTCCGGGTAATCCGGGCTCTCCGGCGAGTCCCGGCTTCCCATCGGGTCCCGGCAATCCGGCGGGCCCATCCTCTCCGTCCATTCCAGCCTCGCCGCGGTTGCCGCGCTCTCCCCTGGCTCCCGCGCGTCCGGGCTGTCCCTGTCTGCCGGGCTTTCCTGGGCGAGCCACAGTACCGGGTACTCCGGGCCTTCCGGGACGTCCGATGCGTCCCGGCCGTCCAGGCTTCCCCCTGTCTCCCGCGTCTCCCTCCTCTCCCCTCTCCCCGGGTGATCCGGGCAGTCCCCTCCTTCCGGGCAGTCCATCCACTCCGGGCGGTCCAGGCTCTCCATCGCAGCCCTGCTCTCCCGGCTCTCCCTGCTCGCACCTGATGCACCCGCCGGGCATGTCATGAGTGACTGCCAGTGCAATGCCGGGCGCCCCGTCCCTCCCGTCCTCTCCATTCTGTCCGTCGAACCCCCTGTCTCCTCTGGGTCCGGGCCTTCCAGGCGGACCGGCGGGACAGCCACTCGACCGCGCCCCGCAGTCGCACTGCTCCGCCTGCCTCTTCTCGCGAGTGAACAGAGACTCGAACGTGGGAGGCGTGTCTCGCTCTCCCGACGGGTTCACGTGGTTGCGCAGCAGCCTCTTCCACGCGTCGTCCGCGTACACCTTCAGATGACGTTAGTGGAAACTGTTAAGGTACATACCTTGAACTCCTTCATGCCGTCGTCGAACTCATCTTGCAGTGAGTGAATGTCGTTTAGGATGAGGAAGACGGAGACGAGTGACGCGAGTATGACACATATGGAGCCGGCAGATGCCGCTCGCAGTAGGTTGGACATGGCTACTCTCTACGTGACCGTGTCCACATTTATATAACAAGTTCGAAAGAACGAAAAATGTTTATCGCCGTCATTCGATCGGTATGCGCACAAAAAGCGGGGAAATCGGGAAGACGCGGTTGCCGCTGTAACAACAGCGCGCCTTTCTTGGGATAACAAATGACATGAGTAGAACTGATATTGATCAGGTGTCTCATTCAGTTCAGTGAATTGATGAGTAATTTGTGATCACCACACAACAACTTTTTTACCAGTGGTGCTAAACTGAACGAACGGTATTTTTTGGACAAACTGTCAATCTGTAGATGAATACTTGTCTGTGAAAATGAGAAGCACTGTCGTTAGTCTATTTTGAATAAACAATGGATATTATGATGCAGTTTATCATAGCATGAGTACACCGGTTGCTTAGTGGGTGCGGGCGCGCTTGGCCTTGTGACGGAACGCCTCCCTTCCGGGGCAGGGACAGTACTCCGCGTCGCTGCCCTGCGCTCCGTCCTTGCCGGGCTCTCCAGGCTGTCCCGGCTGGCCAGCAGGTCCGGGAAGTCCGTCGCGTCCCGGGAATCCGGGCCGTCCCTCCTCTCCCTCCTTGCCCTTCTCTCCGTTGTTTCCGTTCGGTCCCTTGGGTCCGGGACGTCCGGGCTGTCCGGGACGTCCAGGATGTCCGGGAGTGGCCACGGTTCCGGGAGCTCCGGGACGTCCGGGGTTTCCGTTGTGTCCGGGCTGTCCGGGGCGTCCGGCGTCTCCAGCGGGTCCGTTCTCGCCGCGTCCTCCGGGGGCTCCGGGGAATCCGCGCTGTCCGGGGCGTCCGTCCTGTCCGGGCCTTCCCGCCTCTCCGTCGGGTCCGGGCTCTCCGGGCTCTCCCGCGTCGCACTTGATGCATCCTCCGGGCATGTCGTGGGTGACAGCCAGAACGATTCCGGGCGCTCCGGGCCTTCCGTCGTCTCCGTTCTCTCCATCGTGTCCCCTGTCTCCAGCAGGTCCGGGAGGTCCAGGGGGTCCAGCAGGGCATCCGCGCGACTGGGGTCCGCAGTTGCACTGCTCGGGGTAGCCAGCCTGACGTCCCTTCCTGGTTCCGAAGATGGTGGCAAAGGTAGGCGGAGCGGCCGAGTCTCCGGTGGGGTTCATGTGGTTGCGGAGCAGACGCGCCCAGGTATCATCGGCGAGCACCTTGAACTCCTTCATACCCTCCTCCACCTCATTCTGGAGGCTGTGGATGTCGTTGACGATGACAGCGACGGAGACGAGGGAGGCGAGGATGACACAGAGAGAGCCGGCCGAGGCCACGCCAACGAAGTAGCTCATGCTGACTGGATCGTGCCTTCTCACACCGAACTGACGCTTTTATAGCAATCCCACACCGCTAGTTTACTACTATCAAGGAACTGTGTGGTTTCTTTTATGCGCAAGAACAATCTCGGGCGCCAAACCGCAGTAATAATTAATGGCAACCGGAGACTGGCTCGATTCCTTTATCAAACCCGGGCTACTATGTAATCCTCTCAACGAGTCTAATTCACGGAGAGATAAGAGATAAGTGAGTGATAATCAGTGTAATTGGCCAACTGTCGCGGCTTCTGGCCGACCATGTGGTTTCTATTTTTCTTAATAGGAGCCGTACTCGCAAATGAATGTCCCAGTGGATACTCCGGAGCGCAGTGCAAAAATCGTGAGATCATAGTTCGTTTAGCATACGTTACGATACGTTTCAGCCGTTTGCTCAAAGAACTCTCTGATTTTGCAACACCCGCCGAATGCGGAAGTTCAGGAGCAGATCGCATACTTCACCAGGTAATCGCTGCTAGTGTTTTCCTAAACACGAGACGGGTTTCAGCCTGCTTTGTTCCGACAAATTCACTTTCCCCGTTGACAGCACAGTTTCGAATCTCTTTGTTGGAATCGCTGGGAACGCCACTGTGAAAGTCACCGATCCAAATGGTGAGAGAACACGAAAAAGAGAGGGAGAGAGAGAGAGAGAGAAAGAGAGAGGGGGGAGGGAGGGAGAGAGAGACAGACAGACAGAGAGAGAGAGAGGGAGAGAGAGAGGAAGAGAGAGAGAGAGAGACCTTTTTCAGGCTCGCCGATCGTGTCTTGTGGTCAGTTCCCGATCGGTGCACAGTCGTTCTCGGAATACTGTAATGTCACGGCGGGAGAGTACACAGTGCAGATGACCGCCACTGGACACGGGTAACAAAAACGTGAACAAACAATAAACAGGAATTATTTTCCAGTGCCTGCGCGCTTTCCATCCACGCTGCCACGTCGTTCTCTCTCGATGGAGGATTCGTTCCCACCCCGCAAGACGACAAAGTACAGTACTTTGAGCCCACACCCGGACAGGGAGTGGGAAGGAACCCTGTGGAGGTGAGAGAGAAGAGAGAGGGAGAGAGAGAGAGAGAGAGAGAGAGGAAGGTCCCTTGCAGCTCGTGCCCTCCTTCTTTGCCTTCTCCCTCCACTCGGCTCCCTATCCCACCCAGCCCTTCTCGGTTGCCTATCTCAAGGCTTCCACTGGGAAGAAGATGATTGAGCCCAACGTCATAATGAGGTGGGAGATTCACATATTCTCGAATGTTTACATAAACTGCGGCCGGGATTAGTCATGGTTCCCTATAGACAGGCTGAACAACAGGTGAATGATGAGCACATTCTCTCTCAGGTATCACTGCTCGGCTCCGTTCATCACCGAGTCGCCGTTCATGTGTGTCACTGGGAAGGAGTACTACGTGCAAGTCACGGTCGGTGGTCACATACTTCACTCGATCACTTCACTCTGCGCATTGAACCCGTATTGTGTTTCACTTTACATACAGTGCGCGAAACGTATGTCAACGCTGTGCAAAGTTATGAATGATATAGGAAATTTTCTTTAAAAAAGTACTTGCGTAGAGAGATGAACTTTGTCTTAACCCAATGCAGCAAAAGCACATGCATAAAACGTTTACAAATACTAACACAAACCTGCACCTCTCTCTTCTTTTTCTTTGTCTCTTCTCTCTCCTATTTTTTTTTTACTAACTCCTTACTCTCTGTTTGTTCCGTTGTGGTCGCTTGTTAGCAACAAAAAACAAAACATTTCAGTATGCGCAGGTTTGTGTTAGTATTTGTAAACGTTTTATGCATGTGCTTTTGCTGCATTGGGTTAAGACAAAGTTCATCTCTCTACGCAAGTACTTTTTTAAAGAAAATATATGTGCTTTTGTTAAATTTCATAGAAATTTTTATACGTGCTGAATTATAACTATTCATCTGGATTATATCTCAACTAATCTATCTATCTCCTTCTGTTCTCTCTCTCCATCTGTTTTTTTCTCTCCATCTGTTCTCTCTCTTCTCTCTCTCTCTCTCTCTCTCTCTCCATCCCTCCATTTCTCCCTGCCTTTCTCTCTCTATATCTGCCATTCTCTCTCTATCTCTGCTCTTCTCTCACTTCTTCCTTTAATGCACAACAGTCCACAATGTATTCAGGGATCGCCGTTACGTTTCACAAAACGTTTTTGTTAACATATTTTCTCATTATTGTGTTTCACTTTACATACAGTGCGCGAAACGTATGTCAACGCTGTGCAAAGTTATGAATGATATAGGAAATTTTCTTTAAAAAAGTACTTGCGTAGAGAGATGAACTTTGTCTTAACCCAATGCAGCAAAAGCACATGCATAAAACGTTTACAAATACTAACACAAACCTGCACCTCTCTCTTCTTTTTCTTTGTCTCTTCTCTCTCCTATTTTTTTTACTAACTCCTTACTCTCTGTTTGTTCCGTTGTGGTCGCTTGTTAGCAACAAAAAACAAAACATTTCAGTATGCGCAGGTTTGTGTTAGTATTTGTAAACGTTTTATGCATGTGCTTTTGCTGCATTGGGTTAAGACAAAGTTCATCTCTCTACGCAAGTACTTTTTTAAAGAAAATATATGTGCTTTTGTTAAATTTCATAGAAATTTTTATACGTGCTGAATTATAACTATTCATCTGGATTATATCTCAACTAATCTATCTATCTCCTTCTGTTCTCTCTCTCCATCTGTTTTTTTTTCTCTCCATCTGTTCTCTCTCTTCTCTCTCTCTCTCTCTCTCTCTCTCTCTCTCCATCCCTCCATTTCTCCCTGCCTTTCTCTCTCTATATCTGCCATTCTCTCTCTATCTCTGCTCTTCTCTCACTTCTTCCTTTAATGCACAACAGTCCACAATGTATTCAGGGATCGCCGTTACGTTTCACAAAACGTTTTTGTTAACATATTTTCTCATTACCAGTCGGTGTCGCGCCTACTGCGTTCTTCCTCCTGGTTATAGTTGGCGGTGTCAAAACAATGCAAACCCGGCGCGCATTAGACGCTGGCGGCGGCGGGGCGGACTACACGCAAAGTGCAAGTTGGGAAAAGTCGGTGACGGGAAGGACACGAAACACGCTGGCCTTTCGCCTAGTGCGAGCACGAGATCGCGCATAACTTCTTTCACAGAAGAGATACAAAGATGCCACCGACCAATGATTTGGCCTACGGAACGGTGCGAATCTAACTAGCATGAATTGGATGAGTTCCCATTATTGCTAACATGACCTTTGGATATCGCTTTTTGAAAATTCTGGCGCTAGCCCTATCCTAAGCCAAAAGAGAGGGCGCTGCGCGCCCTCTCTAATAGGAAAACAGTTGTGAACAGAGAATCAATCGTTCTTCTGCAGGGCTCGGATTCTCTCGGGTTCACGTGGCAGCGAGTGTACCCATTCAGATGCGACGACAAGAGGGCAGCGGCCAGCAAGCATGTGATGAGCAGTGTGGATGGGGAGAACATCAAGAGGGTGGGGAGGGAGGGAGAGAGAGGGAGAGGGAGTGAGAGAGAGGGGGGAAGGGAGAGAGAGAGAGAGAGAGAAAGAGATGGAGAGAGAGAGGGAGAGAGAGGGGGAGGGAGAGGGGGAGGGAGAGAGAGAGATGGAGAGAGAGGGGGAGAGAGAGGAGAGAGAGGAGAGAAAGAGAGATCCTCCCGTTCAGATCCTTCGCCGTGTCACTGCCTCGCCGCATCAAGCGGGCACTCCGGCCAATGCTCGAGTGGCGGACATGATAGTGGAGGAGTGGAAGGCCGCAGGGCTAGAGGGTCAGTCTCTCTCTCTATCTCTCTCTCTTCTCTTCTCTTCTCTTCTCTTCTCTTCTCTTCTCTTCTCTTCTCTTCTCTTCTCTTCTCTTTCTCTCTTCTCTTTCTCTCTCTCTCTTTTCTCTCTCCTTTCTCATCTCTTTCTCTCCTTCTCTCTTTCACTCTCATTCACTCTCACAGTCGTTCACTCTCTTCCAGACGTGCATCTCCTCAACTACAACGTTCTCCTCAACTACCCTTCTATGGCCGATCCGAACCACGTCTCCATCTCGCAGTCTGGACGCGAGGTGTTCCGCAGTGCTGGCGTCAGCCCCGCGTTGCTCGCCAGTGAACAGGCTCCCGGTATGTATTCTTCATGAATTCCTCGTTCTTTGTATGATAAAAATGGTACATTTTGGGTAGAGTCGTCCCTTTGCGCGCTAGTAGTCTGTTTTCCATCACTGTAGAGTGTAGTGCACGTGTGGCAATATGGTGTTACGGATTCCCGAAGTAGTCGTCCACTCTTCTCATTGGTACTTACAAACAGCAGCAGCTCTTTTACTAATCCTCTTGCATTGAGCATTGATAAGAAGAGAAACCAAGATATATGCCAATGGCGCGATAACAAACACGTGTTGGAAAGTGGAATGTTGTAAATTATCCCTACATTTCACAGCACATTTCACAGCATTTCACGATAGCACGCTACCAAGACTGTTTCAGACGCGGGCATCCAGTGGCTTGCGTACTCTCCTCCGGGTGACGTGACGGGGGACCTTGTCTACGCGGGGTCGGGCACCGACGCCGACTTCGACCGGCTGGCCAAGATGGGCGTCAATGTGACGGTATGGAACCATGAATGCACTGATACATGGTGTGTGTTCAGGGAAAGATCGCTCTGATGCGGTACGGCACTGGGTTCAGGGGCGACAAGGTGGGTGGGTCAGGTATAGTCTAACCACTCTCGTTTCACGCGCGTGCCGCAAGATTCGCTGACTTGCTTCGATTCACCTCACAGTCTGCGAACTCGTCTCTCCCTAGGTGCGCGCTGCCCAGCTGCGTGGCTGCTCCGCCGCCATCCTATTCTCCGATCCGGCTGAAGTGGCGGTCGACGGAATCGAAAAGGGTATGCTTGATTACGATTTGTTGCACAACATAACTGTACTTCACGGTAGTACAATGTCTGTGAAGTGCCTGAACTGGTAATGATTGTGTAGTTTCGAATGTCTTTGTAGCGCAGCAGTACCCGTCGACAGTGTGGATGCCGGAGGAGGGTGTGCAGCGGGGGAGTATCATGCACCAGCACGGCGACCCACTCACACCACTCTACCCCGCCAGGGCAGACATATTCCAGGTCAGCCAGCTACTACCACTGTGCTTTCAAACAAACAACTCTTTTTCAGACCAGAACGGAGCAGCAAGCCGTTGACGATGGTCTCATTCCAAAGGTACGGTGGAACTGTGAACAGACATCGCTACTTTCACCATCAGATCCCGGCCGTTCCCATCTCTTACTCGACCGCCTACGAACTGCTGTCGAGGATGGGAGGAGAGGAGGCTCCACATCAGTGGCAGGGAGGGATCAATGTGAGAGAGAGAGGAGAGAGGGAGTGAGAGAGAGAGAGATGTGCAGGTGACGTACCGCGTGGGTCCGGGCATGTTGAACGGCGCGCGAGTGCGGGTGGAGGTGCACTCGAAAAACGAGGAGAGGCCGATCAGAAACGTCATCGGGTGAGTGTGCATGATTTGAAACTTCACATGTTCATGAGGATTGAGGTGGTTTGAAAGCACGAGGACTTCGTTTGCGAACAATTCTTCACACAGATATATCAAACATGAATGTAATATGAATATGAAACTTCGCATGGACGGGGTGAGACGGGGTGAAGCGCAAACATGGAGCTAGAGATGAGCCGTTCCCTGTTCAGGTACATCCGCGGTGCGACGTACCCTGACCGCTACGTGATCCTCGGCAACCACTACGACGCGTGGGTGTACGGGTGAGTGGCGAGTCATCCTATCAACTATGTGGGCAGAATAGGGGAACATGAACGAATCGAAATCTTTTCGGAATTTGTCGCTCTCACCCTCATTAGTATCGATAGAGACGCATGCAGTGTCTCTCCTTTTCAGATCCGTCGACCCGAACTCTGGCACAGCCGCGCTGGCAGAAGTCGCCCGAGCCATGATGCAGACTGCCAACGAGACCGGCTGGAGACCCGAGAGGTGAGTGCATCCGTATGGATACGTTTCATCGTACACAAAAATCACTATCTGCAGAATGTGCTTCAATAATCAATCGGTTGGATTCTCGCAGAAGCTCAAAGTATACTGTCATTTTCAACAACATAAAAAATATAGTTTGCAGGACGATCGTGTTCGCTGCGTGGGACGCGGAGGAGTACGGGCTGATGGGCTCGACCGAGTTCTGCGAGGAGTTCACGGCGCAGCTGCAGCAGAGGGCGGTCGCCTATGTCAACATGGACTGCCTGCAGGTACTAGGCAGGAGGGACAAGAAATGATATACAAAATCTGCTGACCTTTTTTGATTGGCGATGTAAACGTTATCCTTAAACGTAAACTATCACTGGTTGCATGCCAGTGAATTGGATTGCAGGGCAACATGTCTCTCTTCGTCGACACCACGCCCACCATGTTCGATGTGGTGATGGACGCCGCCAGGGACGTGCCCAACCCGGTAGGGCCTTCTCTTTGTAGATTGACACAATACGATCTGTACAATCGTACAATGTGCAGTGCGCCTCAGGGCAGTTGTATTGTTGACTGCACTTCTCACTATGCAGTCACTCCTTGCAGGTGGAATCAGAGAGGGCGGCCGGTCGCCTGTCCGCGTATGACACGTGGATGGCTGCGTTCCCGCACAGGGATGGCCGACCGGACATGCCTGTCCCGGCAGCCAGCTCCGATCACTCACCATTCCAGGTTTACCATATAATAATTGCATTTGAAAAAATATGGTAGAATGTTTATTTAATTATCCAAGGTTTTGTAAGACAATATTGTCTTGCAGAACTACCTCGGCGTTCCCGTAGTGAACTTTGTGTTCCGCAACACGACCTCCCTCACTCACACCTACCCACTCTATCACTCCATGTACGAGACGCCGTTCCTCAACGAACACCTCATGGACGACGCCAAGTTCTCCGTCAGTCATCTCTCTCTCTCTCTATCTCTCCCTCTCTCTCCCTCTCCCCCCTCTCTCTCTCATTCTCACTCTCTGTGATCCAGGTGCACGTGGCGACTGCCCGTTTCTGGTCGGCCCTGGCCCTCCGTCTGTCCGACCCCCGCATCCTGCCTGTCAGGCCCAGTCAACTCGCCCGCTCCCTCCAGACAGAGTACCTGCCTGAGCTGAAGAAGACTGTCGACAAAGTCAAGGTAAGCAAACTTCTTTTTCGGTCCACACCCATTTTTTAGAACGATCCCGAACTCGCACCGGCAATCATACAGCTCGCGTTCTTCGAGGAAAACATCGAGGTGAGAGAACACATCCATAAGTTCCCATTTTAAGTTCAAAAAATTATCCGGAACCACGATGCGAACTGAAAATTTTCACAGGACTTGCACGACTCTGCGGTGGCATTCGAGCAGAGGATCGCGGCGTGGAATGGGAAGACACCCAGCAGCGAGTGGTTCAACGACAGACTCATGCAGTGGGTGGAGATCATGAAAGAAACCAAGTGCACCTTGCATTCCTTCCATTCAGGGTGGACCGGTGTCTGATCGATCCGCGCGGGATGGACACGGCTCCTCAGAAGAGACACGTGCTCTTCTCCGTCTCTGATAGGAACAGCTACGCGGGACGCGTCTTCGCCGCAGTCTACGATGCGGTATCGCGTATAAATTGATCGCTGGCTCATTTACTCATTTCAGCTAGACGACTACGATTCGTCCAATGTGACTGTAAAGGCAGAGGCCGGAAGGACTGTGGCCGCAAAGATTTCCATCGTTCAGTATTCGATTATTTGCGCCACCCACGCTATGCAGGACTTCTTATAGACAAACCAGTTTTACACAAATCGTGTTTATCTGCAATAAAGTACGGATTGCGTTGTAATATTCTACGGAATGATAATATCATACTCTATAATCTACAGAGATACTCTCTTCGGGGGATGATCTACGAACATAAACAATCTGTGAATACGGATTTCAAAAATCTTCAAAACACAAACAAAACATGAGACAATGTGGAAGTAAATCGATGGCCACTAGAATTGACGACTCGCTAGAGGGTACAGTATCCTAGGCACACCGTACCCACCAGCTGAATACGGTAGGCGAAATTACGGTCATATACGGTAGTAGTGAGCAGGGCGAGGCAATCACGCGGTGAGCGGCCTGAACACACAAATGAATCACACATCAAACCCCGAAAGACAAAGCGTCATAATTACAAGTTACAAGCTGCCGGATCCTCGAAAACTGATTAAATTATTAAAGAACGCATAAAATAAACATCAGTGTTCGAGAATCCCCCCCTATCCCGTCTCCCCTCCTACGTTCACTCGGCCTTGGCCTGCTGAGCCGCGTACTTTTGGGCGCCGCTCCTCGGCTTCGGGCCCATGCCCCACTGAAATCACAATGTAAGTTTTGTAAAAACGTTTGTAAATACAAATTAGTACAATAAAAGTTATAAACTCTTACCTTGGCGAAGACGGTGGTGTCGTCGTCCTTGCTGACGCAGCACCACAGAATGCACGTCACCGAGATGATGAACACCTACAGAAAAGACGTATCAACACAATTCCCGACATGAATAAAAGAAGAATTCATGTCGCATTGTGACTGTCGAAACCCCGTAATTTCTTGAGCATTGTGTGAGAATAATATTGTTTAAACATTAAACTTACCGTACAGATTTACCGATACATGTAAATGTACAAATATTGATTCTACGTACCACGGAGAAGAAGCAAAGCCAGACGGCGATGACACCAAAGTAGTCAATGGTATCCAGCTGCTGCTTGAGATCGACCATCCTTGCACCTCAAAGCAATCAATAAATCATCGAAAACAAGGGGGTGAATGGGAACAAATCGCGGAGAGTTGCAAATGGCACCAGACATATCTACAATCTGCGACAGACGCTAAAACTCAACGGCATTTCAATGGAACGAAAGCGAAACATTCAACACGCGGGTGGGTGAGAGTGGAAGGAGAAAAATAGAGATGCAGACACAGGGGTGAGCGAGAGAGAGAGAGAGAGAGAGAGAGAGAGAGAGAGAGAGCGAGTGTGTCTTTGAAATGTCCGGAGTGAGGAGCAGGGAAAAGCGTGGGAGCCTGGGAGCGAAAGGGGCGACGGCTCTGCGCGAGTCAACGCCCATCGATCGATTGCGAGTGGTGGTGGTGAATATCACAACATCGAAAACGAACACATGAATGCATCAAGAAGCCTCATCTGCAACTCGAGATGCGTTGGAAGGGACGCGAGACGCAAGTAATGCATTCGCAATCAGCTTACTTCGGGCTGGGGCAGAGTGAGTGAGTGGTGGTGTGGGGAAGAAGCGGGGCGCGTATAAACAGAGCTGCCTGAGAGACGAGAGGCGGAGGTTCACATATCCGCAAAGCACACAGTACCGTGTTGCTTTCGAGGGGCGCTGAGCGGACAAATGAGTGCGCGAGACAAGGGGGGAGAGAAGCAGAGGAGAGACATCACCCCCGTGCCCTGCTCAAACAGAGTATCGGGTTGCCAGGGCACTGCGGCTGCGCACCCAGGTAGCAGGCATAGGTGGAAACATGGTGAAAGGTGAAAGCAATTTGGCTGGTGCGAGGGCGTGACGCATGCAGATGAATCGGCGCCGGAATCAAAAGCGGCGGCGAGTGGATCGATAGAGCCCGGAGACTCGCGGCAGTGGGCAGAGTGAATTGGGCGAGAGCCGCGCAGAGGAGCTTCGTTCAAGCTGGCAACGCCCGCATGCCCACGCTAAACAATGCGAAACGGATTCGAGAGCGCCCAGATGCAAACAACAAAACGTACAACGATCGATAGCCGCGGAGACAACACAACTGCCAGCACCACTGCTTCGAGAGTACCAGAGTGGCCAATATACAAACACGTCGCATCGTCAGAAGCTGGCAAGAAAGACGCGCCTGGCCCACACTCATTCGCATCGATTCCCGCACACGACGAATAGAAGTCGCGGGAACAACTTCCATATTCACCTAGCAGCATTTAGCTGATGAGAACGTAGGATCTTCATAAACAATATACAATGTTGAATAGCGCAAATAACGTTGAGCATGCCCACTTTGCGGTGAAGCCGGGATAAGGCTTGTGCGTAGTGAGAGAGGGGGAGTGAGGTCGCCAGAGGGTGCGGTCGATAAAACGCAGCGAGCGGGGAACAGCTGCCAGCTTGCAGCACACTCCTGCCACACCAATTCGCAAGGCACACAACAAGGATTAGGCCAATTACAAATTGGTCCTCAGAATTAACGGCAGTTTACAACTTTAATACATGTTCATAGACGAACCACTCCATAAAGAAATACTCACATTGGACTTGAGAACAGTTTAGTAGCATTAAATAAAACGTAACATAACAATGAGAAGAAAAATACAAAAATACAAGAAAAATGAACAGAGATTTTTGATTCTGCAGATTTTGGGAAAACACACTAACACACATTTGCGCACAAAATATTTACAGTGAGGTTTAAATATTTGTTGATAATAATAAAAGAACCTAAACGATTATCTTTGTCGGTAGTGTTTCTTGTCCCATTATATACCTACGAGTACGAGTAGACGTCAATCTCGACTCAGAACTCTGAGTAAGCTCCCTCGAAAATGTGCTCCTCTCTTTTCACAAGAGACATTAGATCAGCGTTGTTAGAGAAATATCAGAACCAACCTGTTGTTTTCATTTTAACAAAACTTTCACCAACGTACCGTACAGCGAATCAAAGATGTAAACACGAGTCTTGCAGTCAGGTGCATCCCGCATTTTCGATACCATCGGCCGTCTGGATGAGGTGCTGCTTCATTGGCTGAAATATAGTTCTGAAATGTTCAAGTAATAAATTATCGTTGATCGTTGATCTCGAGAACTTTTGTTTTGCGATTCATAGGCTGAACATCTCTTTTCATCGTTTTTATTATTATTTGAGATGTATTCACCTTTCAACGGAGCTTTTCAACACATTTCAATACATCAACGGAGATATGCTCCGAGTCGGGTATTTTCAAAGCTGACAAGTCAGCTATGCTACTAGACCGTGGATTGCATCACTATTGGCACTATGTGGAAAAGATATCGCAAACTCGTAGACTGAATTAACATATCTTCTCTCGAGCGGTTGCATCCCGCATTTCTGGATAGAAATGGTTACTGGAGTTGCCGCGCCGCGCACTTGGATTAACTATTAATCGATCTATTGTCAACACCTGAGTCAAGATTCGTATAATCGAGATTTTCCAAGAAGTTCTATGCTCAAGCAAAATAATAATTGATTGAGAAAACAAATAGATATTGAGAACACATTGAAGACCAACGTGATCGTGACGATGACGCCAATGGACATACAATGAGACGAGGGGGCAACATTGTTCATTTATCATTACCGAGACTATACATTCGGATCGATCTGAAAATAGCATTGTCAAATTACTTCCTTTGTCAAAATATGTGTTTTAGAAGTTTAGTTTGAGTTGCTGTTATAATTCTGTTTCTAAATTAGCAGCATTCGAGCTGGTCTATATTTATACTCTCTACAACAAGACCTCTCTATAACAAGTTTAATGCACAAATAAAATGTTGAATCGTGTCGTATGTAATTCGTTGGTGTATTTTTTTCAAAACGATTCAAAAAGAAATTATTTCGCGCCCAATTACTCATGCGCAGATAGTGAACACATACTGACGCGCGACGAGCGTTGTTGCTGACGCGCCAGTAGTTTTGTCGCCGATTTTTGTTGTTTTTGTTGTTTTTTTCTTGTAAAGTTGGTGTTTATTTATCGAAATGCTATGTATCCGGCCTGTTCAGTTCATAAGATTCAGCTTTACATGATTCTACAAATCTATCTTTACAAACCTCTGTTTTAATTGACTTTAACTTCGCTACAATCGGGATTCTTCGCGATTTTGCAAATTTCACGTACTTATTATTATTTCAGCCGGTGCCTTCCTAGTTATGTGACGTACGACGTCGTGTGCGCTATGAGCGACATGTTAGTTCCACGATTCTTGCTGTTATCCGCCACAAAGTGGCTCATTCTGCTGTTATTCATGTGTACATCTACCGGTCAGTTCACTGCAAGAACAGAAGTGAGTTATTTTTCTGAAATAGTTTCTTATGTACAAATATCGAACTTCAGTTGACACGAGCGTTGCGGCAGCGCTGCGACCCTTCTGACTGGGCGTGCCGTCTCGAGTGCCGCGACCAGCACAGGGGAAGGACCGGTGAGTTGCCAGTTCAGTTCTTGAATGTACGTGTTCAGGCTTCTGTCGCAAGCCGGATCCGAACACGACGTGCTTCGGTCAGCCCATCGACTACCCGTACGTGCACGACCGCCACGGCGACTTGCCCGCCCATCTCGAGGCGCTCTCGTCGTTTCCAAAGTGAACTACATCTTATCAGACTGGATCATGTACATGTGTTCAGATGCTGGTCTCGTCTCGGTCCCCTGCTCTGCGCGGCGTGGTACCGGCCGTGCACTGTGCGCCTCTACACAGAGAGGAGAGGCGGCGTGATTCTGGTGAGTATTCAGTTATTGCTTATTGCTTATGCTTGACTTTTTCAACATGAGCTAATGATGTTCAGAACGGTACGGTGGAGCTGTGGCAGCGGTTTCGCGACGGTGTCTGTCTCACTGCATTGCAAGACTGCCCGTGAGTAACAGTTGTTTGCAATTGCAATTGCAATTCTAAATTGTTTAGTATGCTGGATCGTTCTCTGCTGCATGGTGTGTTCGACTGTGGGGACACGGACGCGGACGGCCTGGAGGTGGACCTGGACCGCATCAACGGCAGCGCCACCGAGAGACGCCTCCTCTTCACCCATATGCACTGCGAGGTAAGTATTTTTTATTTGAAAATTTGTTTGATTACTGCATTTTGGTCTATTTGATCGGGCGCATATCCAACTTGACTATTCTCTGATGTTTCAGAAGATGTACGACAAGAAGCCGTCGCTGTCTGCTCGTCGTCAGTGCATGTGGCCCCTTGTGGGAGGGGAGGGCCAGGGGGCGGGGAGTGTGCGGAGAGGGCGCGCGGTCGCCGGCAGGAAGAGCAGCGCCTGGGTCGTCGACGAGTGCTATCTGCCATGCAGGTGAGCCTTTTTGTATTTTCGCACGTGTCGCTCGTAGGTTAGGACGGGATGGCACCATTTTTATGCGTGCCCATGTGCATATTGATGTTGTTACATGCACTCATAATTGTTTATGGGAACAAATTTTCAACGGTATTTTCAGAAACGCTCTTCTTCCGTCTGACCATGCCGAGTTGGCGTTTCGCGTCGCTCGCGCCGTCTTTGCTGGCTGTGTCGCTGTGGTTTGCCTGATAGTCTTTGTGAGTTTTCGTCTGATTCAAAAAAATGTTACGTGACGTTTCAGATGTATCTGGTGCAGCACCCGTCCTTCCATCGCTCGCTGTTTGTGATGTCGATTGGGAATGGAGTGTTTTCCGCTGTGATCTACTATGGAGTGTGGACGGCGGCGAATGCGGGAAGGGGCTTGTGGAGTGCAGTCGAGTGTGGAGGAGGAGGAGAGTCGGGCAAGGGAGGAGAGCAGTGGAGCGAGTGGTGCGTCTACAAGTGGAGGGATGTGATAACACGTTGGTTCCTAGGTGTCTGTGGTGCGGTGTGTTGCTGCACTGGTCTCAGCTGGCTGGGTGGGCATGGATGGCTTCTGCCGTCTTCTTCCGTCTTGCCGAGATGCCCAGTCGAGTGGTGGGAGTCGGAGGAAGAGATGGGAGAAGGTGAGCCGACAAGTTGACATATCATCTAAAAAGAGGTTTTGTACGTTTCACAACATACTTTATGTTCATTGTTTATATTTTTATCAATCAATGATCGAGTTTATCGGAATGACTTCAAATCAGTTTCAGCTCTCCTTCGCGCTCTCATGACGAGCCGTACTCTGCGGGCGTGTTGTTGGACGTGCGTGCGACTGCGTGGTACGCGGTGTGGGGCGGGAGTGGAGTCGCCGCAGCCGCACTCATCAGCACTGCCACCTGGGCACATGCAGAGGTGCGTGCACATAGCTAATTGTAGATCGTCCACGTATCACTGTACTTTGCAGTTTGAACACGACGGTGCTAGCGGAGTATGTATGTGGGGACTGTATTCGTGGTGGCCGGTGGGCGCGAGCGTGGCGCTGTGTCTGCTGGTGCTAGGTGTGGCATGGAGGAGCGGCAGCTTAAGAGGAGCGAGGGACTGTGGGAGGAGTGGAATCGGTGAGTGATGTGATCATGTTGTGGATGATCTGTCGACCTTTAGAAGTTGACGAGGAGGAGAGGAGCATTGTGGCCGAGCAGGAGAGGCAGCCCCATCCGGACGCTGAGCAAGTCGAGAGGAGCGGATTGGGTGCGTTGATGCATTTAAAACGATATTTTGTATGATTTTCAAATTCTATGTTTTGCAGTTCTTCTCACCCTGGTGACAACAGCCAGTGTGTTGTGTGCGGCACTGCTTCACCCGTTGCTGGTTCGGCAGTCGAGGGAGTGGGAGAGGGACGAGATGCGAAGGATGGTTGAGTGAGTTGAACATAAACATGGTGACATACCGTGTTCAGTCCTTCTTTATAATGTATAGTATTGTATTGTGTTGCAGGTGCACTGTTGCGGCCTCTGTGCACTCCAACTCGTTGTGGTGGCTGGAGACGCGCCACCAGCCACTGCTGGTCGATCCATACGAGAGGGCGGACAGGGGAGAGAGGTGGGACGGCGAAGAGATACATGTGATGTGAACCAGTGTGTTTAGATCACTGCTCCCTTCTCACTGCCATCCTTCCGTGGACTATGTTCGTCTGCCTGGTGTCTTTGTCGTATTTCTGCTGCTCCCGGCTCTTCCCTGGCTCATCATAGCTGCCATGATTGCTGCTGGATTGAGGTAGGTGATGGGTATGGATGATGTATCGTAAACAAAGAAGCATTGTTCAGTTTACGCATTTATTGTTCAAATGTGGAGGTGGACGGTGAAATATAGTTTTCACGGGATGTATTATTCAGGTGCAACAAGTGGTGGGTGATTGTGTTGCGATCAAGCGAAGAACCCAATCGGCTGAGACGGAAGGCAAAGAGCGGGTCAGTCGTGAACATAATATTTGTTTTGTGAATTTGTTTAATTTTGGTGTAACTGTGCATGTTGAGGTTGTCTGACTGTGAATCGACTGAGTTGCTGGAGTTGACGCCATGTGAAGACAGCGGGAAGAAGGGAATGGGAGAGGCAATAGAAGACATTGACGAGCCAGTGGAGCGGCCACGTTTTGCGTCTACCGAGAGGGTGCGTCATTCGGATTTGATCATATTTTCCGGATACTTAGTCAATGCAAATGTTCAGGCCGTGGTGTACACTTCTCGTACTCGGCGCGCTTCGGACACAGTATCGGAGGAGCAGAACCGACCGCGGCCCAGCAGGAGCCGCGTGCGAGTGTGAGTAGAGCGAATGAATGAACTTGAAAACTTGGTGGAGTATTTTTCTAGGTTTTCACTTCACGCAATTGGTTAATGAAACATAGTTGTTGTATGTTGTGTGTTTCAGGATCGACTTGCATGACCGGTACGCGCAGCACCGCGCGACTGTGAGACGGGCGTTCTCGGCAGGGTCTTGTGTGCCACCCGAACAGGCAGACAGTCAAGCGACGGCTGATTCGGGCTCCGGATCGGTGAGTGAGCACCTTGAATTTTTGAAAGAAAAGTGTATACATTTGTTGTTCCAGATGCCGTCTCAGTACGCCGGTTCTTTGTTGAGAGACGGAGTCGAATACGGTTCTATTGGAAACATGACCAGTATTAGCCAGCAGCCATCCAATGTGAGTATTGATGTTGAAGTCACTGTTACACTGTTTCTATTAGATTGTAATTGGTTTTTAATGGCAATTCCCTGAAGCGGATGGCTGTGGTGGGTAATAGCTGCTGATGCTGAGATAACAAAGCTTGCACGCGATATGAGTGTGTAATTGGTCGATGCTGTGTGAGTGTGTGTGTGGATACAAAAAGGGTAGTAACGCACCCCTCGCTCGCGGGCGGCGATTACAAGAGTTGACTACAAATGCGCAGTGGACTATTGAGAAGGGAGGGAAATGGCAATGCACAGAGGGGAGGGGAGGTGGGATGGAGTATAGATGTGATGCGATGATGAGGACACGCGTGTGTGGGTGTGCGGGATAATGCGGCTGTGTCTATAGAAACGTGCCACTGCCACTGCTTATTAACGCCACAGGAAATTGGTCTACTGGGACCAGCGCACGTCTGCCGTGTGTCTTCTGCAGCTACTCTGCAGTTGCTGCTGCTACTGCTATATTGAGCTAGTTGAATTGTTTCTCTTGCGACTTGCGATGAGTGATCCAACGCCGGAGTCGACTGAACCGAATCTGACCGGATCGCCAAAGGATTGTGACGGCGGGGAGTGCGCGTCGGACTCTACTTGTTCGGGCACTGATGATGCCGAGTCGCGGTGTCCTTCCCTCAAAGAGTCCACTCTCACGGCTACCTCCAAGTCACCTGTTATTGCAACAACGTCTTCTAATGATTGTGAAGAGCCGGCCAAGCGACAGTGCATGCACAAAGTCACTAGCGCGCAGCTGACTGGAAGTGGAAATAAAGTGATGATGCTAGATATTTGTTTGTTTCGTGCAATGTGAGTGTTGCAGGCTCTGTACTACGCGGGAGTGCGGGAGGGTCAGTGGAAGGAGCGGTGTGCCATGTACAGCCGCAGGATCGACCAGCTCGCAGAGTCACTCGCCAAGGCAACCAGTCAGTATGACAGTACAGTTTGTTGTTGCTTGCTTTTGCGATTGCTAATTGTTTATGAAACATAAGTTAGAAAATAATATATTTCCGTGAAACTTGTTCCTCCCTGATTGTTGTTGTGTTTAGTGATGTTGGAGGCGGAGCGTTCGGCGGAGCACCACGCTCGGGAGGTGCAGCTGCTGATGGACGCGAAGCGGGCGCTGCTCCACCTGATGGATGCGTGCGGGCAGGACAGCTGCGGACAGGGCAGGCACGCCGCCACAAGTCAGTCCAGGCGGATTGGGAATTGTCTACGGGAGTCAATCTTATATTAGTATGCTGGTGACACAATCAGATTTAGTGATGCTTTGAATCTTATATTTGGTGTGTTTTAGTGGCGCAATCTGTGCTGGATCGGATGAATGTGTCGTACGAGGGTGTGTTTGGCGAGCTGGGCATCGAGAGACCGCGAGTGGACAGGATGGATATGGGTGAGAGGAGGGAGGGAAGAGGGAGGGGGACAGGGGATGATCGAGTGTCTTCAGCCGGGTTCACTCTCGACCCTCCTCTGCCTGCCGATGCCAACCCGTCTGAGGTGGCCCTGGCTGAGGACGAGATGCGAGTCGACATGGAGTTCAGGAAAAGAGTGAAAAAGGAAAAGGCGAGTGTTGCCTTTTTTTGTTCTTTGTCAACAAGTCAACGCTTTCCATTTAGATCGAGGAGCTGAAGCGCAATGGTCTGAATCTGACGAGGAGGAAGGATGGCTACAGGAGTTCGCTGTTGCTGCGTATGCAGAAGGAGCGAGAGAAGAAGAGACTGGAGGAGGAGCGGCTTCTGCAGACGGCCGAGCAGTTGGAGATAGAGATGGAAGAGAGGCAGCGTAGGGAGATGGAGGAGCGGGCGAGGATGGAGCAGGTGCAGTACCAACATCAACTGCCGCCACAACAGCAGTTCGTGAGCGTAATCGGTTCGAATGGAGAGGAGATGTTCTTCCCGGCGCAGCCCGGATGCGCTCCCAACATTGTACTCCCTCCCGGATACATGCTCGAGCCGGTGCCACCCGAGGAACGGAGGCAGATCGGGCAGTGGCCAGCTGGTCTCCCGCCACAACACTGGTGCCCACCTGCCTATCCCATCCAACCACAGCCTTTTCCGCCGCAGTGCTTCGTCCCGCAGACGTATCAGGATGGACAGCCGATGATGCCGATGCACCCACAGTGGCAGTGTCAAGAGCCGCAGGGAGTGATACCACAGCAAGAACAAGCTCAACCTACGCCCACTGAGGCGGATGCGCCGGGGCCGTCTGGTACGGGAGTGTTCAGTGGACTGGCCGATCGACCACTGCCCAGCAAGAAGGAGCGGGCTGCGATGCGCAAGCGACAGAGACAGAGCGAGGAGAGGGGCAGGGAGGTGAGTGAGCTGGAGACGGCTGGATGGGGTGCAATGATAATCTCGTGTCCAGGACTCGCCTGGTCCGTCGACTTCCAAGGACTGTGAAGGAGAGAAGCGGCTGTGCAAGCAGAAGGAGGAGGAGGACGATGACGAGGCGGACACAGTGGACGAGATCCCGGTGGGTTTGGTTTGTTCCACTGTTTTCCTAGTTGATCGACACTTTCTGAAATTATTCACGCAACCATTGGCAATACGTATCGTTTTGGTGGAACATATTTTCTCGTGGTTCATTTCTATATGTGTTTAGATTGGGTGTGATATGGGCGAGGCGGCTCTGCTGGACGCTCTCAAGAGGGCGCTGGACGGGCAGGCGGGAGAGGGAGGAGAAGGAAGAGGGGGAGACGCGCAGTTAGTGCGCCAGCTACGGGAGGCCATTGGCAGTGGTCAGTGCACACACACATCTGCATTTCTCATTTTCACACGCCCGATCTTAGACGGTGGTATATCTCGCGAGTCGTTGATGGCATGGCGTATGGACGAGTACAGGAAAGCGGAGAAGAACAGGGTATGTGGGGGATAGAATGATTTATCGAGAAAGTGTCTTACATTATTGGTATTGCTTTATTGCAGATAATCTGTGTGTTGTGAAACATAGATCTCGTTTTTTTTCAGGAGGAGAGTGTGTCGAGTGAGTTTGGAGTGAGCGGCCCGGTGGTGTGTGGTCTGTCTGGTCGGGAGCTGCGACAGAGGGTCGCCACCATCCGACAGCTCTCCACCAACCACATGTACCCCATGGAGGTGGGCTACCAGTATGATTGACATGGAAGTAGTTTGTTTTACAGCGATGAAGTTTGAATTGTTTCCAATTCGTTAAGTGATTTATGCTTTGTGTGTGAAACGTAGAAATCTAGAAATTTTTTTCCAATTCATTATTACGATGAAATGAATGATTTAGATTTTTTAAATGAAGTGTATTCAGGTGTACTTTTGTCTGGCGTACGGGAACGTAGTGTGGCAGTGGGACGAGCGAGGGATCCGCGCAGGCGAGGTGGTCTACAGCAGGGCGGAGATTATGGAGGTGCGCAGATACTGATAAGAAATTCCTCATCATCTCATTCGACATCTCGTACTTGAACATGTTGTTTAGATGCTGGGCGACGGCCCGGCCGACCCGTCTACTCTGGGCATCTCGGCGGAGGAGTTCCACCGGGAGATGCGCGAGAGGGCGGTCGACCTGGCGCAGTCGGTGGGCCTGACGTGGCGGAGGATGCGGAGGGAGGAGGAGAGCCACGTGGAGGGGGCCGGAGGGAGAGGGGAGAGGAGAGAGTACATGCCTGACGCGCTGCCAGACCTGTCCCTCGAGGCACTCGGGGGAGCCGACGCTGTGAGGCGGGCGATACGGGGAGACCTGAGTGCCGTGCGCCAGGCGGTCGACCGGGTGCCCCTCAGTGCGGTCGACATGATGAGGTGCGGGCAGAGTGCGGGGGGAGAGGAGTATATGGATTGTTCAGGCGAGGTGGTGAGATTGGAGAGTTGATGTGCTCATTCCGCGACTTTTTGGAGCACCGCGCGCAGGTGGATGGAGTGAGAGCCCTGCCTGGACGAGAGGAGGAAGAGGAAGATGAGGAGGAACAGGTAGAAGAAGAGGAGGAGGAGGAGGACGAGGTGAGTGCGGGGTTTGGATTTCAATCATAAGTGGAATAGGTCAAGATTCATGTTTTCAGTTGGACCCTTCTTCTGATGACAGTGGTGTGGAGTAATTAATTTCGAGCTTCTTTCATGTATTTCTTACGACGTTTTCAGACTGTGTTGTGTACGTGTTTGTTTATGTGAGTATTGAAGTATGAGCCCTATTGAGATTGTAATTGTTTTCATTGTAATTTAGACGTACTAGCTTTACGTTGTTATACACGCTTTCCTTCCTCATTTTCACTTTCTTGTGTATGTTGTCTTGTTGTTGCTATACATTGATACATTCTGGCGATTCTGCCCCCTAGAATTCCCGTTTAGCGTCCAAGTCGCCCAATCTACGAGTGAATTGTATTTATGATTATCTGTGTGTTCGTTTCAAGACTATTCCGTTGCCCAAGCCACAATCTCTTTCCTCGTTACTCATAATAATAAACAATTTCTATTATTTTTATTTGAGGGAAATGTGTTTGTTCTATTCGGTTCAATGTCCGATATGATATCTCTGATCTATTGTACTTGAACCGCGTTCTTTCATCACACACTCGTATGTGTGTTGCAGGATGAAGTCGGCCCTCAGCCTCGGATCCAAGCTGGTCAACGCCGTCCCCAAGCGCTTCGGAAGTCTGTTTTTTATAACATAAAAGGGGATATACTCATTAGTTTACGTTTTTTTTATATGTCGGATTGTCTATATTAGAATCATATTTTAATCGATTATGAGTAGTTAATAATGTTGTGTATTCAGGCACGGGTCTGGCGGTGCACCGCGACACTGACGTGAACAACCTGAAGATCAAGTTCGAGTTCACCCCCGAGAACATGAAGAGGGTCGAGGCGCTCATCAACAACTTCCCCGAGGGACACAAGGTAGGCGGGGAGGGAGGGGAAGGGTGCTGACACGTCTCGTCTCCAGGCGGGCGCCCTCCTCCCCGTCCTCGACCTGGCGCAGCGTCAGTACGGCTGGCTCCCCATCTCTGCCATGCACGAGGTCGCCAGGGTGCTCGGTCAGTCCATGTGTATTCGAAATATACCAAATAGAGAGAACTAATTATCCATGTTCAGTACAGTTTCGGTAATTCTGATGGTGAAGCGTATTTTAAAGCGGGTTAATTTTTTGAGCATAGGAATGTCATATTGTTGTGGTATGGTGTGTAGAGAGTTAAGCGAGAGGTGTAGCGTATTGGTGATGATTGTATGCTATGTAGTATGTGTTGTTGTGTTGCAGAGGTGCCGCGCATGCGTGTGTACGAGGTGGCCACGTTCTACACGATGTACAACCGCCAGCCGGTCGGCAAGTACTTTCTCCAGGTAGGGAGAGAAGGAAGGGGAGAGATGATACTCATGTGTGTGTCCTTCAGGTGTGCGCCACGACGCCGTGCATGCTGCGCGGAGCCGAGACAATCACCGAGACGATCGAGAAGAAGCTCGGTACGTGCCCCTGCATCACAAGTTTTTATGTTTACGTAGCGTTCTAAGGCGTCAGCTAAAGGACAATTGAATGATCACGTAGTTCTTCTTCTTCCGTTGTGTATTTGCAGCATATTTTGATTAGTTGAAGTGAAGTGTGTTGCGTTGCAGGCATCGACGTTGGAGAGACGACGAAGGACGGTCTGTTCACTCTGGCTGAGGTGGAGTGCCTCGGCGCGTGCGTCAACGCCCCCATGGTGCAGGTGAGTGGAGAGGGGAGGGGGAAGGAAGGAAGGAGGGACAGGGTGAGGGTCCCCGTTCAGATCAACGACGACTACTACGAGGACCTGACGCCCAAGGACATGATCGAGATCATCGACGACTTCCAGGCGGGCAAGAGGCCGCAGCCCGGACCCCGGTATGTCCATGCTACCATAGGGACACTCATGGTCTGTATCCATTGCAGCTCTGGCCGTCTTGCGTGCGAGCCCCTTGGCGGTCTCACCTCGCTCACCGAGGCCCCTCCCAAGCCCGGATTCGGACTCCAGGCCGGACTCTGAGCCCCTTCCATCCAGCAGCCAATACCGACCGAGATATAGTGTAGTGTCCCACCGTCATTTTGAGATGAGAGTGTATAAATATATTTGTTTTGAATCGTGATTTTGTTAGTTTTGTGAATGGAAGTGAAGAAAGTTGTTACAACGATTCGATATCTGGGTGAGGAAGGGGAACGACTGTCGAGGAGTGGAGTGTTGCAGGATGAAGTTCATCCTTCTGTTTTCGCAGCAGCACACGGACTTCCGTCTGGCCGAGTTCAAGGGGATCTGCAGGGTGTTCGACATCCACTTCGACTTCGGACTCATCAATGCGGAGGTGAGACGGGGACTGTGTGTGACGTCTTCGGGTGTGCAGGTTTTGATTGTATTTCGTTTTTTTGTATGCGAAATGAATATGTTCTTGACATTATTAAAAGAAATGTCAAACTCTCGTATTATCTTCATTTCGCGAAACATATTTCGAAGAATACTATTATATATATATATATATATATATATACATAGTTATGGTAGCGATACAATATGTTTTGTGAAGCGTGGTACAGAACAAAGAGGAGTTTCGACAGGGTTCTGAAGCTACTCGATCCTTGACCAGACGATGCGCAGACAGTGAAGAAAGAGTAATAATCAGAAAGAGAGAACACGTATGACAATCATAACGTAACCACTTGTAACCACGTAGATACTAGAAACAGTGTCCTGTTTCGACCCATTAACCTGCATTAGACCAAGGGTTTTCCTGCCCCCAGACAGGGGAGGGGGAGGGATTAGAACAGCATATGCGGGGGTAGGAAACCTTTCATACCACTACCACTTACCAGGATGGGGTTCGCGGCCGGTGGGATAGACCCTCCCACTG
>CAWZYM010000172.1:0-155000 GCA_963966185.1 Rhabditoides inermis
GTGGCTGGAGATGTGCAAGACGAGCAGGACTGCCGCCCGAAAGGCATACGACCCACCCAGGCCCAACAAGAGCCTCATGCGGTTCATCGAACTGCCAGAGTACTGGCCCAATGCGTTCCAGACATATTGATCAGAATGAATTATTATTTGATAAAGGGTTTTCGATTTCAATCGAATATATTGGGAGAGCAAATAAAATTTGATCCATGAATATTATTACGCTCTAGTTACACTGTAGACACAACGTGAAAGCGGAGTGTGCAGAATGTTAGACAGTGTCGCTAGAGCAACATTATTTTTTGCTTTTTGAAATGAAACATTCTCGATTTTTCAGCTTTTATATTTGTTTTTGTTTGTTCAGTGTTATATAAACTGTACTATAATTTCCACGCTGTCTTGATAGATGTTGATACGACCACTATCTCTCACTCGCTGGTCTCTGCGGTGCACGCGACAGTGCTCATCGAATGCCGATGTGAGTTATTTGCGTTTGTCCGGTACATCTTGAGTTGTTTTTTATTTGTAAAGGTTTCACAAACGTAACAAGTTCCATTCTCCAGGTGCGTGTCCGGTTCGCCCCGTCGCCCACTGGTCAGCTGCACCTTGGTGGCTTGCGCACCGCACTCTACAACTACCTCTTCGCCCGCCACCACAAGTACGCATAGTTACTTGTTTATATGTTGTTTGTTATTTTTATGTTTCTGTCAAACTGTACTTGTTTTCAGGGGTCAGTTCCTTCTACGTGTCGAGGACACTGACCGCACTCGCTTCGTCGAAGGCAGCGAGGAGAACGTACGTGATCATTGTTTTTTTTTGCATTATATCTTCATAAACCACGTCATTATCTATTGTAGATGCAAAACGTTCTGGCACACTACGGGCTTTCCCCGGACGAGGGACCCGCACAGGTGAGTGTACCTGTGTACTGTTCTGATTACCGTATCCGTTACAGGGCGGCCCTGTTGGTCCGTACCGTCAGTCGGAGCGGTTGCCCATCTACACAGAACACATGGAGAGACTCATCGACTCTGGACACGCATACAGGTGCTTCTGCACGGAACAGGTGGGTACAGGGCTACCGTATACCATTGCGATTACCGTACTCCTTGCAGCGTCTGGACCTGTTGCGCAAGGAGGCACTGCGGCAGAACGCCATCCCAAAGTACGACGGGCGCTGCAGGTACGCGCATTTTCTCCTCATGTTGCTCTTTTAAATTTGATCATGCGAATTTGCAATTTGGCAATTGCCTGAAGTGAGTTGAGTTCTTTTGGACAATGGTGATGGTGAGTGTGTTGTTTGTCAGACGCGTCTCTACCGAGGAGGGTCGAAGGCGCGCGGAGGACGGGGAACCACACGTAGTGCGCTTCAAACTCGACAAGACCAACGTCGCATTCGAGGTGGGCATGGGGAGTACTGTTGTGTGAATTTGTGTAGTCATAGTCATACTGTAATGTTTACTGTTATTGTGTGATTATCATCCTGATGTACATACATTGGGGGAAGGGGGATTTGTGTATTACTAGGGGGAATGTGGACGTATTATCTTTGTAGTGATGTGTTGTCCTCCCAATGCGATGTTTGAGGACCGTGTGTACGGCGCAGTGTCGCAGACTTTGGATGAGAGTGATTTCGTGCTCGTCAAGTCCGACGGCTTCCCCACATACCACTTTGCCAGCGTAGTCGACGACAGGTGGGATACTAATGTATTTTATTAATTGTTTTTTTCGACTTGTTTTATTATACACTGTTCTGTTAGTATCCGCTTGCAGGAACATGCGCATTTCTCACGTGATTCGCGGTATGGAGTGGCTCTCTTCCACAGGAAAACACGTCATACTATACAAGTGGGTCCGTGTTTGGAGTTATTATTTACAAATTTGGCTATTCATGCGTAATGTGGTGTCTTTCAATATGATTTGTTTGAGGGCGTTTGGCTGGTCGGCTCCCTCGTGGGTGCACCTTCCATTGATGACTCGCGACGGGAAGCGCAAGCTGTCCAAGCGAGACGCCGACGCATTCGCCCACCACTACAACGCAAAGCTCGGCGCCCTTCCAGAGGCCGTACTCAACTTCCTGGTATCATAGTTATCATTATTGGTTTTTGCAAATGCGATATTAATGGATTACATTTTAGATGAGCCACAGCAAAAATTGCTGATATAACCCACTGACATGACAAACTGTTAGCGCAACATAGATCATATGGAAACGGCGTTTATTTACACCGTCAACAAAACTTGAGCTTGAACAGTATCTTTTCAACTCACTTTCCGCATGCCCCTCTTTCAATCACACCTTGTTCAGCTGCGGAATGGCAGTGGAATCGCGGACTTCGACCCGACGCGGCTGTACTCCCTGCTAGAACTCATCGAACACTTCGATGAGACGACCATTGGAAGGAGGAACCTACAGGTGAGTGAGCGGTCCTGGGCGTGTAACGTGTTGAAAATGGTTTTGATTGTGTATCTGTAACTGTATTGATTGATTGATTTGTTTGAGTTGGACGAGGAGAGTCTGCAGCAGTACTCTCGTCTTGCTTTCCGATCTGCCGACCCGGACAGGCTGTATGGGATGATAGTGGAGAGGGTGCGGAGGGATATGCCCACAGTGCAGGAGGAGGTGAGAGGGAAGGGACGGATGGAGGGGAGAGGGGAGAGAGTAGGAGGGTGCTGGCGTTGCGAGCTGCCGACCCGGACAGGCTGTATGGGATGATAGTGGAGAGGGTGCGGAGGGATATGCCGACAGTGCAGGAGGAGGTGAGAGGGAAGGGACGGATGGAGGGGAGAGGGGAGAGAGTAGGAGGGTGCTGGCGTTGCGAGCTGCCGACCCGGACAGGCTGTATGGGATGATAGTGGAGAGGGTGCGGAGGGATATGCCGACAGTGCAGGAGGAGGTGAGAGGGAAGGGACGGATGGAGGGGAGAGGGGAGAGAGTAGGAGGGTGCTGGCGTTGCGAGCTGCCGACCCGGACAGGCTGTATGGGATGATAGTGGAGAGGGTGCGGAGGGATATGCCGACAGTGCAGGAGGAGGTGAGAGGGAAGGGACGGATGGAGGGGAGAGGGGAGAGAGTAGGAGGGTGCTGGCGTTGCGAGCTGCCGACCCGGACAGGCTGTATGGGATGATAGTGGAGAGGGTGCGGAGGGATATGCCGACAGTGCAGGAGGAGGTGAGAGGGAAGGGACGGATGGAGGGGAGAGGGGAGAGAGTAGGAGGGTGCTGGCGTTGCGAGCTGCCGACCCGGACAGGCTGTATGGGATGATAGTGGAGAGGGTGCGGAGGGATATGCCGACAGTGCAGGAGGAGGTGAGAGGGAAGGGACGGATGGAGGGGAGAGGGGAGAGAGTAGGAGGGTTCTGGCGTTGCGAGCTGCCGACCCGGACAGGCTGTATGGGATGATAATGGAGAGGGTGCGGAGGGATATGCCGACAGTGCAGGAAGAGGTGAGAGGGAAGGGACGGATGGAGGGGAGAGGGGAGAGAGTAGGAGGGTGCTGGCGTTGCGAGCTGCCGACCCGGACAGGCTGTATGGGATGATAGTGGAGAGGGTGCGGAGGGATACGCCGACAGTGCAGGAGGAGGTGAGAGGGAAGGGACGGATGGAGGGGAGAGGGGAGAGAGTAGGAGGGTGCTGGCGTTGCGAGCTGCCGACCCGGACAGGCTGTATGGGATGATAGTGGAGAGGGTGCGGAGGGATATGCCGACAGTGCAGGAGGAGGTGAGAGGGAAGGGACGGATGGAGGGGAGAGGGGAGAGAGTAGGAGGGTGCTGGCGTTGCGAGCTGCCGACCCGGACAGGCTGTATGGGATGATAGTGGAGAGGGTGCGGAGGGATATGCCGACAGTGCAGGAGGAGGTGAGAGGGAAGGGACGGATGGAGGGGAGAGGGGAGAGAGTAGGAGGGTGCTGGCGTTGCGAGCTGCCGACCCGGACAGGCTGTATGGGATGATAGTGGAGAGGGTGCGGAGGGATATGCCGACAGTGCAGGAGGAGGTGAGAGGGAAGGGACGGATGGAGGGGAGAGGGGAGAGAGTAGGAGGGTGCTGGCGTTGCGAGCTGCCGACCCGGACAGGCTGTATGGGATGATAGTGGAGAGGGTGCGGAGGGATACGCCGACAGTGCAGGAGGAGGTGAGAGGGAAGGGACGGATGGAGGGGAGAGGGGAGAGAGTAGGAGGGTGCTGGCGTTGCGAGCTGCCGACCCGGACAGGCTGTATGGGATGATAGTGGAGAGGGTGCGGAGGGATATGCCGACAGTGCAGGAGGAGGTGAGAGGGAAGGGACGGATGGAGGGGAGAGGGGAGAGAGTAGGAGGGTGCTGGCGTTGCGAGCTGCCGACCCGGACAGGCTGTATGGGATGATAGTGGAGAGGGTGTGGAGGGATATGCCGACAGTGCAGGAGGAGGTGAGAGGGAAGGGACGGATGGAGGGGAGAGGGGAGAGAGTAGGAGGGTGCTGGCGTTGCGAGCTGCCGACCCGGACAGGCTGTATGGGATGATAGTGGGGAGGGTGCGGAGGGATATGTCGACAGTGCAGGAGGAGGTGAGAGGGAAGGGACGGATGGAGGGGAGAGGGGAGAGAGTAGGAGGGTGCTGGCGTTGCGAGCTGCCGACCCGGACAGGCTGTATGGGATGATAGTGGAGAGGGTGCGGAGGGATATGCCGACAGTGCAGGAGGAGGTGAGAGGGAAGGGACGGATGGAGGGGAGAGGGGAGAGAGTAGGAGGGTGCTGGCGTTGCGAGCTGCCGACCCGGACAGGCTGTATGGGATGATAGTGGAGAGGGTGCGGAGGGATATGCCCACAGTGCAGGAGGAGGTGAGAGCGGTTTACTTGTTCACTACGTAAATATTTTAACAGTGATAGTTTCAATTTACTATTTGATATCAAGTACTATTTGACGAGTATCAAGCAAGGATACGTGATGTCATCCGGTAGTTTATGAGAAGTTTCTTATATACATTCAGGCGCTGTCTCGGGAGAACATTGACCGTGTGGTGTCATTCCTACGCGAGAAGGAGGAGCGGTTCGCTTACCTATCACAGGTGAGTAAGTGAGTTAGTTATACCACAACCACAAGCTTCCAAATGCCCATTGAATGAGAACTTGAGAACAGTTCGATTGTGATGGGAACGAACGATAAGTGGAACGTACGATGTAAAGATGTAATTTGTAATATTGAGCTGACGACGGGCGAGTTCTCGTTTTTCTTTGGTGTAGCGACGGGGCCAGAGAAGGTGCTCAACAAGTTCGACAAGGAAGTGGTCAAGAAGGTGGGTTGCGGTGAGAGAGAGGGAGAGAGAGAGGGAGAGGGTGGGAGAGAGAGAGAGAGGAGAGAGTGGGAGAGAGAGAGAGAGAGGAGAGAGGGAGGAAGGGGGAGAGGAGGAGAGAGGGAGGGAGGGAGGGTGAGATGACCCGCTTCTAGGTTCTGGACGGTGTGTTGTCCCGGGACTCTGACTGGGAGTTGAATTGGCTGAAGAGAGTCGCCAGCGACGCCGGACTACCCTATCCCAAGTTGCTACAGATGCTGCGATTGGTGCGTTGTCAAAACATATTCACGTTATCACTCTGTCACAGTGTTCTTTCAGTACAGTGTGTTGTTGGAACACAAGAGTGACAGTTTCTATTCAGGTGCTGATCGATTCTCCGAAGGGCCCGCCAATCATGGAACTAGTGGAGTTCTTCGGAAAGGATGGTCTGCGAGAAAGGGTGGAACGGATGAGGGGGTATGTGGAGTAGGAGGGAGACAAGCGACATTTGTAGAATTGAGAATAGTTTTTTTGTATTGTTGTAGATTGATTGATTGATTGATTGTAGTTAGTGTAGGTACTTTTTGTTGTTGAGTTGTTGTATATTTTTTTGTTTATCGTGATGACGTGATATCGCGAATAAGTATTTCAACTTTCGGTGTCTCGTTGATTGTGATGTAGTACATTATAGAGCTTGGATAGAGGGGACAGATTGAATGTATTGCAAAACTCACGTATTATTATTGTAAAATGTGGTAACATATTACTTCCGCGGCGCGGTAAAAGATTGAATGTATTATGCACCAAAAACTATATACAGTATACAACTATATACCATACATGATATAGGGTCTTTTCGGGTTTCTGAAAGTGGGGAGGGGTAACGGGTGCCTTCGACCCCAGAAGTGGGGAGGGGTAACGGTCCCGTTACCCCAATATTGTGTTGTGCCATATCTCGGTAATTAGTACCTATATTGGGGTAACGGATGGTATATATAGCCTATTTATGCCCATTTTAGTTATATGATGTCGAAAAATTGAGTCAATTCTGAAAATTTCCGGAAAAAATCCGGGTAACGGTAGCCCAAAAGTTGGTGGATTTCGTAGTGTATACCCATGGACCTGTGAGTGTTGCACAATTATCCGGGTAATGCACAATTACCCGGTATTTATCACTACGAAGTACCCGGATTTGGCTGAAGAAAAAATTCATTTCCAAGTGAAATTTACGTTCTAAAATTGATTTTTTTTTCAATTTTAGGTTACTATGAATAGTGGGGTGGGGTAACGAAATTCGTGGTTTTCAAAAGTGGGGAGGGGTAACATAATCATCTGACCCTTATCATGTATGCTATATACAACGTTGTGATGGTGAGGATGATGAAAAACGGATAAACAACGTAAAAAAAATATTCTAGCCGGTATGAAATAATTTCGAAACTCGTGGTGAGTATGTTCAGTAGCGGAACCAGTAACTGACACGGTGCGGTCCCTCCTCCTCATAGAACTAGAAAGGTCTCTCTCTCTTCGTCTCTCTCTCTCTCTCTCTCTCTCTCCTGTCTCTCTCTTCGTCTCTCTCTCTCTCTCTCTCTCTCTCTCTCTCTCTCTCCTCACTTTTTTGTCGACGAACTGGCACTGTTTCTCGTTGGCCACTTTAGCTGCTCCCCTCCACGCCGAATCATCCCTCGCCAACCGAACACATGCAGTGGCGGCGCTGGAAGTGGATAGCACTCATGCATCATATTCGAACACCTGCTCACCTCGCCACCCCCTCCTTGACGCATCTCTCGAGTCGCGCGTCAATGTGATAGTAGTGAGCGGCTGGAATGTGAGAGGAAGAAGAGACAGGAATAGGGATTCGCTCACCCCCAACGACGACGACGTTCTCACAGAGCTGAGCGCGCCATCCGGGATGACAGCGCTGGATGCACTCGATCAGAAGGCTGTCTAGAGAACGCCGACCGCGAGGCGGACCCAGAAGCGACAGCTACAATCAACTATCTGGTCTATGCACTCCTCTCTTCACATCACTACACTTGGATCATTATTCCAAACTCACGTCGAAGAGGGCCTCGAAACAGCGGAAGCGCTGGTCGCCCACGATCACCTCCTGTAAAGAGGAGGATGCAAGGGGGGGGGGGGTCGAGGAATACCTGTCCATCCGGCAGCGTGTAGTTGTGCTCGTACTGCTTTCCGACCATCTTCCGCTCGATCTGCGCTCCGACTTCCAAGCTGTCGCCTACTACGACGTGAGCGTTTATTTGCCTTATCTTGGAACGGCTAATGATTGCATTTCAAATCTAGGCGAGTGAGCTGACCGTTTCGCGCACTCGCGGCGCCGCTGTCACCTCGGCAGATCTGGACGAATACATGGCTCGGCTGCTCACCGAGGTCGGATTCTACCCCAAGTCACAGAGTGAGACGTGTTTCATGTGAAACGTTCCTGATGTCAGCCATTTCATGCGAGCGCGTGCACATCGGTGAGATGCGGCGACAGCTGGGATACGTGGCGGTGGATTGCGAGGAGGAGAAGAGGAAGATGGTCGGAAAGCAGTACGAGCACAACTACACGCTGCCGGATGGACAGGTATTCCTCGACCCCCCCCCCCTTGCATCCTCCTCTTTACAGGAGGTGATCGTGGGCGACCAGCGCTTCCGCTGTTTCGAGGCCCTCTTCGACGTGAGTTTGGAATAATGATCCAAGTGTAGTGATGTGAAGAGAGGAGTGCATAGACCAGATAGTTGATTGTAGCTGTCGCTTCTGGGTCCGCCTCGCGGTCGGCGTTCTCTAGACAGCCTTCTGATCGAGTGCATCCAGCGCTGCCATCCCGGATGGCGCGCTCAGCTCTGTGAGAACGTCGTCGTCGTTGGGGGTGAGCGAATCCCTATTCCTGTCTCTTCTTCCTCTCACATTCCAGCCGCTCACTACTATCACATTGACGCGCGACTCGAGAGATGCGTCAAGGAGGGGGTGGCGAGGTGAGCAGGTGTTCGAATATGATGCATGAGTGCTATCCACTTCCAGCGCCGCCACTGCATGTGTTCGGTTGGCGAGGGATGATTCGGCGTGGAGGGGAGCAGCTAAAGTGGCCAACGAGAAACAGTGCCAGTTCGTCGACAAAAAAGTGAGGAGAGAGAGAGAGAGAGAGAGAGAGAGAGAGAGAGAGAGAGACGAAGAGAGAGACAGGAGAGAGAGAGAGAGAGAGACGAAGAGAGAGAGACCTTTCTAGTTCTATGAGGAGGAGGGACCGCACCGTGTCAGTTACTGGTTCCGCTACTGAACATACTCACCACGAGTTTCGAAATTATTTCATACCGGCTAGAATATTTTTTTTACGTTGTTTATCCGTTTTTCATCATCCTCACCATCACAACGTTGTATATAGTTGTATACTGTATATAGTTTTTGGTGCATAATACATTCAATCTTTTACCGCGCCGCGGAAGTAATATGTTACCACATTTTACAATAATAATACGTGAGTTTTGCAATACATTCAATCTGTCCCCTCTATCCAAGCTCTATAATGTACTACATCACAATCAACGAGACACCGAAAGTTGAAATACTTATTCGCGATATCACGTCATCACGATAAACAAAAAAATATACAACAACTCAACAACAAAAAGTACCTACACTAACTACAATCAATCAATCAATCTACAACAATACAAAAAAACTATTCTCAATTCTACAAATGTCGCTTGTCTCCCTCCTACTCCACATACCCCCTCATCCGTTCCACCCTTTCTCGCAGACCATCCTTTCCGAAGAACTCCACTAGTTCCATGATTGGCGGGCCCTTCGGAGAATCGATCAGCACCTGAATAGAAACTGTCACTCTTGTGTTCCAACAACACACTGTACTGAAAGAACACTGTGACAGAGTGATAACGTGAATATGTTTTGACAACGCACCAATCGCAGCATCTGTAGCAACTTGGGATAGGGTAGTCCGGCGTCGCTGGCGACTCTCTTTAGCCAATCCAACTCCCAGTCAGAGTCCCGGGACAACACACCGTCCAGAACCTAGAAGAGGGTCATTTTCATCCCTCCCTCCCCATCTCTCTCTCTCCATCTCTCCTCTTTCTCTCCTTTTTCTCTCTCTCTCTCTCCATCTCTCCTCTCTCTCTCCCTCCCTCCCTCTCTCCCCCATCTCTCCCCCTCTCTCTCTCTCCCTCTCTCTCCTCTCTCTCTCCCTCCCCCTCTCTCCCCCCCACCCACCTTCTTGACCACTTCCTTGTCGAACTTGTTGAGCACCTTCTCTGGCCCGGTCGCCACCCCAAAGAAGAACGAGAACTCGCCAGTCGTCAGCTCAACATTACAAATTACATTATATCGAACGTTCCAATCACAGATAAAAATCGAACTGTTCTTAACTTATCCAATGGGCATTTGGGAGCTTGTGGACTTGTGGCATAACTAACTCACTTACTCACCTGTGATAGATAAGCGAACCGCTCCTCTTTCTCGCGTAGGAATGACACCACACGGTCAATGTTCTCCCGAGACAGTGCCTGAATGTATCATAAACTACCTGATGACATCACCACATCACGTATCCTTGATTTATACTCGTATTTATCAAATAGTAAATTGAAACTATCACTGATAAAAACGTATTTACGAGTAAACCCCTTTCACCTCCTCCTGCACAGTCGGCATATCCCTCCGCACCCTCTCCACTATCATCCCATACAGCCTGTCCGGGTCGGCAGATCGGAAAGCAAGTCGAGAGTACTGCTGCAGACTCTCCTCGTCCAACTCAAAATCAAAACAATCAATTCAGTTACAGATACACAATCAAACCCGTTTTCACACGTTACACGTCCAGGACCTCTCACCCACCTGTAGGTTCCTCCTTCCAATGGTCGTCTCATCGAAGTGTTCGATGAGTTCTTGCAGGGAATACAGTCGGGTCGGGTCGAAGTCCGCGATTCCACTGCCATTCCGCAGCTGAAACAAGGTGTGATTGAAAGAGGGGCATGCGGAAAGTGAATTGAAAAGATACTGTTCAAGTTCAAGTATTGTTTGACGGCGTAAATAAACACAGTTTCCATGTGATCTATGTTGCGCAAACAGTTTGTCATGTCAGTGAATTAATTATGTCAGCAATTTCGCAGTGGCTCATCTAAAATGTAAACCATTAATATCGCATTTGCATAAAACAATAATGATAACTATGATACCAGGAAGTTGAGTACGGCCTCTGGAAGGGCGCCGAGCCGGTCGTTGTAGTGGTGGGCGAATGCGTCGGCGTCTCGCTTGGACAGCTTGCGCTTCCCGTCGCGAGTCATCAGTGGAAGGTGCACCCACGAGGGAGCCGACCAGCCAAACGCCCTCAAATAAATCATATTGAAAGGCACCACATTACGCATGAATAACCAAATTTGTAATAATAACTCCAAACACGAACCCACTTGTATAGTATGACGTGTTTTCCTGTGGAAGAGAGCCACTCCATACCGCGAATCACGTGAGAAATGCGCATGTTCCTGCAAGCGGGAAGCGGGGGATGATGAGGAGAAAAAGTAGCAGTACACTGTTTCATGCAGATTTTAACATTCAGTATACAGTAGTCAGTTTTCATCCGAAGGTGTGGCTCACAGCTGAACGAGGGCTTAACAACACTTCTCGTCAGAATATAGTTATGTTTTGTTCATTAATTTAGCAAAACAAGACGAAAATCCAAAATACATACTATCCACAACTGTCCCCGTACCTGTCGTCGACTACGCTGGCAAAGTGATATGTGGGAAAGCCGTCGGACTTGACGAGCACGAAATCACTCTCATCCAACGTCTGCGACACTGCGCCGTACACACGGTCCTCAAACATCGCAATGGGGGGACAAAACACTTCACTACAAAGAGAATACGCCCACACTCCCCCTAGTAATATACAAATCCCCCTTCCTCCAATGTACTCTCTATTCTCTCCCCAATGTATGTACATCAGGATGACAATCACACAATAACAGTCAGTATGACTATGCCTACACTAATTCACACAACAGTACTGTCTGGCCCACCTCGAATGCGACGTTGGTCTTGTCGAGTTTGAAGCGCACCACGTGTGGTTCGCCGGCCGCCGCGCGCCTTCGACCCTCCTCGGTAGAGACGCGTCTGGCAAACAACACACTTGCCATCACCATTGTCCAAAAGAACTCAACTCACTTCAGGCTATTGTCAAGTTGCAAATTCGAATGATCAAATTGAAAACAAATGTGGAAAATGCGCGTACCTGCAGCGCCCGTCGTACTTTGGGATGGCGTTCTGCCGCAGTGCCTCCTTGCGCAACAGGTCCAGACGCTGCAAGGAGTACGGTAATAACAATGGTATACGGTAGTGACAAGTAAAATACCCACCTGTTCCGTGCAGAAGCACCTGTATGCGTGTCCAGAGTCGATGAGTCTCTCCATGTGTTCTGTGTAGATGGGCAACCGCTCTGACTGACGGTACGGACCAACAGGGCCGCCCTGTCAAGGATACGGTAATCAGAACAGTACACAAAACACACTCACCTGTGCGGGTCCCTCGTCCGGTGAAAGACCGTAGTGTGCCAGAACGTTTTGCATCTACAATAGATAATGGCGTGGTTTATGAAGATATAATGAATAAAGCTTATAAAAAAACAATGATCACGTACGTTCTCCTCGCTGCCTTCGACGAAGCGAGTGCGGTCAGTGTCCTCGACACGAAGAAGGAACTGACCCCTGAAAACAAGTACAGTTTGACATAAACATAAAAATAACAAACAACATATAAACAAGTAACTATGCGTACTTGTGGTGGCGGGCGAAGAGGTAGTTGTAGAGTGCGGTGCGCAGGCCACCAAGGTGCAGCTGACCAGTGGGCGACGGGGCGAACCGGACACGCACCTGGAGAACGGATATGAATGTTAGGCTTGTAACATCTTAGATAATACAAACAGAATTAACTAAAATGCGTAAATAACTCACATCGGCATTCGATGAGCACTGCCGCGCGCACCGCAGAGACCAGCGAGTGTGAGATAGTGATCGTATCAACATCTATGAACACAACGTGAAAATTATAGTACAATTTATATAACTAAACTCAATCAAAACAAACAAAATCGAACCTGAAACATTAAGAAAAATCCGAAAAGTTTCAGGGCGGGCAAAGTATAAAGGTGCGCGAACGACAATGTCTAACATCCTGTGCGCTCAACATTTTACGTTGTGTCTTCAGTGTAACTAGAGCGTGAGAACATTTTCAGATCAAATTTCATTTGCTCTCCTAAATATTTTAAATTTGATTTTTTTTGAAATCGAGAACTCTTTATCAGTCAAGTCCTACTGTTTCGTTACTTGTTCCTCATTTGAAGCAAATTTCCTGATTCTGATTAACCATGACGGTTTCGTTCAAAATTTATGTAAAAAGAACTGTAATAAAACTCTAGAAACAGAACAATTTACGATGATGTTGTGTGTGTCGCAGTCATTTGTTGTTGCGTGCCCCATCTGTAGCGGTCGCATGGCCACTATGCCACTGTGGCTGCTCCTCCTCATAGCTGCCGCACCCTGCATAGCACAGGTCAGTCAAGGGAGCAACCGCCCCTCGCTTCTCTCTCGTCTACTTTGTGGCGTTGTGAGATTTCATGAATGATCTACTCTTCACGTGTTCACATCTTGTTCTCATCTTTCGAAAATATTGAATACCGTATACCTAGGCGGAGTGGCAGCCGTTTCGGATGGTCACGCATTTCGACCGTCACGTCTTGGCGATGGATCAGAAAATGCTAGACAGTCTCAAGGTACGTCTCTCTGTCTCTCTCTCTCTCTGTCTCTCTCTCTGTCTCTCTCTCTGTCTCTGTCTCTGTCTCTGTCTCTCTCTCTCTCTCTCTCTCTCTCTCTCTCTCTCCCTCTCTCTCTCTCTCTCTCTCTCTCTCTCTCTCTCTCTCTCTCTCTTTCTCTCGGAGTAGCATCGTTATGTTCCAGAAATCTACACAAGAAGTGATCGACCTGTTTGGTAAAGCCTTGAAAGTGAGGCGCGCGCCCGGAAAGCTTCTTCTGCCCAGGTGAGAGTGTGATGGTATACGTACGCGCCGGGAATAGGGGTAAGAGCGCAGGCGTAGACAATGTGTGATGTGATTGAGGGAGTGCGTTTCGGCGACTCGCTACGCGAACACGCCGGACTTCCTGGTGTGCGACGGACAGTGCCACAGCGACAACAAGTGCGACACGATCGATATCCCAGAGCAGCATCTCATGGTGAAATCTACTCTATGAAGGAGAAGTCACACTCGATTATGTATCAAACAACCGCTTTATGTTACAAGGCACTTTCCGTTGATCGGGTTCATGCGGGCAAAAGTGTAGTCTGACCTCTTCTTTTATGAATCTGTTTCACGAACGTCCTTTCCAGCCGTGCGTCACTTGCCCGAACGCGCAGTCTATTCACAGCGATGCACAGGGATGCGTGGTCGATGTGGGTTTGCGAATAAAAATAAATCAAATCGAATTCAAATGTGACCGTCCTAGCCACTCGACTCATTTCCATCAAGCAACAAATGACCGCCAAGACGTTCTCTGGCTCTCCCATGAGCTGCAGACATCATTTAGCCACTCCTTATTAGCCAGTGTCTTGATTTGATATTTTGAATTGACGAGTATCAACGGCGTATCGGTCGGGTAAAGATTTCGCAAAACTGATTGCTCTCTCTCTCTCTCTCTCACCTTACTCACTCGTCTCGCGGTTGGTTATGAAATTGCAATCCATTTCTTTGCTTCTATTTCGTTCAAATGTGATGGCATTTGCTTACAGGAGGCTCTTTCACTGATATCCACTGATTCATTCATATTTTCTTCAGGGCAAACCAGCGACGAAGGCATCTGTGGAAGCGGCTAAGAAGCCGACGAGCGGAGTCGAAGCCGACTTCATTATGTACTACACTGTCAAACAGGAGACTTGTGGAGTTAGTCTCCATCTCTCTCTCTCTCTCTCTCTCTCAATCGCTCTCTCTCTTTCTTTCTCTCTCTCTCTCTCTCTCTCTCTTTCTCTCTCTCTCTCTCTCTCTCTCTCTCTTTCTCTCTTTCGTTCTCTCTCTCTCTCTCTCTCTCTCTCTCTCTCTCTCTCTCTCTCTCTCTCTCTCTGGCTGTGCATAATTGGTTGGCAGGAGTTGGCGACTGCCAAGGTGTGTCGGCAGGCGTTCGACTCGCGCACCATCGCCGCCCGAATCTCCCTCTGCAATCCCGACGACTGGGTCGACACAGTTGTCAGTCTCTCTCTCTCTCTCTCTCTCCCTCTCTCTCTCTCCACTGATTCCCATGTGGTACCCTAGCCTGCCACGGCTACTCTCGTTCACGAAACACTCCACGCTCTCGGAATGTCAAAAGGCCTCTTTCGGTGAAGTTCATTCTATCAATCAATCAATCAATCAATCATGACCGGAATGTATTTGAGATTCTTCTCGAAAGAGGATGGCACTCCGTACACGAAACGAGACGAAAAGAACAACTGGATATCTAGTCCGGAAACAGTTCTCACATCACCAACGAAGAACACAACAAGAAGCTGGATGTCACGGCACGGAACGGTAGAGAGAGAGGGAGAGCGAGAGAGAGAGAGAGAGAGAGAGAGAGAGAGAGAGAGAGAGAGAGTCAGAGAGAGAGAGAGAGAGAGAATCCCTCTAGTTCTCACTCGACGTCACTCTTCTCACTACCCCGAAAGTAGTGGCTGAGGCGCGGGCACATTTTGCCTGTCCCACTATGGAGGGAGTAGAGCTGGAGAATGAGGGAGGAGAAGGTGAGAGAGAGAGAGGGGGGGGGATATGAGGAAGGGAGAGGGGCAAAACACATGTGTGATCATGACTGCTGCAGGTACTGCGCTCTCGCATTGGGAGTCGCGTCACCTACATCCAGATGTGATCTCACCGCACGGAAAAGACCTCACACGGTTCACACTCGCCCTCCTAGAAGACAGCGGATGGTACAAGGCCGATTATACGTCAGTCACTCTCTCCCTCCCTCTCTCTCTCCTCTCCTTATCTCTCTTAGCATAGGTGTACAAACTATAAACTATGACCATACCAATAGAAATTACTCCATGACAGGATATGAGAGCAATGTGTGGTGTGTTCTTTTAGACAAGCGACAGAGCTGACTTGGGGTCGCGGTCTGGGCTGTGATTTCGTGGAGAAGAGTTGCGGGGAGTGGATGAAAAGGAAGAGGGACAAGGGAGTGATGCCGCATCCATATTGTGATGACTATCGCATAGACCACGGGTACGTCGTTCGAGAGAGAGAGAGAGAGAGAGAGAGAGAGAGAGAGAGAGAGAGAGCGTACTTTTTGATTGTGAATACGATATGACTTTGAACGAAATCTTCTTAGATGTTCCTACGATCGTCTGGATCAAGGCATGTGCAGTTTACCGAGAACATTGAGCCCAACAGAACTGCCCAAAGAATACCAGTATTTCTGGTCAGTCGGGGATGAGTCCCAGCTGCCTTTTCTCACCACAAATTCAAATGGCCATGATTTCATGGACAACTGCCCTCATATGATGGTTCGTGAATCAATTTCTAAAGTTCCCTTGCTCCTTTCAAGAATCGCTCCTTTTCAGCCTTTGGCTTATCGATGCACATACACAGAACAACAGGGCAGTACTTCGAACGGAATAGTGTATGGAGAGGTATTGAATAACAACAACGCCCACTCCCCGTCTCTATTTTGCTCGTCTCGTTTGAGGGCTATGGACCGAACTCTCGCTGCATTGACTACGACTACTACAGCAATTGGACCAGCGATGGCGTCTTGTATAAGTTCGACAGGGCGTTTGTCAACTACGGAGGATGTTATAATGTAGGGTGAGCCAGTTGACGTCGAATCGTGTGCTGTTTAGATAGACTGCTCCGGCGGCCGGGTATCGATCGAATTCGAGGGACAGTGGCACACATGCTCCGGAGAGGGAATGAAGATCCACGTACAGACGGTATGGGGAACTCATGTACCTGTACCATGTACCTATCCACGCATTCCAGAGCCACAAGGGCAAGAGCGTGAAAGGGACGCTGGTGTGTCCGGCTTATGTCGAGGTCTGCCTCGGTCATCCCACGTATTCGACCGGAAGTCGCATGTGGATCGCTGCACTGTTCATTCTCAAATTCATCGGAGCCATTCTATTCGGAGGGCTGTTCGCTGTCGACAAATGTCTCCCCCGCGCAAACAAGTAGTAGAAAAGAAGCTAGAAGTACTTAATTGTGAATTCAATGACAACAATGACTAATGTTTATGTTCAATAAAAGTTTTAATTACTTATTAGCGGTGCCCTGTTCAAAAAATATATAGTGGGTCCCCCGGTTTACGCGGTAGGCGAATTATCCCTGGTCGAAGAAATGATGCAGACCGATGAGAAAACAATGTAAACGCGCCTCATTCCCAAGATCTCTGTAACATGTTGTAAATTACATTACTGTAGTAGCAGAAGTAAATAGACACAAATGTGTTCTCCAAGAGTTCTAGTGTTCTAATGGAATTCAAGGACCGTCTACTGACGAAGTTTGAGCCGTTTACGAGAAGTGACTGTATCGTCGCAAAGGGAAAACTACTATTCAACAACATACTATTACCATAACAACATATGTCATATGTTGTTATGTTAATATTATATGCCCCCTCAAGACATGCGTTGTATTTGTATTAGAACTTTTTCGTTGTATTATAAATGGGCGTTGCTCGCTTTCCGTCTTGGAGGGTGGGAGAGTGGGAGAAATGAGAAAGTGGGAAAGTAAAGCAATTTTTTTCATTTCAGATAATGAACGGGGAAAACTACGATCACTCAGAGTTTTCATGTGTTTTTGCAAGAATTTGCATGTAATAGAAATCAATAGAATGTTCATTATCCAATACCACAACTGTATCAAAATTTATATCAGAGAATACACTATATCTCAGCACTGCTCTAATTTCCGGATGAGTTGTTTCATCTTATTGATAGTGCGTTTGAGTTTAGACTTTCTGAGTTGCTTCTCAAGACTCATATCGCTTGGTACCTCCCGGAAGATCTTTCGATAATAATAGAAGTTGTTGTACACCTCCTCCACGATAGATTCGTTTTTGCACGTAAAGAACATGGTCGACATCTTTTCGAGGGTCGGGTTCGTCGCTCCAGTCAGTACAGGAATCATTGCATCCGTATCGCAACGCTTCGCGATGTCTATTCCTTTGTTTGCGATAGCTGTTCCTTTCCCGCAGATCGCAACGATAATGTCGATAGTTATGCTGATTTCATCCTGTGTTAACGCATCAGCAAGCAACTCGAATGACTCTACCAGAATCGCCGCGTTGTAACGAGTAACATCTCGCACTTGGTGAACTACTTCCCTCATGAAAGTCCTGGTTCGCAGATCACCACAAGCTTTCACATCGACTTCCGCGAGGAGTTGCTCCGCATCGATGCACTTTTGAAGAGCGGATTGGAAGCGGTCATCCGGTTCCTCCACAGACACCTCGTCTGAGGAGAGCGGATGGAAGCGACGTGCAGAAGTCACCACAGCGACAGAGAAGAGGAGAAGTGGGAGGCGCATCCTGAAATCAAGGAGGGGGATAAAAAACGGATACAACACAAAATAATGAAACATATCTTTGTTACATTGGCTACGATTTATATAGTTCTTTTATGCTGATGTGGACCAATCAGAAGCAGTATGTATGTATGTATGTCATATTTATGTCAAATTATGTTGAGTGCTGCATAATTTATATTTTTTGCCTGCAACAGTCTTCATGTATCTCCTGTTTATTTATTACCTCTGGCCGTCCCTCATTCAGATGGCATTCGAGGAGTACAACACGCCGTCGCTCCACGTCGGAAAGCGGGTGGGAGATGGTTGTCGCCTCACCCATTTCACGCATCTGTCACGTAGTGTGTGTCAAGTGTCGACGAGACTGTCCGCAACTCTACATAAACTGTTCAATGTCTCCGTTTGAGGAGATGTTCACGCTGCGCGGAGTGACCGGCGGAGGTGTGGCGGAGCAGAGATGACAAAGGGCAAGTTCTCCTGTAAGGAATGCTGTGATGAGACAGATGACAGCCGCGGACGCACCATGGTCTCGTCTGGGGGCTGGTCGAGGGGCACGGCATCGGTGGAATAGCCGGTGCGACAGCCGCCGCAGTCGACATCCAACACGACAAGGGAGTCGGAAGGGGTGGAGGGAGCCATGATGGAATGGGAAGAAGGGGATGAGTGAGGCGAGGTGAGGTGAATCGGCTGGCGGCTGGCGACAGTTTGCGCGGGAACAATGGAGTGGTGCGATGAGTGAGATTCTACACTATGCACGACTATTTTAACACATCTTTTTCTTTTTGAACCTCCAAATTTAATCTGTTGGTAGATACTAATCTGGGCAGCGTTTGAATCCATGGCATATGCGACCGCATTAGCACTTCTGATACCTCATTTCTTCGGTAATGATTTTGGAAGAGATTGACTACATGTTGATCAATTGTACAGAATTCAGGAGTTCAGTGAGTCGCGACCATACCAGGACACGTTCCGACACGCTGCTCTGATCTAGCTGCTTTCGAACTTTCAATGCCTACAGTACACACAAGTGCTAGTCGCACGAGTGCTCCACGTCAACACGCCATCACAACGATAGCAACTTCCCAACTTCAAATCATCCAAAATAACCACAATCTGAACAAAACGACTTTTATCACGTATATCTGAAACTGACTTCAACGGAACTCGAAATCTATAATATATCGCTCACCTCCCCCTCTGTGTGCTTGGAGAGTTGGCGTATCCGAGCTACCGGTCGCTCGCCCTCTCATTCCGTGCGATGCGGATCTGTTCCTCGGCACTCCTCATGGACCGGTCGATGATCCGCCGGACATTGTCGACAGTCGGCAGGTGGTGCGCCGGCGTCTCTCCCACGCAGCTGACTCGACTGGTGAAGTCATACCATCACTGTGATATTACAGAATGGAATTGTATCACATTCAATGGTATACTGTAATACGTGAGCGTTGTGCAAAGGTATATACGAACCGCATCGTCGAGTAGGAAGCTGTAGTTGTGTGCACCCCCCGTAGGAGCTCGGCGAACTCTCCACGCCGGAAGCGCAAGTACTTCACCTTGACATAAGCGAACTCTTGCTAAGCAAGAGTGAATATGATAGGGGGCGGAGAGAGGAGAGAGAGAGGCGAACCTGGATGGGACATTGCGCGCGGTCCACTTGACGCCAATCTCATCGCAACCTTGTGTTCGTATAGAGCGACCAGGCTCGCCCATTTCTTCATAGCCTCGAAGAATCGGGCAACCTGAAATCACAAGCATTGCTATCATAATATATTATCAGTATAACACTGTGTAGAAGTAGGCATCCTATTCTATGAGTCACGTTGTTTCGAAGTGTAGGCTTATCGCCACCAATCATCTTCCGAGGACGCAGCTGTATTTTCATTCCGATCCTCTTCGATTATTACTGTCCGGACGTCACGCCACTCGTGATCTCCCCGCTACCAAGATGAAAATTCTCACCCCCTCCCCCCTATGGACCACTACGATTTGGACTATTGCTATTGCCTCCTTTCGCAAGAGGCCCGCGTACATCCGCGTAGACGGCTGTTCGCGGCTGTTCCCGGCTGTTCGCGCAGACCTACGGGTTTCCCCGATGGAGGCTCTCCCTGGAATGGGAAAACCGGAGGTACGTCCGGGTTGTGTTTCCCCGGGTGGACGACAGCGGGGCGCACTGGTTGTAGGCTGTCGAGCTGTGCCAACTGCTGAAGAAGGCGAGCGGGCTACGACTAGGTCTGACGATCATCCCGACCGCCGATTCCTCGCCTTCTTCGTCCTCTGTGCCGCCGCCGGGAGTGTGTAGAAGTAGGCATCCTATTCTATGAGTCGTTGTTTCGAAATTATTTCGTAACCGCCATTATTGTGTAATTGCCTGGTTGTTTTCATTCCCCCACGCCCACGCATAGACTTTCATGATAAGGATGCACATTCAAGCGCTCTTTCAAAGTGAATAAACATCTGCTACTGAATCTGCCTCCCTGGGGTCTACTAGTGGTGCGCACAAATACTGTGAGGGAACAAAATTGTCATTATTTTTCGCATGTTCCACAGAACATAAGCTATCTAATATAGATTCTGTTTCGGCATGGATTGCTGTGAGTTGCGTGTGATCGGGACACGATGCGCATTGGACACAGCCGCATTGGTGGCGCGAAACAGCGTGTCGGTGGCACTGTCCAACCCACACTGATGCCGCCTCCGTCAACTCTGCGAACCTGGCGCGCAACCCTCGCATCAACGTATTCATCCGCTCCAACACACTCTCCACCGCGCACGTCTCCAATTATCCTGCGAGACACAAAGTAGTATGATCACAGTGGATCATGAGATAAACTGCCCTCCTGTACTCGACTGGTGTGGATGAAGTTGGTGATCCTGTCTAGCTTCTGGTCTTCATTCATCTTCTGTGCGAGTCTCGCGTCGCTCGCATATAGTTGAGCATCGTCGGCGCCAGGCTGGAACAACTCGTGTCACACTGAACGGAAGAAAGAAACAAATATACGCACTACTGCGCCGCAGCCAGATCCTCGCGACACAAGAGAGCGTACTTCTGTTCGACCTGCAATCACACGAACAATGAATGATGCTAAAATAGAACAGACACAATGGAACGAAGTGTTGGACGTGTGTGAAGTAAATCAGAGGTGATCATTTTGATAATCTCACCTCAACCTCTTCCGTGTCCAGCTCCTGCGGACACGTCTCTTTCTCTCTTACATCATTGCGATTCGAGAGACACTGTGTTGGAAATGTGTATAATTAGAGGATAAGGTCGATTATGATATACTTTTTTTTTTATCTCACCTCATACTCTTCCACGCCCAGTACAATTCCGAACGGTGCGCGATAGTGTAGCCATACTTCTCTTTCTCTGCCACATCGCTTTCTCCAAGGTAAGGTTATAGGCGGGACAGCAGTATTTAACACAAATACAGTTATACAACAAAATAGGGGGATTACTAATTACTTCATTACTGAACGCACCATTCAGTGTCCCCGGAATCCCCACAGAGGTCGCACGATGTAATGGCGTCTCAACCATCCCGCAATGACGCCCGCCAACCATGGAACGTTCGTGATACATCAATTTGAGACAATATCATGAATGTCAAATGAATGATTTATGAATTATGAAGTACATATGAAGTTATTAATACAGGCAATATGCGTGTGCAAAGTGAACACTCGTCAATGAGGGTACCGGTGGGAGATTACTACAGCACAAAACTGTCTACGCTTGCGCTTTTATGTTCGTATCCAGAGTGACGTCATCTTGAAATCCCGTCTTGGCATCGTTGTAGACAACCGGAGCGACCTTTTCCATTTTCTAAAATCATGACGTCATCACACTACAGTAGTCATTCGTATACAGTACCTTGGTCTGGTGGGCGACTCGCACGAAGCATGCAGTGGCGAGTAGTAGTTGGATGGACATGATGAGGACATAGAGACGGACGGAGAGGAGGGGGGTGAGGAAGAAGGTGACGGCAGAGGCGAGGGACTGAAAGGGAGGGGTTGGAGAGAGTGAGTGAGAAAGTGAGAGAGAGAGGGGGAGAGAGAGGAGAGAGAGGGAGAGAGAAGGGTGGGGGAGAGAGGGAGAGAGAAGGGGGGGGGGAGAGGGAGAGGACGGTACCTGGTAGAACTTGGATATGGAGAAGCACTGCGCCCTGTGCTGGGGTATGACGAGGGCTGTGATGACAGTGCGGCAGGTCGACAGACAGCCATCCGCCACTCCGATCAGGACTCCGAGAAGGAGGGAGATGAACACACTGAAACAGTCGACAGTCGACATTGCGTGTCCTGGGTTTGGTTTGTATATGTGTGAGACATGCAGGGAAGATTGGACAGGGATGTAAGGCAGTTCGGATACCATATTTTGTGTCCCAGTCAACCATGCCCCATGGCATTGCCTATCCAGTCATCCTATCCAGTTCGGACATTGCGTATCCTGGTCAACAATGTCGCGTTATAAGTATTAAAATATGTTAGCAAATTACAGTAGGTGAGCATTCGAGTTGGTGAGATTACTAATTATTACTTGCTGACCTGGGATCGGTGAGCCATGCCGGCTCGTCAGTGGGGCGGACAGTCGAAGAGTTGGGCACTGCGGCGAGAGACTGAAAAGGAGCTTCATCTGTTACCTTCTCTCTCCCACTCTTGCTATAAAAAGAAACAAATATTAATTAGTTTGAATTCTTCTCTTCTAGCAATAAATAACTATTGAAACGTATTCTGCGAACGCACCAGTCCAAAAATGGCGACAAGGCAGGCGAACGCAATGAAGAACGTGGGTTTCATGCCGAACGACTTCCAGCGCTTGGAGAAGACGGTGATGATCACACCAACTGAAATGAGATGAGTCATCTGAGAGAGTACGGTTCAAGGAAGAGTGCAGAGCGTAGTACGTAGTTTATGCTGATGAGTGAGGGCGCCTCGTTCACCTACTCCTCGTCCTCGAACGCTCTGACAGGGACAGCAAGCGACGCACATAAGATAGAGAGATAAGAGATGAAAGACATCCCCTTTTAAAGCGTAGTCAAAAACGATACTCACTCAACAGCTCTCCGACGGCGATAGCCACGGAATACATGGGCACGAGATAGATGTGAGAGGCGAGGGACTTGGTGAACACCAGGGTGGTCGGGTACGTGCCGCACCACCACGTGGTGAACGTGCCTGAACTGGTGCTGGTCAACTGGTTCCTGGTGAACTGGTGCCTTGGTTCCCGTCCACTCACCCCATAGCATGTAGAGTTGAGAGAGGAGGAGGAGGCGAGGATTTTGCATTGTTGTCCACAGATCGCCTGAAGAGAACATAGTTGTTATTTGGTAATTTGGTACACCTTGAAAGTTGTTGATCATGCCTATTTATTACGATGAGCTGATCGAAACTTTGTGAATTTGTTCCAGAAAAGTATGTATCATTCATTGACCGGGTTCATGTGTATTCGACTATGTGAGCGGGTTGAAACGTATGTAGCTAACTTGAATACATCACAGTAAATGAGTTTTCATGTCGTTGTTTCTCTCATACGTACAACGTACCCATGTGTCCTTTGAAATCGCGCAGTTCGTTCCTCCTTTGCTGCGAGTTGAGAGAATCTTCTACCTGGAATTTGTATACTGTACCACACACGATAAATTTATATAGATATTCGAAGAGAGTAAAGCGTTCCGAAATATTCCCTACCTCCCTGGCGGGTAGAAGCGCGTAGATGATGTTGGCGAGAATGTTGATCAGCATAAATACACTAAAACGATTGTTGATGACTTTTGAAAACTTTCATGAGCTGCAAGTGAAACGTATGTGAACTCTATGTTATGCTAATGACTAATCCTTCGAAAACATGCGAGCTCACCCGAACATGGTGCGTATCTCGCTATCGCTGTAGTCTCGGTATTCAGCTGATGGCACGGTTGCGAGCTAGAATAAATACTTCATTGCCCATACAACAACTTGAGATGGACGAAGATGAGAGTCAAGTAAGGCAAAGTGACCGTTCTAGTGACGTTGTTTCGCAGTTTGCTGGCCGAGTCGAACGAATGCGGGACTGCCTTCATTGAGTAGATCACCATCAACACAGCTCCTCCGATCAACATACTGAAATCACACATCCTCCCTCTCTCTCTCTCTCTCTCTCTCTCTCTCTCTCTCTCTCTCTTACCAGCTGCTACTGAGAGCCCATATGATAGCCGAGTTCCTTCCGATTGTGAACCTAGTCGAGTGGCCAGTGATATAGTCCGACTGACCGCTGTAGAACACTTAAAAAGCAATCGATGTATTGATTATCGATCGATTATCGATCGATCAGTTCTCACGTGAGTATCCGAGTCCGACGACGGCACAGGAGACGTAGAAGTAGTAGACGTTGAGGTAGAAGAACCCCACTTGGTAGAGAGTGAAGCACAGGGAACCGAGCACGAGGGAGACTTTTGCACCTAGAAATACTAATAGACTATTGTCTTTTGAGTTCCTGGAAAATGCTGCTGGTTGATTCCACTGTTCACTAACCGTAAGGTAGTGATTAATTGCATCGTTTTCTTCCTCTCTCACTTCTTGTTGCAGTCACTTTTGCCGAGTTGATCTAGCATCTAGCTTTTCTCTCCAGCCACAATGAGTGTACAGTCACATCCTATCCGCCCGTATCTCTCCTCTTTTCTCTTTTTCGTGTGTATGGATAGTGCATCGACGACTAGACGAGATTATGTGTTGCCGGTACACTCTGCACCCAATCATTCCCCAATCACCAGACGCCATCAATCACCGTTTCATCTAACTGTTATCAAATGGTCTAAACAGTGACAATAGTACACGCATTTTCATTCCATCTCTCACGTTGTCAACTTTTCACGTACCAGTAAACTGGAGTACAATCGGCATGAGAAGATTGGCGAAAGTGTACACAAAGTAGGCAGTCGCTTGCCTGGGAATTGAAAATTAGTACTTTTCAAAAAAACACTTTTCACGTTTGTAAATCTTTGACTCACCCGTAATATCCCGCATTTGAATCGATTCTGTGCGGGTCTCTCGTATGCACTGAGTGAAGCACGGATTCCACTATGAAACCCTGCGTGTCGTACCTCAAATAGATCGATCGATCAATACATTCCGTCCATTCTTTTCCCAATCAGGAAGTCTCTGCTTCTGTATTTCTAGTCGTCTGATCTCGGTCTGCACATTGTCTCGAATCGTTCTTATTTATTGACGAATGCAACGTGCGAATCTCAAAGTGGTGGTAACAGATACGGTTTTCGTTCGAGAATCTGCTGGATCCAAACTTTTTTCAGGCATGATACTGATACAGTTAAACTAAACATACTATGATTATTGGTAGCAATAATAAGAATTGTTGTGCGACCGCGTAGTGCAGTGGTTAGCGATGTTCGCTACATTCAGTGGGTCGAGGGTTCGTTCCCCCTCCCGTGCGCTTGACCGAATCGAAGTGATAAATCGGTAGCAGTCTGCTGCGATGATAACCCGCAGGGTTCGCCACCCACGGGCATATAATTGCAAAAATAGGCGTGAGCTGTCGTTGGAATATCGTTGGGATTTGGTGTCGTGAGTCTTTCTTTGACCACCGCAATGTATTCATAAGTATCTTGAATCGGGGACTACCTCTACCTTTACCTTTTACTAGAAAGTAAAAGTCACTCAAAAAGGATATTGAAGAAATGAAATAGACAAAAAAACTCACCCAGTGAACATGAACATCTGCGCAGCTCCAATCATCAGGGTGCAGCATAATTCAAAGATGCCATCCTTGGATTTAGGCATATTGCAACCTGAATGAACGAGGAAGTCACAAACAAAACAATCGAATCGGTCAAGTGCTAGGACAATACACTAAACACTATCGACTACCAAAGGTGGGCGAATGAATGAATCTGGCAAAGTTCTCTCTCTCTCTCTCTCTCTCACACTCTCCCGCTCTCCCACTTCCCTATCCCGCCTCTCTTCATGGTGCTAACACTAAGCGGATTTGAATGGACGAGAAGATATATGTGATTCTCAGATCTCTCCTTTTTTTCTCGACAGTCTATATTTGATCGGACAAAGGATGTTGATTCGCCACAGGTCACAGCTTTATCCTTTATCAGATATCGTTATGATCATGTAGGCGAATTTTTGATCATTTCCGCATAATGATACGCGGAAGAGCGTAGTTTTTGAATACAATTTAGTCGTGGTCGTTACATGGTTTTGCTCTCAATGTTTGTTATTGTTTTTCTGCACTGTAGTATATCAGCCTGTACTAGAAGTTTAAATGTGCAAAAAGTCATAAAACAGAAAATATTCAGTCATAAAACAGAAAATATCAAAGTACTCTGCTCGAAACCCAAACTACGATGTACTCACAATGTGGCATTGTTACACAGGCCTGCAGAAAACTTGCGAAAAGACGGAACACCGATCACTGTAAAAGGACGTCACTGAAAAAATGTTGATAGTAATGTACACGAGCAAATGCAAGTTTCCAGTTTTGTTCAATATTTATTGTTAACTTACGTACATAAGCAATATTGCGACGAATCGCGTGACGAAAGGCAGAGTAGGGAAGCAAAAGTAATGTAATAGATAAGGCTTATCATCTTGTTCGTGTTTACTGATTTTGAAATAGATACTGATTGATGATAATTGTAAGTTATTCTCCCCTACTCTCTATCTCTCTCTCCTCTCTCTCCCCTCTCTTTCTTTCTCTCTGTCTCTCTCCTCTCCTCTTCTCTCTCTCTCTCTCTCTCTCTCTCTCTCTCTCTCTCTCTCTATTTCATCTCAAATGCTCTTTCATCCCGCAATCTCACGTCATCCAGAAGACAAGTGGCATTTTGCTTGTTATGACAGTGGGGGCATAGCAACGTGGGGGCGAATGGGGCAGGTGCGATTATCCTCAGGGCACCAATGGAGGAACAGGGAAGGAGAGTGATGGACGCGACCTTTCCGCTCAACGCGAAAATCTACTGGATATCCTCAGATCTATAGCATTACATATTCATTGTCATCTAGTTTTGAAATGTACATAAGTCGTTAAGATATCTGTCTGTCTGTCCAGGTGAGGAGAAGAGGGAAGAGGGAGGATGGAGGGATGCCAGCCGTCTGCCGTCTCCATAGCAACCTCGCGCACTCAGGCGCGCGGTCTCTCACCCCACGCGCACCTAGCTCATTAATTCGTTCTCCCATTAGCTCGCTTTCTTTTTACGGCGTCTTCACGTTTACTGCTTGTTTATTAACAGCCATCTTTATAATGATGCGCACACCCTCACCCGACTCGTATCCTTTACTTTTTACTACCCTGCTTTCGGTCTTTCTGCTTCTCTCGCGTTTACTGCTCAAACAGCCACTATGGACATTTTTAACACAGATTTTCATAAGTATGCGATCGTCGTCCGTGCCGCGACGACCGTCGAAATGCGGCAGTGCGGGAGGAGGAGGAGGAGGAGGGCTGGTGGTCAAGGGTGGGTAGTATGTCTAAATTCCTTTAATGAACACTGTATACTAGATGGCTGTATTCGGAAGAATACTGGCCGCACCTTTTCTCTCTAGTATCCTAGTATCATGTTGATTCATCAGTGTGTTTGTCTTGTGTGTGTGACATTCTCCTTCCAGGCAGTGCCTTCTCCACCACCGAACCCGACCGGCCCGCGCCCGCCTCACCCAAGAAGGTCCACGTAGCGCAAAACGCCAGGTAAGCGTATGTAGCGCATGTACCTACAACGCTAAAGGTGTGGTCAGTCTCTTCAAAACAATCTCTTCGAAACGCCTTTGAAACACGCTGTTTGGTCGTGTTTCGAAGGCGTTTCGAAGTCAGTATCGAAGAGTGTTTCGAAGTGACTGACCACTACTTAACGCGTCCCTTCGTACCTACAAGGTGAGCGTGCAAGATTCCTACAAGACAAGCGTACCTACAAATCACATATTTGTTTCACAACGCTTGATGTTTTAAAAATTATGTAGTTTGTGTTGTGTTGCCATCACCTGAAAACATGAACATGATTGCAGCCATCCTCGGCGGGTCTCCTCTGTGCCGAAGCAGTCGAGCAGCCGCGGACACCACGCAGGGTGTCACGGGAAGATGCCGCCGGCAAAGTGAGCGGATTTGAGTCGTATCCTCTCTCTCTCTCTCTCTCTCTCTCTCTCTCTCTCTCTCTTTTTTTCTCTCTCTCCCCCTTCTCTAATGAAACTTCCATAGACTTATCTACTAGGTACGTTTCACCGCTTTTGTAAGTAACCGATCGAAAAGGAGTACTCTAATAATTGCTTCATAAAGAAATCTATGGAATAAGTATATTTGAGTGCGAAACTGTTGGATAAGCACTACGCGGAGAGTTTGGAGCAGCAGGTTCGACTGCTGGAATTGGAGAACCACTTCTTGAAGCAGCAACCGATTATCAAAGACACTGGCAGGACGGAGGAGGTTTGTGTTTTTGGTCCTTTCACTCTTTCTTGCAAACTCTCGATTCTTCCAGAGTTATTTCTCGCCGTGTGCACAGTCGCGGTCGCTTCAACGAAGGTTGGAGCGACAAAGCTCAGCTGATCGCGATCATCGATCAGCTGATCATATAGACCGATCAGCTGATCACTTTCTGCGTCTTTCGTCAGCAGATAGGGATAGGTCGCGATCCAGCGAGTCGCGATTGCACTCTGATCTGGTAAGATGTTTTCGTTATATATTATCAAACTAGTCACTATAAAAATACTTTTACACATATCCATTACACAATCGTTGCTTATCATTGTTACATTTCGCTATCGAAACGTATTTCAGGACACTGTTCGGGACCAATTCGCTGTTCCATCCAGCCAACGACAACAAAACATGTGAGTCGGAGAAGATTTCACATTTTCAATACGTTTCACTCACACAACATTGTTGATAGATCTTGTGTTCTGTCAATTTCTTTGACTTGACGTTATCAACAAAATATATTTGCAGAAGTGACCGTCGCTCTTCCGTGAAAGTGCCTCCTTCCTCTGCTGGAGCTCGGCCTTCCCTCACTCGAGAAGGGTCGACAAGTATGAGTGGAGGAGGAGGAGGAGGAGGAGGAGGAGGAGGAGCAGAGAGGAGGAGGAGCAGTGCGGCTGGTACGAACACGAGGTACGAGATTAATTGTACGGTTGTCTATAATTGTATGGTGGAGAGAGAGAGAGAGCGCGAGAGAGAGCGAGAGAGAGAGAGAGAATTGTAGGCGCGACTCTCGTTTTGCACGAGAGGACTCGAGGCGGAGGGACGACAGGGAAGATGAATTGATGGAGGAGTTGGCTGCGGCAAAAGAGGTAATTGATTGCATACGTTTCACCGGCAACATAAAATTCGATTTGCTCTATGAGTATAATTTCGCGAGACCTCCTATAATAACAAAATCAGTACAATGTTGTGATGTGGCGTTGATTAACGCTTACTAATGTACTACTTAGTGAATGTCTCACAAAAACTACTTTTCATTCTGTTAGGCGGCAGACAACACACTATTGCGCATCGAGTGAGCGATGCATATATGTATTCTAATATTGCAGGAAATCCTCTCTCTGTCCCGCTCCCTATCACAGGAGCAACGCGCGCTCTCACAGTGTCGGGACAAGTGCGCAGAGAGTGAGAGGAGAGCGGAGAGGGCAGAGAAGGAGGCGAACGAGAGGGGAGGTACGTGAGAGAGAGAGAGAGACAGAGGGGGGAGGTGATCTCACACTACTGCTCCAGAATCGGACGGTCGTGACAAGCGTGCATTGATGGAGGAGATCCTGGAGCTGCAACGGAGACTCGATGATCTCACGCCCACACTCGCAGAGAAGGTTGGTAATCATTATTTTATTACTTGTTCGTTGCTCAAAGATTCCCGCAGTGTAATCCACAACACAACACTTTACTTTCCGTCAGTTTTACAATGGAAAAAAGTTAGGAGAAAACCAAACTGATAACTGAACGTCTATTGTAATTCAAATGAAAACACAATCTTTACGTGTCAACTGAAACGTATGCGTGTTTGAGGAGGCTCTGGTGTCTCGACTGGAGAACGATAGGGACGTAGTGATCGCCAAACTACGCACGTGCACACACAAACACAACGAACTCGAGGTGAGAACTACTCTGAAACTTTTTGACGCAGTGTTAACGCAATCAACGCACTGATTGTGCGTATATAGTGATGATTGTGAGACAAATCGAAAGTACGAAGTGAAAGGCACGTGTATAACATCACTATATGACGATATGATAAGGACTGCGTGTAGTCGACTGTAATGTACACAGAATCAAAATGGAAATACTAACTTGTAAAAAAAGGATGTGTATTTGTAAGATGTATTCCAGTTGAGACTGGAGCAGTATCGCCTTGGAGAAGAGGCTCTGTCGGAACGGGCCAGTGAGACGAGGTAGAAACTTCTCTTTCTCTCTCTCTCTCATTCTCTCTCTCTCTCATTCTCTCTCTCTCTTTCTTTCTTTCTCTATCTTTCTCTCTCTTCTCTCTCTCCCCCTCCCCCCTCTCTCTCTCTCCTCTCTCCCTCTCTCTCACCCCCCCCCTCTCTCTCTTTCTTTCTTTATCTCTCTCTCTCTCTTTCTCTCTTTATCTCTCTCTCTCTATCTCATTCTCTCTCCTCTCTCTCTCCCCCCCTCTTTCTCTCTCTTTCTCTCCCTCTCTGTCTCCCCCCCTCTCTCTCCTCTCTCTCCCTCTCTCAACCTCATTCTCTATCTCTCTATCCCCACTTCAGAAGTGAAATCGCCGAGCTCGCTTCTACCATCAATGACATGGAGCAGCACCGAGAAGAGTGTCGGAAAAGGGAGACCGCTCTACAGGTATATACTCAAATCATAACTACCGTACCTCTACCGTACCCCTACCGTACCCCTACCGTACCCCTACCGTATTCCAGGAGGATCTCGCCGCGCACAAGCGTTTGCTACGCGAGGAGGAACTGCGAGCGAAGAAAGAGGAGGCGAGGGCGGATAAGGTAGGGTGTGACGTCGTCGGTGTGATTGATGACGTCATTTGTAGCTATCGGACGAGAATAATCTACTGTCGAAGGAGAACTCTCAACTGACAGCGGATGTGGCTCGGTGGGAGATGAAGTATCAACAGTTGGAAGGTGGGAAAGTTCAGATGTTCAGATATGTTTCACCAGTATTATAACTTACGCGCACATTTGTGAATGTAATCTTCTCGGTGTGCCATGAACTTTAGTCGCCTTAATTATATAATAACTCATATTCCATGTTTCTTTTCAGGCGAATTGGAGGCGCGAAGGCACGACGCCGTCAGCAAGATACAACTCATTGAGGTGGGTGGACTGATGAACTATTCAGTTAGTATTCGAAATATTGCACTCAAAGCTCTATTCACGTATAAACCAATTCACGTTTTTACAATTTTTCTGGAACATACCAGAAGGAATCATCACGTACCATCAGGTTTTATATTGAAACAAAAATCGAAGAAATAACGTTTAGCTTCGCGAATCGGAAAAGAAACTGCGACTGGACATGTCACTGATGGAAGAGAGGCTGCGGGGGAAGGAGGAGCAGTACAGAATGGCCAAGGATGAGGTGCGAGACCTCTCTCTCTCTCTCTCTCTCTCTCTCTCTCTCTCTCTCTCTCTCTCGCTCTCGCTCTCTCTCTCTCTCCCTCTCTCTCTCTCTCTCTCTCTCTCTCTCTCTCTCTCTCCCTCTCTCTCCCTCTCTCCCCCCTCTCTCTCTCTCTCTCTCTCTCCCTCTCTCTCCCTCTCTCCCCCCCCCTCTCTCTCTCTCTCTCTCTCTATACCACTCTCTCTTTTAGCTGATCGATCGTGACCGTCAGGAGGAGGATAACCGGGCGGCGAGGGAGCGGGTGCAGAAGGAACTGGAGGCACTGCAGGTAGAGAGAGAGAGGGGGGAGAGACAGAGAGAGGAAGAGAGAGAGAGAGAGAGAGAGAGGGAGAGAGAGAAAGGAGAGAGAGGGAGAGAGAGAGAGAGAGAGAGAGAGAGAGAGAGGAGGGAGGGAGGGAGGGAGAGAGAGAGAGGGAGGGAGGGAGACAGAGAAAGAAGAGAGGAGAGAGAGAGAGAGAGAGATTCTCTTTGCAGGCCCTGTCTCGTTCCCTGTCCACCGAGAACAAGTCCCTTCGTGAGGAGAAGCTCTCCCTGCAGGAGAGACTCGACAGAGCGAAGACAGCCGTGAGTTTCGAGTTGTGATTTTTCATTGATGAATGTTGACATACGTTTCCCTACCATCTCATATTGGTTAAGAAAATTAGATGTCAATGTATGCTGTCACGAACTTTTGACCAAGATGAACAATTTTGACTGCTGACTCACTCAAATATTTTTTTAACAGTTACTTAAAGAGAGAGCTGTTTCATTTATCGACTATGTGTATGATACGTTGCCCAACTTGTATAACATGTGTCTGCAGCTGGCTTCTTCCGAGTCTCTCGCCTCGTCTTCCTCCATTCGAGTGACTGTATTGGAGAGAGAATGCGAGGAACTACAGAGGAGACTGGACGAGAGGACAAGGGGACAGATGCAGAAGTGGGAATTCTCATTCTCATTCTCTCTCTCTCTCTCTCTCTCTCTCCCTCTCTCATGTGTTTCTTTCAGGAGTCAGGAACTGGATGACCTGTCCTCTCGTCTTCGCCAGCTCACAGAGAGTCTTCCGGGCGATTCCGCCACTCACTCACAAAGTAGTCAGGTACCTTGATTGATTGAATTTGCTGTATGTTGTTGCACGCATCTCCTTGGCTTTCGATTACTGCACCGCGTTTGAGTATATCATCTCTGTGTGATGTAAAACATTGGTTCAGGCTTCCCACGACATTGTGATAACGTCTACTCGCCCTTCGCCCGCGATTCGAACTTCCATCGTGCGAACGTCGTCGCAGGACGCGGCGACACGCGATTCGCGATCCCGCAGCGATTCGCGCTCGCGGATCCCAGTGATCGCGGAAGAGCATAGCGACATTGAGAGAGTGATCGAGATGACTCGATCCACACTACAGACACTGCACACGGCTAAAATGAGCCAGCACTAGATTTTTTTGTATGTTGTTTTATGCAATATTTCACATTTCTCCTCAGATCACTGCATTTTCACTGCCGTTTCATTTTGTTGTTCATAAATTCCTTCACTTTGGTGTGATCTTCTAGTATTGTATAAGCAAACTAAACTTGAAACAGTGCATTTGTTTTGAATTTTTAAGTTCGGATTTTATCGTTATCAATCACGCAGTTCAAAGTTCGATTGGGAATAGGGCCGAGTCTTTCGTTAGATTTCAAGTTTTCCTTTCAACACTGGCGTTCACAATGTTATCATGTTCAAATTAGCTCACTGTTCTTTGAAGTCCTAATTGATTCATCATGAAATCAATTTGTACACTGTTAGGTGACATCAGTCCATGACAAGAAAGATTCGACATTCTGTATTTCACCGTTATCCAATTCGCGTTTGTTCTTTGGACCTGCCGACGTGACTCCGATCCATCCCATGGATCATCCAGGGTCCGTTCTGATCTCTCTTGAAAGTTTGCAGACGGATATCACTTAATCACTGACCAATCAGTCCGCCAGTATCGATCGCTTCCTTGTGTGTCTGTCTGTTAATGCAATTCCTGTTCCTGTCTTGAGATAGACCTCACGCCTATAGTGTTCGCTGTATTGTTTCCATATTCACGATCTAGGATGACGATTGACAAACGGCCGAGTGGAATCTTCGAGCTATGCTGCATTCTCATGATCGGAACGGGTCAGATGCTCATTATGACTGGGTCAGTTAGAATCTATGGTTGTAGAATATTCAGAATCTTTCCAGAGATGACACCTTGTCATTCATCGTGGAGTCTGTGTTGCATTCGGTCAACTCTCGTGAACCAGAAAGGATTGATGCGTTCGCGGGATACTATGGGTTGGTTTTGTTTTTGATTGTTGCCATTATGCAAATTCAATGAACTTCGTTTCAGACAGGCCACTCTCTACCTCTCCTACACGTTTTCGAACCTCATGGCTCCTTCTATCTGCCACTATTTCGGTGAGAAACAATGTTCTTCGTAGAGAAAAAAAGAGACAAATTACCTGCAAGTGGCTCTTGCAAAGTGGAAGGTGCGTGTATAGCACATGTCACTGTACCGATGTAATAAGAAAATGGAAGTGTTCTCTTCACAGTCGCACGTAATCGACTGTAATCTGTAATCTAGACTGCGTGGGAATCTAGCATAAACTTATGTATCTCACTGACACCAAAATACAATAGGTGACAAAACAAAACAACTCGATCTGATTGCAGTTAAATTAGAGATTGTTTATATTTTTCTGAAGACAACATAACTACATAACGTTTACGTTTCTAGGTAAACACAAATTTCGCGGAACAATATATATTTTAACCATCGAATACATGCGAAACAGCTGTTTGATCATCAAATCACTAAATATCATTAGGAGCGAAGATGACCCTGTTCCTGGGTTCGCTGGCGTTCACAATCAACCAGGCGGGGTTCCTCCATCTCAACAAGTACTACTTCTACGCGGCAAATGTACTCATCGGAGTCGGATTCTCCAGTGAGTCACATGAACATTTTCTTTTCCACCTTCCTTCTCTCTTGAGAGAGAGAGAGAGAGAGAGAGAGAGAGAGAGAGAGAGAGATGTCCCTCCTAGTGTACTACTCTGGGCAGGCCGAGTATGTGACTGGCCACTCCACCCGACAGACCATCTCTCGGAATAGCGCCCTCGCATGGGCACTCAACAGTTGCTGGTACGTCGTAAACAATCTTCAGTTGTTTATATATTTCGTCCACGTCGAGAGGAAAAAATAAAACGTACCACGGTTACTTTGCTTTGTGCCGATCTTTGTGGTAGTGAAGATGTGACGGAATCTATTCAGTATGATGTTGGGTGCGTGTGTGCTGATTGTCATCTACTCCATGAAGGCAGTCCCTGTACCCGTCTCCAATGTGGGAGAGAATGTCACACAGGTTCGACTTCCTCTCTAAAATGTTGTGTCGCACTTCTGTTGTGTCGTTTTCTTTGAATAGCAATGGTATTGAAAAAATATCGATTTCAGATCCTCAACGACACTCTGTCTTCGCTTGATGTGGATAACACATACCGAGACTACAGCGACAGCGAAATCAGGACTATATTCGGGTACGTTTCAATCTCCCAATAAAGAACTGAAACGCTTTTTCGAGATAATGCATACTTCGTTAACATTGAAAAAGATTACGTATTTGTTCGTTGCAGTGTTTTCTTGATAATCACAATCTGTGCGAACCTCGTGTTCGGTCTTCTTCCGTCGAGGGAAGTGGAAAACAGTCTAAACTCGGAGGAACGACACAGCAACGAGAACACATTCAGACAGCAGATGGGTGGGTGGAGAGGGAAGGATGGGTGAAAGGAAAGGCTGTTTCCAAATAAATACTCACTGAGATGACGATAATATTATATATTATATGTTTGTATGATAGATATCCCGAAAGCGGTATTGTGCTATTGAACATCAACATTTCAAGTTGTCTATACGGATGCCGTGAAACGTATGTACCGCGACAAAAAAGTTCCGTGCGTCATCAAGTCTGAAAATTACATGGAATATGTTTCATGTCGTGAACAAAAGGAAAACCACCGTTCGTTGCGCAATACCTCTGATTTTATCATTTTAAAGTCTCAACTCAAAAAGCGACTACACTTGAAAGTGATCTTCCCAGTTTCTCCCATTCCAGCCGACCTTTCCTCCGCTCTCACTGACCCTTCCCTCCTCCTACTCGCTCCACTATACATGTTCTGGGGTGAGTTCAAGTATACGGTATGACTAGGACTAGCGAACTGTAGCAACCACGAGAACTCTGTATTATGGTACTACGTCGGATGTTCCGTGCCAATCTACCTATTCTAAATATCGTATATCGTATTCCAGGCACGTTCTCGTCCTATTGGACTGGGGCGTTTCCCACGACCCTGGTATTCACGAAGGCACTCAGTGGACACATATACATGGTGCCATACTACGCTATCGCATTCACCATCGGAGAGCTCATCAGTGGGTGGAGACGGATTATTGATTGCCTAAATAACGTTTGTTTGTTAGCAGAACCAAGTTATATAACCAATGTAGCCCATAATTCTACTGTCTGAACAGTCTGACGTCGCAGACTTCTTTTTACAAGACGTGATTTATTGATTAATCGATTGATTATTCAGTTGGCGGGGTGGTGGCTGCTTGCTCGAAGCACCGCGAGGACTTTGGCATGCGCCCCACGATGGCGATCGGAGCTGTGATGGTGGCGGGAGTACTTGCATTGGTGAGAATCGTTTTTTTCCTACTCGGAAACCATGAATGACTTTAAACCCGTTTTGATAATACCATCATGTTTCCTTGCAGTCGCTCGCTGCTATTCCCAACCGCTCCACAATCGCCCCCAATGACGAACCAGCACTGTGGCTGGAGCCGAGGTGAATTTTTACTCTTTCAATGCAATTTTTCACATTTTTAATGATTTTTCTATTGAAATGGTCAATGAAAGTCGACATTGATAGAACAGAGCCACTATCCACGGCTCTTGGTTTGAGGTTTGAGAGTTGCATCAATCCTCTCTTTCAGCGTGTCGCTGGCCTGTGTCCTGGGTGTGCTTATGGGATGTGCAGATGGCTGTCTGGCGACCGCCCGCACTGTCATCACAGCCCTCGTCATTCCCGAGAGGAGGACGCAGTGCTTCTCCATATCCAAGTTCTACCAGGTGCGCTCATCCTGACTAGTACTGTTTCTTGTAATCTACTTATGGTCTGACGATTCAATATCACGAGTTCACTTTTGATAAGGTTGGCAACTTCTAAACAGAATGTGTCTATTATGGCAACATTGCGTAGAAACGATTTACAACCCCGCTGAAACGTATCCACCCATTCTTTTCCAGTCGATGGCGTCTTCTGTGACCTTCTTCCTCACTCCCCTCCTGACTCTGCGTGTCTACCTCGCAGTCATGGCTGTCCAGCTGGTCATAGCATGCGGGTGCTACTGGCTGGTGACTGGCAGGCTGCAGGTATATTTATTATAAATGACAGTAAATAAGACAGTAAGATAATATATAAGACAGTATATTATATAAGACAGTTATAAGACATCGTCATTTCGCCATACGTACGTCAAAGGCTAGATCAGTTCTTGTTCTTAGCCTAACTAGAGCTCCGTGTCACTGTAGAAATCAAGGAGGGCGCGCCACACTCGAACCTTTAGCTCGACTATCCACCCTATGTGTCCGGTGCGCACCGCATCCTGATTTCCCATTGCTAATTGATGATCATGAAATTTTGACAGCCACTTGGTTTCAGAGAAAATCCCGGATTGCCGACGCTTCTGCCAGCAGTGCAAGTGCCTCTATGGAAAAAGTGCCCGTCCAGTGACCAGTTCACTGCCATCCATGCACTATGCATATGTACTGTTTGTTTTCTGTTGTTGTCATAAACCGTTGACGTCTAATAGTCGTTACTCGACAAACATTCTACGCACTACCGATCTTATCTGTGATTCCGAGAGGCGACATTTGATTCTCATGATTCCGGGAAAGCAAGTTGGGAAGTAAGTACTTAAAGACTGAAAGCACAGTGATGCCAGACACTTGATCATTACTGCTGCAATCAGCTCACAGCGGCGTGACATACTGTAAACCGTAATGTATCGCAATGTTTGTCTGGAGAGGAGGAAGCGAAAGTGATCCCGGTTACACTTGTTATCGAAAATGCGTTGTCCGTTAGCATTCTTTACTTCTCCATCACCTGCCTTCACTGCTTCGAGTATACCTGGATGGTATCAACGTTTACGTTTCAAATGGGTGCATATGTGCATATGAGCATATGTCTGAGAAAATGTTGTTATCTTTATGCGTGCTGGTTGTGTTGTTCATTGACCGTTGTCTGGTCTGTGGGGAGTGGAGAGGAGTATGATCTATCAGTGTCCACTGTACTTTCGGGACAAGGCACAGTGACCAAACTGTTTCTCAGTAGCGCTCAGACCTATAAAGCTGTGCTGCGCTACAGTGTTAACATATTCGTATCTCATATTTGTATAATTATATAATAATTGTATATTATTGTACATATTTTTGTAATTTGTTCTTTCTTTGTTTTGAAAGAAAACATATCATTGTTGATTCTTCCATTTTACAGATTGAGTGAGAGATGGGCAAGTTCGAAATCGCCTGTATCGTACTGCTCGGATTCGCGCAATTATGTGTTATGGCAGGGTGAGTACTATCTTTGTTAAAGCAATATTTGGAATGTTTCATTGGGGTTGCAGATATGACACTCAATCGTTCTTGTTGGAGTCGGTTATCCATTCGGTGCACACCAGAGATCCTTCCAGAATAGACCCCTATGGAGGATATTATGGGTGAGACCATTACCAAAATGATACTAGATAAACGTACATTTCAATTGATCATTTTTCAGCCAAGCCCTTCTATACTTCGTCTACACATTCGCTAACTTCATATCGCCAATCATTTTGCACCACTGTGGTGAGCTTTTTTCTGATCTCATCAAACTAAACCGCGTCAATGAAAAGATGGTAATCACTCTCTGACGCGACAGTCTCGTGATAGCAGATTGTAATGTGGGTGCGACGAGTACCCAGAGAAACCTGATAACCTGATACCGGAACACTACATAACTGTTCTGGTACGAATGGAATGCTCCTGATACTCAAATGCATTCAAATGGACAATGAAAAAAGATGAAAACGTTAAAAACCCAAAAAAAACCATGTTCACATATTCAGGTGCCAAGTGGACGCTAGTGCTCGGCTCAACCTGCTTCACTCTCTATCAAATAGGATTCTTCTACATCAACACATACTATTTCTACATTTCGCAAGCGGTGGTTGGGTTGGGATATGCATGTGGGTTGTGCGAGAGAGAGAGAGAGAGAGAGAGAGAGAGAGAGAGAGAGAGTAAGATGGTCTCTCTCAGTGTTCTACTCCGGCCAGTCTGCCTATATCACTGGCCACTCCACTCGCTCTTCGATATCCAGGAACTCCGCAATTGTCTGGGCGATTGGAAGCTGTTGGTGAGGAGAAAGTACTATGAAAAGTACAGAAAACACATTGAAATTGTCTAGAGTACTTTCATAGAGCAGAGCTATGTAGTACTTGTGTAGTATAAAAACTATAGAAAGCAATCCTTTCTTTTCTTCCTTTCTTTTCTCTGCCAGCATTCCTTTCTTTTCTCTGCCAGCGCGCGGTCGCGTGCCTTCCATTGTTATTCCCCCGACCCCTGAACAATGCTGTGCGGCGGAGGACACTAACTGGACTGGTATTCGCTTTTGCTACTCTCTACATCTATGGCATTGAGACTGGAGAGGAATCCTCGAAGACGATGAAACTCTCGGAGACGTCTCTTCGCGATCGATCGTTGAAGCACGGATCTTCCGCCGCCGAGATCGAAACTTCCCCAGAAGCCGCAAGCAGGGGATGACATGCACCACCAATAGCCCGTACGCATCCTCGGGACTACCGAAATCCGTGTTATTGGGACTCGCAGTAGGCGTTGCATTACTGTATTTTACCGTAACCTTGCCGTAATTTACATAATTGTACTGTGCTACTTGATTCGAGATAAATATTCTAATTCTATAGAAAGCAACATCAATACGTTTTTCACAAAGTTCTTAAAAGTTTTTGATATCTTGATTTCATAATCCATGAAACTGCGCTAAACATGAGCTGAATTCCAATCGCATAGTTCATCAACTATATTATGCTAGTGTGCATCTATTCTTGCCATTGCAGCATGCTGGCGGGGTCGATCGTGCTGTTCACCATCTACTCACTCTCCTCCTCCTCCTCCTCCCCACAGTCTATGCAGAGAGTGACGGACGATGTATCCGAAGCTCTCAATGACACACTCAATGTGGGTCTCTCTCTCCTCTTTCTCTCCTCTCTCTCTCTCTTTCTCTCTCTCTCTCCCCTCTCTCTCTCCTCTCTCTCTCTCTCTCTCCTCTCCCTCTCTTCCCCGTTATGATATACTTGAATCTATATAGTCATCCTTTTCCAGGCCTTTGATCACAACTACCGTGACTACTCCGATACGGATATTAGACTCATTTTCGGGTATGCAGTATGCTCTTCACATTTATTGATGACGAAAGTACTCAATGTTGCCATATTGCTTTTCCTTCCGAACAGTGTATCATATTCAGGATATGAAACGTACAGCAGAATCTCATTTCATCTGTGGTGATTTCATTAATCTAGACAACTAGACATGTTTCAGCGCGTTTGCCGCCATCTCGCTTTGTTCCAACATACTTTTCGCTCTGTTGCCCGATCGAGAAGTCAAGGTAGAGTAATCTTATCAAAAGATACTAGTAATTAGTAATTTGTACATTCAGAAATCTCTCAACTCCCAGCAGACGAAGCGCATCTACACAGGCGTCTCTGAGCAGCTGGGTACTGTGAGCATACTGTACCTCGAAATACAGTAATCCTTTCCAGCCGACATGTTCACCGCTCTGCGCCATCCCCATATGATCACGTTGGCGCCGTTCTTTCTGTTCTGGGGTGAGTGATGAATCGATAATTGATAAATATCAATCAATAATTCGATGCAGGCACTTTCACGACGTACTGGCTGGGCGCTCTGCCGACTACGCTTGTGTTCACAAAGTCACTGGCCAGTCACATCTATCTCGTGCCCATATACGCATTGTCCATCGCCAGCGGGGAAGTGATCAGTGAGTAACTGAATTTTCCCTCCATTCTATTTCCATTCTATCCAACAACTTGTATGATAAGGGAATACTCTTTCCAGTCGGTCTGGTCGTATCCGTCTTCGCCCGGCGATGGTCGACGTTCGGAATGAAGCCGACCCTCGGCATCGGATGTGCCGCGCTAGCAGCTGTATTCGCCATCGTCAGTCTCAATCGTATCATTCTTGTTCATCAGTCACCACACTCTTTTCAACTGAAACCTTGCAAGTTTCACCATCGTGTTTAATTAAAAGTAGACAAAAAGTAGAAGTTGTTACATTGAATGCAATACGTTCATATTTTCCTACACCCTCCTTTCAGTCGCTCGCCGCAATTCCGAGCGAGTCGACCCAGCGCCCGACCGACCAGCCGGCATGGCTGCTCCAACCGAGGTGGGGTGATTGAGATAATTACAAACTATATCTATCTTCCACGCATAGTTCTTATTAGCGAAGTATCGAACAATGTTCCAGTGTGGTCCTCTCCATTCTACTGGGAGTACTCAACGGTATCGCCGACGGATGCATGTCGACTGCCAGACAGGTACCGTAATCTACACTACAGTAATCTACTGAATATACAGTACCACCGTACCAATATCGTACTCACAGGTGATCGTCGCTCTGGCTGTGCCGCACATGCGCGCCCAGTGCTACTCGATCAGCAAGTTCCATCAAGTAAGGGTTACGGTATTTAGGTATACGGTATGTTTATTTTCAGTCTCTTGCGTCTGCCATCACCTTTTTCCTCACTCCTCTCCTCTCTGTGCGATTGTACTGCCTTATTATGGCAGTACAATTGGTGATAGCAGTGATATGCTTTGTGAGAGTCGCCAACGCCACAAAGGTATACGGTATACAGAATACCGTAGTTTCAATTTCAATTGCAGGCTATGGAACGAGTGTCTACAGTATCAAACATGAAGATACATCCAGATGATAAGACATCAAAGTATGCTCGATTCGACGATTCAGAAACAATTCAGAAGTTTTGAAACCTATAGTATGCAATAATAAATTATGAAAAGATAGTTTATTGGAGTGAAAATTCTTGTGTTCAAGGGTTGTACTCGATGGGAAGGTTCTTGCGGCGGACCATTCCGTCGCCCTGGAACCACTCGCGGCGGAAGGTCTTGGCGGCGCCGTCGGGGGTGTTGGTCCACTCGATGGTGATGCGGTCGTTGTTGGTGTCCTCCTGACCGTACTGGAACGCATCGCAAGAGACGGCCATCAGCACGGCCTCCTTGGGGTCGAGCACTCCGCACGGCGGGTCGACGCCGAGGCGCTTCATGTTGGTGGTCTTGATGGCCCATCCGATGCGGCGACCTCCAGCGTTGGTAATCTGAAGAGACGAGGGTTAGGGTACTGTAGAATACAGTAGTCCAAGTCAGCCCACCTTGATGTGGTAGGTGTGCTTGTCATCGTAGGGGGCGTTGAAGACGATCTTGGTACCCGGCTGGGTGTTGATATCTCCAGGAGGGACGGACTGAGCCATGGCGAATGGATGCCGGCAGCCCGCCGCGCCCGCCTTTTATTCGCCCCTCCAGACATGCTAATCGGCGAGTTGCGCGAATCAGCGACGGACTGACTAATTGCGCATTCCTGAGTGGGTAGGAAAATGAGGTGATTTACATATGCAAAGGCCATTTTGATTTGACGCGCGATTTAGATTGAAACGTACTGCAATATTATTTATCAAAATGTAATTTGATCTAGAATCCGTGTCCGTAGTAGGCGGGAGTTGCGTAGTAGTTCTGCTTGGGCTCGTATCCGTAGTATCCAGTGTGGTGCGGCTCGTATCCGTAGTGGGCGGGCGCATAGTGGGCGGGGCCAGCGTGACCGTATCCGCTACCGTAGCCGGCTCCGTATCCGGTACCGTACTCCTTGCCCTCTCCGTAGCTCTTCTCGTATCCTCCCTGGTAGTTGGTCGCCTTGTGGTGATCGTAGCTACCGTAGTCTCCGTGCTTCTCGCTACCGTACTCCTCTCCCTTGGCTCCTCCGTACTTGTTGTCATGCGAGTAGTCGTTACCGTATCCCTTGCCGAATCCGGCTCCGTAGCCATAGCTTCCGTGACCGAATCCTCCGTAGAGGTCTAAACAAGTGTTGGATGGAAGGATAACATAATTGATATTGCTGTACTCACTGGCTCCGACGATAGCGATGATAGCAGAAGAGAAGAGGAGGGAACGCATGTTGAATGAATGATGTCTATTCGACGGAGGGAGCGGGTATTTATACTAGCCACATCTGCGCGAGTTGAATAGACGCATACTAGTTTACATTCCACATTCCACATTCCACTTTTTATACGATCTCGAGGTGTTCTCACTGATATTATATCAAAATGTCTTACGAAGTAGTCACATGGAAAACTGAAAACTGTACTTACATACCCATATGTCCAGTTTCAAAATATATACAAATGTATCTGTTTGGCATGCGAGCTTACAGTTGAAATTACTCATTTACAGAAAGATTTTGCTCGTTTTCCCAGCTGCCTTGGTGGGAAAACCGGCATCGGACGGGTGATAGGAGATATGTCACGCTCTGTCAGTCTCACATTCACATACCATACGCCACTGTGTTGTAACAGAATTCCAGCCGAGTTCAATAAGTGTCCATTGTCTCTCAAGATCAAAAAAGACTTCTGTTTACAGTCTGACATGGCTGATTGTTGCGGTGTAATCTAATATTCTCTAAGGTGCGATAATGTGTAATGTATTATGTATTATCACGATTTCAGTGCGACTATCCATCATTTCGTACGAGTAACGTAAAAAATGGAATACAGGAAGTACTCGAGAGAGAAAAAAGTTGCACATAATCTGCTATTCTGCGGATATTTTACACTGTGTACTGGAAATAAATGGCAGTTAGAACTAATACCGTATATTCGCTATTTCTGAACAAACATTACTTGATAGCAGGTTATTATTCGAATGATATCAAAGATCAAAGAACGCTATAACATCTATAGGCTACATCTCATAATGTATTCAACACAATACATTTATCCCAAATACGTTTTTCGATTCCGACAGAAACGTATATGGGAAATGGGAATGTCCAACGTTGTACAACGTCCCCGTAAAAGTTGAAAGAACTCAAAAACTCAAAAAAACAACTCAAAAAGCGACTACACTTGAAAGTGATCTTCCCGATTCCCCCCATTCCAGCCGACCTTTCCTCCGCTCTCACTGACCCTTCCCTCCTCCTACTCGCTCCCCTATACATGTTCTGGGGTGAGTTCAAGTATACGGTAATACTGTAGAGAACTGTAACAAACAAGTTAACGGTACTGGACTGATCAGATGTACCGTAACGATCTTGAATACTGTACATCGTATTCCAGGCACCTTCTCTTCTTATTGGACCGGGGCGTTCCCCACTACCCTGGTATTCACAAAGGCACTCAGTGGACACATATACATGGTGCCGTACTACGCTATCGCTTTCACCATCGGAGAGCTCATCAGTGCGTGGTGACGGATTATTGATTTCTTTTTTGAAGTTTGTTTAGAACCAAGTTAGACTACTAATGACTTCGACAACAAGGAGGCTGTCTGAAATAATAAAATGGTGTCACAGACGTCTGGCAAGACGTGATTGATTGATTGATTGATCGATTGTTCAGTTGGCGGGGTGGTGGCTGCTTGTTCGAAGCACCGCGAGGACTTTGGCATGCGCCCCACGATGGCGATCGGAGCTGTCACGGTGGCGGGGGTACTCGCACTGGTGAGACTTCCACTACTCAAAATCCATGACCATGATAGCCTATTTTGATAATACCATCATGTCTCCTTGCAGTCGCTCGCGGCTATTCCCAACCGCTCCACAATCGCCCCCAATGACGAACCGGCACTGTGGCTGGAGCCGAGGTGAATTTCCATCCTTTCAATGCAATTTTCACACTGTCAATGCAATTTTCATAGCTTCACTTTTCACTTTTTCACTTGGAATTCACTTTTTTCAATTGAAATTGTCAATGAAAGTCGAAATTGATAGGAGATAGGGCAGAGCCACTATCCACTATCCACAGCGCTTGGTTGGACAGTTGCATCATACCCTCTCCTTCTTTCAGCGTGTCGCTGGCCTGTGTCCTGGGTGTCCTTATGGGTTGTGCAGATGGTTGTCTGGCGACGGCCCGCACTGTCATCACAGCCCTCGTCATTCCCGAGAGAAGGACACAGTGCTTCTCCATATCCAAGTTCTACCAGGTGCGCTCATTCTGACTGTTTCTTGTAATCTACATATGGTCTGACGATTCTCACGAGTTTATTTTCGATAAGGTTGGCAACTTCTAAACAGAATGTGTCTATTATGGTACCATTGTCTCGAAACGATTTCCAACCCCGCTGAAACGTATGGACCCATTGCAGTCGATGGCGTCTTCTGTGACCTTCTTCCTCACTCCCCTCCTGACTCTGCGTGTCTACCTCGCAGTCATGGCTGTCCAGCTGGTCATAGCATGCGGGTGCTACTGGCTGGTGACTGGCAGGCTGCAGGTATATTTATTATAAATGACAGTAAATAAGACAGTAAGATAATATATAAGACAGTATATTATATAAGACAGTTATAAGACATCGTCATTTCGCCATACGTACGTCAAAGGCTAGATCAGTTCTTGTTCTTAGCCTAACTAGAGCTCCGTGTCACTGTAGAAATCAAGGAGGGCGCGCCACACTCGAACCTTTAGCTCGACTATCCACCCTATGTGTCCGGTGCGCACCGCATCCTGATTTCCCATTGCTAATTGATGATCATGAAATTTTGACAGCCACTTGGTTTCAGAGAAAATCCCGGATTGCCGACGCTTCTGCCAGCAGTGCAAGTGCCTCTATGGAAAAAGTGCCCGTCCAGTGACCAGTTCACTGCCATCCATGCACTATGCATATGTACTGTTTGTTTTCTGTTGTTGTCATAAACCGTTGACGTTTGAGAGTCGCTACTCGACAAACATTCTACGTACTACCGATCTTATCTGTGATTCCGAGAGGCGACATTTGATTCTCATGATTCCGGGAAAGTAAGTTGGGAAGTAAGTACTTAATGACTGAAAGCACTGTGATGCCAGACACTTGATCATTACTGCAATTAGCTCACAACGGCGTGACTTATTGTAAACCGTAATGTATCGCAATCGCAATGTTTGCCTGGAGAGGAGGAAGCGAAAGTGATCCCGGTTACCCTTGTTATCGAAAATGCGTTGTCCGTAAGCATGCTTTACTTCTCCATCACCTGCCTTCATGATACTGCTTCCAGTATTCATGTATGCTATCAAAGTTCAAAGTTTACGTTTTGAATGGGTGCATATGTCTGAAAAAATGTTCGTTATCTTTATGTGTGCTGGTTGTGTTGTTCAATGACCGTTGTCTGGAGAGGAGTATGATCTATCAGCGCATCCACTGTACTTTCGGGACAAGGCACAGTGACCAAACTGTTTGCCAGTAGCGCTCAGGCCTATAAATCTGTGCTGCGCTACAGTGTTCACATATTCGTATCTCATATTTGTATAATTGTGTAATTATTGTATACAATTGTATTATAATTGCAATAATTGTACATAATTGTACATATTTTTGTAATTTGTTCTTTATTTGTTTTGAAAGAAAACATTGTTGATTCTCACATTTTACAGAGATGGGCCAGTTCGAAATTGCCTGTATTGTATTGCTCGGATTCGCACAATTATGTGTAATGGCAGGGTGAGTTTTTTTTAAACCATATTTCAATGTTTCTCTCTTGTTGCAGATATGACACTCAATCGTTTTTGTTGGAGTCCGTTATCCATTCGGTGCACAGCAGAGATCCCTCGAGAATAGACCCCTACGGTGGATGTGGATTGCCAAGATGAAACAATATGAACGTGCATTTCAAATGCCTATATTTCAGCCAAGCCCTTCTATACTTCATCTACACATTCGCTAACTTCATATCGCCAATCATTTTGCACCACTGTGGTGAGCTTTTTTTCCTGATCTCATCAAACTAAACCGCGTCAATGAAAAGATGTTAATCACTCTCTGACGCGACAGTCTCGTGATAGCAGATTGTAATGTGGGTGCACCGAGTACCCAGAGATACCTGATACCTGCGAACTACATTATGTACACGTATGATACAAATGGAATGCTCCTTATACTCAAATGCAATCAAATGGACAATGAAAAAAGAAGAAAACGTTGAAAATCCAAAAACCATGCTCACATATTCAGGTGCAAAGTGGACGCTAGTGCTTGGCTCAACCTGCTTCACTCTTTATCAAATAGGATTCTTCTACATCAACACATACTACTTCTACATTTCGCAAGCAGTGGTTGGATTGGGATATGCATGTGGGTTGTGCGAGAGAGAGAGAGATAGAAAGAGAGAGAGAGAGAGAGAGAGAGAGAGAGAGAGAGAGAAAGATGGTCCCTCTCAGTGTTCTACTCTGGCCAGTCTGCCTATATCACTGGCCACTCCACTCGCTCTTCGATATCCAGGAATTCCGCTATTGTCTGGGCGATTGGAAGCTGTTGGTGAGAAAAAAACGACAAAACAGTACGGAAAACACGTTGAAATTGTCTAGAGTACTTTCATAGCAAAGCTACTTGTGTAGTATAAAAATTATAGAAAACAACATCAATACGCTTTTCTCAAAGTTCTTCAAAGTTCTTCATTTCATAATCCATGAAACTGCGCTAAACATGAGCTGAATCCTCAACCAATCGCATAGTTCATATTATGCTAGTGTGCATCTACTCTTGCCATTGCAGCATGCTGGCGGGCTCGATCGTGCTGTTCACCATCTACTCACTCTCCTCCTCCTCCTCTTCCTCCCAGTCTATGAAGAGAGTGACGGACGATGTATCCGAGGCTCTCAACGACACACTCAATGGAGAGGTGGGCTCTTTCATGGTTCTCACTAACTGTAGGTGTTGTTTCTATAGTCATTCTTTTCCAGGCCTTCGATCACAACTACCGTGACTACTCCGATACTGATATTAGACTGATTTTCGGGTATGTTATACAAATTTCTTGATAACAGGAGAAGTACAGAAATCAATTACTTCCAATTTCGAACTATTTTCTATATCCAACATATGAAACGTAAAGCAGAATCTCATTTCATATGTGGTGATTTCTTTAATCTAGACATGTTTCAGCGCGTTTGCCGCCATCTCCTTTTGTTCCAACATACTTTTCGCTCTGCTGCCCGATCGAGAAGTCAAGGTAGGTAGAACTAACATTTGAAAGTATCGTAATCCGTACTCAATAGTGAAATCACTATACGTACATACATTCAGAAATCTCTCAACTCCCAGCAAACGAAGCGCATCTACACAGGCGTCTCTGAGCAGCTGGGTACTGTAAACATACTGTATCCCAAAATACAGTAATCCTTTCTAGCCGACATGTTCACCGCTCTGCGCCATCCCCACATGATCACGCTGGCGCCGTTCTTTCTGTTCTGGGGTGAGTGATAAATCGATAATTGATCAATAACAGTCAATAAATCAATGCAGGCACTTTTACGACGTACTGGCTGGGCGCTCTGCCGACTACGCTTGTGTTCACAAAGTCACTCGCCAGTCACATCTACCTCGTGCCCATATACGCATTGTCCATAGCCAGTGGGGAAGTAATCAGTGAGTAATCGACTTTTTCCTCCATTCAATTCTCATTCACATATATAATCATGTTCGTCGATCAATAGTACTCTTTCCAGTCGGTCTAGTCGTGTCTGTCTTCGCCCGGCGATGGTCGACGTTCGGAATGAAGCCGACCCTCGGCATCGGATGCGCCGCCCTCGCGGCTGTATTCGCCATCGTCAGTCTCACTCACTCATATCCTTCTTGTACACCACACCCTTGAAACGAAACCTTCTGACAAGTATCACCGTCGAAGTAGACAAAATAGAAGTTGTTACATTGAATGCAATACGTTATATTTTCCTCCTTTGCAGTCGCTCGCCGCAGTCCCGAGCGAGTCGACCCAGCGGCCCACCGACCAGCCGGCGTGGCTGCTCCAACCGAGGTGGGGTGATAATCATATGATGATAAATACATATTATATAAAAGATGTGATATGATAGTGTGATAGTGATTGGAAACCTTATGACTGATATACGTTTCATTATCACCAATACCTCCAGTGTGGTCCTCTCCATTCTCCTCGGAATACTCAACGGTATTGCCGACGGATGCATGTCGACTGCCAGACAGGTACCGTAATCTACACTACCGTAATCTACTGAATGTACAGTACCGCCGTACCATTACCGTACTCAGGTGATCGTCGCTCTGGCTGTTCCGCACATGCGCGCCCAGTGCTACTCGATAAGCAAGTTCCATCAAGTAAGGGTTACGGTATTTAGGTATACGGTATGTTCAATTTCAGTCTCTTGCGTCGGCCATCACCTTTTTCCTCACTCCACTCCTCTCTGTGCGATTGTATTGCCTTATTATGGCTGTGCAATTGGTGATAGCAGTGATATGCTTTGTGAGAGTCGCCAACGCCACAAAGGTATACGGTATTTAGAATACTGTAGTTACAATACTAATTGCAGGCTATGGAACGAGTGTCGACAGTAGCTAACATGAAGGTCCATCCAGATGATGAGACATCAAAGTATGCTCGGTTCGACGATTCAGAAACAATTCAGAAGTTTTGAAACCAATAGTGTGCAATAAATTATGAAAAGATAGTTTATTGGAGAGAGTGTTCAACTGTTCAAGGGTTGTACTCGATGGGGAGGTTCTTGCGGCGGACCATTCCGTCGCCCTGGAACCACTCGCGGCGGAAGGTCTTGGCGGCGCCGTGGGGGTGTTGGTCCACTCGATGGTGATGCGGTCGTTGTTGGTGTCCTCCTGACCGTACTGGAACGCGTCGCAAGAGACGGCCATCAGCACGGCCTCCTTGGGGTCGAGCACTCCGCACGGCGGGTCGACGCCGAGGCGCTTCATGTTGGTCGTCTTGATGGCCCATCCGATGCGGCGACCTCCAGCGTTGGTGATCTGAAGAAACGAGGGTTAGGGTACTGTAGAAGTAGAATACAGTAGTCGAAGGCAACCCACCTTGATGTGGTAGGTGTGCTTGTCATCGTAGGGGGCGTTGAAGACGATCTTGGTACCCGGCTGGGTGTGATATCTCCGGGAGGGACGGACTGAGCCATGGCGAATGGATGCAGGCAGCCCGCCGCGCCCGCCTTTTATTCGTCCCTCCAGACATGCTAATCGGCGAGTTGCGCGAATTAGCGACGGACTGACTAATTACATCAGTCCTGAGTGGGTATGAAAATGAGAGTGATTTACATATGCAAAGACCATTTTGGCGCGCGGATTGGAATGTTAGATTGAAACGTACTGCAATAAATTTTATCAAATTGTGAATCGATCTAGAATCCGTGTCCGTAGTAAGTGGGAGTTCCGTAGTAGTTCTGCTTGGGCTCGTATCCGTAGTATCCAGTGTGGTGCGGCTCGTATCCGTAGTGGGCGGGCGCATAATGGGCGGGGCCAGCATGACCGTATCCGCTACCGTAGCCGGATCCGTATCCGGTACCGTACTCCTTGCCCTCTCCGTAGCTCTTCTCGTATCCTCCCTGATAGTTGGTAGCCTTGTGGTGATCGTAGCTACCGTAGTCTCCGTGCTTCTCGCTACCGTACTCCTCTCCCTTGGTTCCTCCGTACTTGTTGTCATGCGAGTAGTCGTTACCGTATCCCTTGCCGAATCCGGCTCCGTAGCCATAGCTTCCGTGACCGAATCCTCCGTAGAGGTCTAAACAAGTGTTAGGTTGGAGGGTAAAATGATTGATGTTGATGTACTCACTGGCTCCGACGATAGCGATGATAGCAGAAGAGAAGAGGAGGGAACGCATGTTGAATGAATGATGTCTATTCGATGGAGGGAGCGGTATTTATACTAGCCACATCTGCGCGAGTTGTATAGACGCATACTAGTTTGCATTCTACTTTTTTCCACAATCCCGAACCCGAGACGTTCATTCACTGATAGTATATTGAAATGTATTGGGATTCGTCACATGGAAAACTGAAAACTGTACTTACATACCCATCAGTTTCAAAATATATACAAATGTAACCGTATGAATTGTGAGCTAGTTAACATTACTCATTTACGGAAAGATTTCGCTCGCTTTCCCAGCTCCTTGATAGGAAAACCGGCATGGGACGGTGATAAGAGATATGTCACGCTCTGTCAGTCTCACATTCACATACGCCACTGTGTTGTAACAGAATTCCAGCCGAGTTCAATAAGTGTCCATTGTCTCTCAAGATCAAAAAAGACTTCTGTTTACAGTCTGACATGGCTGATCGGATACTACTGCGGTGTAATATATAATATTCTCTAAGGTGCGATAATGTGTAATGTATTATGTATTATCACGATTTTGGTGCGACTATCCATCATTTCGTACGAGTAACGTGAAAAATGGAATACAGGAAGTACTCGAGAGAGAAAAAGTTTGCACATAATCTGCTATGCTGCGGATAGTTTACACTGTGTACTGGAAATAAACGGCACCCAGTTAGAACTAATACCGTATATTGGCTATTTCCGGACAAACATTACTTGGTTATTCTTCGAATGACATCAAAGTTCAAAGAACGCTATAACATCTATAGGCTACATCTTATAATGTATTCAACACAATGCGTTTATCCCCTATACGTTCTTCGATTCCGACAGAAACGTATATGGCAATGTCCAACGTCACAACGTCCCCTAAAAGTTGAAAGAACGATAGCAAGCCGACAAGGTGTTCCGGCTTCTTCGCCGAATGGCTAGCTGCTGCATTTCCAGGACACAGGCGATGGCTCTCGTAAATCTCTCTCTCTCTCTCTCTCTCTCTCTCTCTCTCTCAGTGGCTACTACGACGTCACTGCTCATCAATCAAGCGGTCTGTGTGCGTTGACCGTGCGAGCTATTCGCAGTCTCTGTGCGCTTCTCGAAATAGCTGGCGCCACCGCCGGATGTTAGGTAAACTTGCATCATCGCATTTCCACAGTAATCAATCAGTTGTTTGTTCTGCACAGTCTCCCGCTCTCCCATCATTCCGCCCACCCCCACTCTCGCTTTTGTGTCGCTTCCACAGACACCTTCACCCCGTCTACTGGTCACTGTTTTCATGTGTTGTACTGTTCGAGCAATAGTCATTTCAGCGAATTCAGACTCTTTGAACCACTACGATGTAGTTCGAATGCTATGAAGAGCAATCGCAAGTAAATCGAAGTAGCTCACAGCGCCTTACTCTCAAGTGAACTATCAGAACATTCAATGTCACACTTCACACACTTGGTGATCTGATGTGATCTCAATGAAGATCATTTGTTCAACAGTTAAACGATAGTTCTCTACTTCTTGAATCTCGAAATTTCATAACACAACATTTTAGTACTTGATATTTTACAAGCAATAAGTGATAAGTACGCGTACTTACCGATCTCTACTAGTGTTCAATTTCTGATGTTGCTTCCTTTTCAGAATTTCAGTTCAATCTATTTTGGGTGAATGTTACTGTCTTTCACCGTCCTCATCATTTTCTTGTACCACATTTTTGCGAACCAGCGTGTGGTACTATGAAATCGGGGAAGCCCCACATTCCACATGCTACTACTACTCCGCAATCTCCGACCTTCGATCCGGTGTTCTATATCGCTCTATCTATATATATATATTTATTGCCGTGTTACATAAACAGAGACATTGCAGAACAGACAAAAAAATAGAGTACGACATTGGTATGTGTGAAAGGGTGACTTAATAGATAACATGATATGATACAAAAGGAAATAGATAACATGATATGATACAAAAGGAAAGGAAAAACATGGATGTGCTCAAATACGACGGATTTTAGACAGTGCCATTAATTCTAGGGAGGATAGGTGTTGTTTAAAAGAGGTGTGGTCACGGATATGTACAACGTCAGAAGGTAAGGCATTCCAGGTACTAAAAGCTCTACTAATAAATGTGCTTATTTGGCCATTGTTATCAAATGAAGGAACAATTCTAAATTCGTTTGAGTTTCTGGATCTTGTTGGGATAATAGTGAAAAGCCCTTGATAATCCAAAATTGTTTTAGAGTGAATGAACTTATGGATATAGGTGATGTCATTCAAAAAACGGCGATATTCGAGTGTTTGAAGATTGAGTAGCTCTAGGCGTTGAGGATAGGAAAGGGTGGATAGGAAAAAAAAATCTACTGTCCTATCCCACACTTGCTACTCTGGTCTCGCCGCAACAAAAAAACCGAAATCACTGTAGACTGTGGGGACACGCCTATTGGTCTCTCTCCCATTCAGTCTGTCTTCAAACTTACCGTACCCATAGTTTTCGTCTATTACCGACCGTTAACACTTCTCATACCGCATACCGTACACGTGCTCGCCTACCGTATACCGTTTTCATCTACCGTAACCCTTCCAGCCATGGCTCTCTCGCGAGAGGCTCTCTTCGAGCTCATGTGCACCGTGTTGATCGGCGTCGCCCAATTGTGCATGTTCACAGGGTACGGTAACTACAGTATACCTTGGGAATATTACCGTATTCCTAAATCTCCAGGTACGACACGCAGTCTTTCATCGTCGAGTCGGTGCTTCACTCGGTCAACATTCGCGAGCCGTGGAGGATAGACGCGTATGCGGGATACTACGGGTACGTTTCAGCGATGCGCTTTATGGAAACGTATATGTTTTGAGAGCAATGCTCTCTGACCTCAATCCTTACCTAATCTGCAAACGTTTTCCAAAGTTTACACCGCGTTGCATACTGTAAAGAATAAAGATCTCTATTCGGTCTAGATAAAAACAACTCTTTGATCAACGGCGTATGTCAAAAACAAGACGATCCATTTTCAGCCAGGCGACGCTCTATTTTGTGTACACATTTGCCAATCTCATATGCCCGACCGTACTGCATTATTGCGGTAAGTGACAGGGGATGATAGAGAGAAAGAGAGAGAGAGAGAGAGAGAGAGAGAGAGAGAGAGAGAGAGGACACTTTGTTTACTTGTTTACCACGTGGCGTCAGGCAGTGGAACCCTTGTGCATAAGCATAAGTGACAAGCGGAAACCGGATCGGCATGATATCATTAGCAATACTCTGCGGCCGATAGGCGCACCGCTCTGGAAGCTGGCGAAGAAACTTTGTGAACCTTAAGTTTTAGTGTATACTAGCAATCAGTGATCAATCAACGGCGCGGTTTTCGAGTTTCTCTCTCGTCTACTTTTTGCAGACCGCGTGGTGCGACGAAGAAAGTAGGTAGATAGATGACGAGAGAAGTGAGATGGGTTCAACAGATCAAGGGTGAAGATACATGATTACAGGCGCTAAGTGGACGCTTGTTCTTGGATCGACATGCTTCACTCTCTACCAAGTGAGTAGTGGAATGGAATATCATAATCGGCAAGGATTGGGATACATGGGTGCAATTAATATACGAAAATAATGCAAAAAAAGAACGTACATGGTACATTCTACCGTAATGTTTGTATCACACAAACTTCTGCAGGTGGGTTTCTTCTACATCAACAGCTACTACTTCTACTTCTCGCAAGCTGTCGTAGGATTCGGATTCGCGCGTGAGTTGAGGGGAAGAAAAAATGTCACAAATAAAGTAATAATAGGAACAACGATATCACTGAAAGGCTTCACGGAAAAATTGACCATTACGCACGACATACGGTATCAGCGATATTATACAAGCTTGATGTCAACGACAGACAGTCGTCAACCTATCACTACAATCACTAATTGACTCGTTTTAATCCAATAATTTGTCTTGTTTCCGGCTGAGAACTATTGGAATTGCAGTAGTCAGCAAACTTGCCATTCCCTATGAGTCATGGGACAAATGCTTTTCCAACAATAAGAAATTCAGTCATTCAGTGTTCTACTGCGGTCAGTCTGACTATATCACTGGCCACTCCACTCGCCTCTCCATCTCCCGCAATTCGGCCATGATATGGGCCATCGGATGCTGCTGGTCAGTTTTTTTCTCACGCTACACTATTACGCAATGTTACAATTCCATTCCTACGGTAGGGACCCGTTAGTGAACCTTTAGTTAGGTAAGCGTTCTAAGCCCGCGCCATTTCATTGATTACCAAAAAACTGTAGGAGACCATAAAGTCTTCGCGCTTTGCGGACTTTTTTGCGGATGAATGGATATGGATATGGATTGGCGATCTGTGCGCTTTCGGGAAGGTGGATCGACTCGCGAGTGGGGATGTTTCCAGAAGCTGGCAATGCGATCAAACAACCACACATCGACACATCACACACTGTGCATGTGAACGCGGCGTGAGCGGGTTCCCCCGACAAACCACCGAAAAACACGCGAATCATGACAATAGAATGGCGAAAAATGTTGCAGCATGGCTCTGGGAGCGGTAGTTCTGTCGGTGATCTATTGGATGAAGGCAGAGGCTGTGACCGATGTGGCAGACGTGGTCAGGGCTGTCAATGAGACGGTGAGAGAGAGGGGGAGGGAGAGGGGGAGAGAGAGGGAGAGAGGGAGAGAGGGAGAGAGGGGGAAGGAGAGAGAGAGATGGAGGGATAGAGAGGGAAGGAGAGTGAGAGGGAGGGAGGGAGATAAAAAAGTCTTCAGCTCACCACCACCGTCTCTTCTTCTTCTTCTCACAGCTACCGAAACTACTCCGACCCGGAGATCAGACTCATTTTCGGGTGGGATATAGGATATTTCAAAGTTTGACTAGCACGTCAGCATTATCATGTCACATCATTCTCTGTTCATGAAAGCGAGTTGAAACGTATAGAAATTGAAACACAATCACTATGGAAACATGAGATTCCATTTCCAGAGCGTTCACAGCGATCGCTCTCCTCTCGAACATTCTGTTCGCCTGTCTCCCGGCTCGCGATGTCAACGACTCACTCAACTCACAGCAGGCCAAGAAGACCTTCAACGGACTGCAAGAGCAGATCGGTGCGCAGATCGATCAATCAAATAATCAATACTATCGATTTATTGCAGGCGAGATGTTCGTGGCGATGCGCAATCCCCGCATGCTCACACTCGCCCCGTTCTTCATATTCTGGGGTGAGCCGTAAGTAATCGATAATCAATCAATAATAGCACATTTAACTAATCAATAAATCAATACCTCCGTTCAGGCACGTTCACGACGTACTGGATCGGCACGTACCCGACTACCCTGGTGTTCACTGCCTCTCTCGCCAAGCACATCTACCTCGTGCCTCTCTACGCGTTCGGACTCGCGTTCGGAGAAGTCATGAGTCAGTCGCATCAAAACTAAGTGTTTCTCTAACTCCCACCCAGCAAGAGACCTACATGATACAGTTCACTATGTTTCACCTAGGAAACAAAATGGGATGAGTCGGTTGATTGTAATTCACAGAGTAGTCCATTACCGAAAACACCGTATACGTTAATACGTTTGCAGTCGGTCTGATCATCACCCTGTTCGCGCGTCGCTGGTCGACGTTCGGAATGAAGCCGACTCTCGGCATCGGATGCGCACTCATCGTAGCCGTATTTGCACTGGTGAAGGAGTAAAAATTACATTTCATGTTTCACAAACTTTTTCCAGTCCCTCGCCGCCGTTCCGAACTCTTCCACGATGCGTCCCACTGACGAGGATGGATGGCTGTTCGCTCCCAGGTAAGAGACAGAGAGAGAGAGAGAGAGAGAGAGGGAGAGAGAGAAGAGAGAGAGAGAGACAGAAAGATAGAGAGAGAGAGAGAGAGATAGAGACAGAAAGAGAGAGAGAGAGAGAGAGAGAGAGACTGGCTCGCAGCGTGTCGGTGTCTCTGTTGCTGGGTGTGCTGATGGGTCTGGCGGATGGGTGTATGTCCACCGCCCGTACTGTCGTCGTCGCACTGGCTGTACCCAACATGCGCGCGCAGTGCTTCTCCGTGTCCAAGTTCTACCAGGTACTGTCCTCTATCCCCTCTCTCTCTCCCTCTCTCTCTCCCCTCTCTCTCTCTCCCCCCTCCCTCTCTCTCTCTATCTCTCTCTCTCTCTCTCTCTCTCTTTCTCTTTCTCTTTCTCTTTCTCTTTCTCTTTCTCTTTCTCTTTCTCTTTCTCTTTCTCTTTCTCTTCTCTTTCTCTTTCTCTTTCTCTTTCTCTTTCTCTTTCTCTTTCTCTTTCTCTTTCTCTTTCTCTTTCTCTTTCTCTTTCTCTTTCTCTTTCTCTTTCTCTTTCTCTTTCTCTTTCTCTTTCTCTTTCTTTCTCTCTCTCTCTCCTCTCTCTCCTCTCTCCTCTCTCTCCCTCCCTCTCTCTCTCTCTCTCTCTCTCTCTCTCTCTCCAACTCCCTCCCTTTCAGTCTCTCGCCTCTGCCGTCACCTTCTTCCTCACTCCCCTTCTCTCCGTCCGTCTCTATGTCCTCATCATGGCCATCCAACTCGTCATCGCCGTCTACTGCTTCGTCAAAGTCGCCAATGCCACCAAGGTGAGTCATTCGATACAGTACACTTGAATGCATAGGCCTCCATATTCAACAATATACTATACACATTGCTAAAACTATAAATACATTATATGACTATGTTCTATATACATTTTTATTCTATATACATTATTATACTATGTTCTATTTACTATATACATTATTAAAACTATACAATATACATTGTATAACTATGTTCAGAACATGGAGCGTGTGGCTGCGGCAGAGGCGAACGCCCTACCCAATATGATGGTGACGGAACAGACGGAGAAGGAGAAGGGCATAGAGATCGGGGCATAGACAGGGAGAGAGGGAGAGACAGAGAGAGAGAGAGGGGGGGATAAAGATACGGAGAGAGATTCCATGCTTCTATTAGCATTATAACTATACCATGATCCATGACGAGAGTTCTTCTATGACTTACGACAATTCCCACGCTATAGGATATACCGCTTGTGACGACTGACATTCACAGAGTAATTGACGCTTTTGTATTGCATTGTTCGTCTAGGCCAGATCTCATATATGTGTTTTGTGCATTTTCACTTTCTGTTCGACTGCGAGCGACTTGCTCAACGTTTGCTGTACAAAATAAAGACGTTTGAAACATTTAAAGCGCAGTATTGAATGTAAATCAAAGATCGGACTACTATTGACTACTAATGATTAACACATCAAATGTTTATTTCATCAAAAGCATGTGATGTATTGATCAATAGAAGTCTTCTTCAAATAGACGACGAAGGGCGGTTCGGATAATGCGCGGCTCATCCAGGGTTGCAAACTTGTTCCAAGAATCTCCCCGGGCCGGTGGTTGGGGCGACCCAGGGGCTAATAGTAGCCTCTGAGAAGCCAACAACACACAACCGAGAAAGAGGAAATCTTGCATTGGTTCATTTGGTTCCGCCACAGCAGTCTTCAATTCTGCATCGGTCATCGCAGCCGAAGAAGGCAAATGGTGGCACAAACACAGCCAAATCGAACTCATTTATCTCATCTCCACATTTTAACAGGAATCAGTTTCACGTAGTTCTAAGTTTCACGTAGTTTGTAAGTTTAAATTGTTATGAGTACGTGATCTTTGCATCTACACGTCTTCATAGACACCATCTCCGAACGTACTCGCATCTTTCGTCTTACGCGTAACCTGCATCATTAACGACTTATATTCGGTAGAAGAAACTAAACTACCTTCTTACTAACATCCTTGCTTCCCTTCTTACTTATGTCCTTACTGCCAACCGTCTAAAACAACAAAGTTGTCGTCGTTGAGACAGCAATACAAACCTTCTTACTCGTTTCCTTACTAGTAGCCTTGCTTCCAGGCTTACTAGTTGCATGACTGGATGGTTTACTGGTTGCCATACTGCCAGCTTCTTTACTAGTTGCCTTACTGCCACCGTCTTTAATCGCTGTCGTTTTGAGAAGATCATCTTTTGACTTTTTTTTCCATAGACTAAATTAGAAATATAAATACATAAGAAACACCACAATAACAATTACCTCTTTGTCCGACGATGCCCTTAGTTCGGTGAAACGCGCAGAGAGAACATAGACGATTGCCATTAGATAAAAACTCACGTAAAACAAAACTGAAAGGGATCGGTAACAAATCATAATGATGATCACTTCACCATCAAAAAGCATCTTGGCGTAGCGTAGTTTGCTAGTAGCGCACTGCTTCGAAACAATATTGTTGTACACAGTGGCTAGGTGACAGGGAACGTTCAGCTTGTCCGCAAGAGATTTCTAAACACTCACGTATCACATCGAGTTTACTGAAGTGAACACTTTTAGTTTGGCGATTTCACGCGGAATCAGAGCCAGCTGGCTCGAAAAGATGAGAGTTGTGTTATGCTTGTCGTTGAGTAGTGCTCGCTTCACACTGGCTAGTTTAGTTGCGAACGTCTCTCCATTGTCAAATGTCAGGTCGCTCTTCACTCGGTTCATAACGTTCGTCAGCTGATTTGGTACCCGACCAAATGCAATCAATACCACATCATCCAACCTCTCGAGAATGGTCTCAACGATTTTTTTAATCAACATGACAAATTACAAATACCGCGATTTGTTTGGTGTAGAGTGCATTGTTTTTCACAAAGTCGGTGTTTGCAGTTGATAGGGAAGAGTTGGAAAAAACTGAAATAGGTTGTATCAATAAACAGCTGATAAACTTTACCCGTGTCAAACTCTTTCTCGAAAGATTTGATATGAATGTTCGAGTAGGACGTGTTTCCATTGCAGAACTCGAGCTTCCTAAACAAAACAATTGTGGACGAAAAATGTTTGTATGGACCGACAAGGTGTCAATGGAGAAGTTTTGCAGTCGCATGGTCTCTTTCGCTATCAAATGAGTATTCTCTTTTGCAAACGCACACCGCAAATCGGTCGAATCGGGGGCATACCTAATATTGCACGCAGTTTTAAAGCAATCATATTCAATCAAGGCTTACCATTCGCGTAGTGGAACAGCGAGGATTAAAAAAGGTAGGATGGAGAAGGCATACTGCCAAGTAGATAGTTTCATATGCAGACATGATGGATCCCCGTTGTCTGTAACATCAATGACATGAACTGTGTTGAGAACGCGTTTTCCAAGATCTCAAAAGTCGAGTGTTAATGAGAAAAATCATTTTGGTTCTTTTGCTCAATTAAGTAAGACTAGTACAAGAAAATTCACTTTACTTAGAGGAGAATAATCAATACAAACGAGAGGGCGCCTGGCGCCTGCGCGCAATTTCTTATTTGTACTTATGTATGTGCAGAAACAGAATGTACAGAATGTCAATCACATTTTGTCGTGAACGTGTATATGAGGCAAAGAAATTCCAAGAAGAAGAAAACGATAGTGCATATGAGCAAGGCCTAGAGCAAGATCGTATCAATTGGATTAGGCAGAGGAGATATCTGAAATGTCTATAAATATTAAAAAAAAACTCAATCAGTATGTATTTGTTCGAAACCTGTATGTTCACGGTGATGTTTTGCATATTTTTCAATATCGTCAATCATCTGAACAAAAAACGAACGAAATTTTAGTGGCATAATCGTTCGTACTTTGTTTGAGTAGATGTCAGGCTTTCGAAGGTTCGGAGAAAATATCTGAAATTATTTAGTGTGGGATAATGTGAGATTAGTTTAATACACCTTCTTGTAAATCCGCAAGGACGTTTGGAATTGTTTAATTTCATTGACCAGCTCGTTTAATACACCCTTGAAAATGCAAAGGTTTGTATTTTTCAGCAGCAACACTCACGCTCGTATTTAACCGTATCTTGTTTAGAGTGATCGTTGTAGATTGAATGTACCGAGTCTTCAAGGTATATTTTACTTTTAAACTTCTTACAATATCAGAGAAATGCTTACTATTTCCTCTGCAGTGTTGATATTATTATACGAAATCAGAGACGATATATAGTTGGGAATTTTGTTTGTAAATGTGTACATTGGAATGATCATCGATGTCTAAACAGACAGTTTGAGCGAGTAGAACATTAGTGATACGCCACCACTTCACTCTCCATTCCCGCCAGTTTCTGCGAGATTTCAACAGACGTGTTTTCCAATAGCCGAGGCAGCTGGAACATAAGTGAATCATCTTTTCAAAGTACTTCCTTTCACACGTTCATTACAATTTTTGTATAGATTAAATCAACCGACCTCTCTAATATGGAACAACTAAAACAAGCATACCTTGTCCTTTTCATTGTTGAGTCTTCGCCATGCATCGATCGTTCCACTCTCCCATGCATCCAGACCACAACGCACCTTTGACAGCTCCCTAGACAAACCTGTAATCACACAATCAGTCGATACCACTTGATAATCAACCGACTGTCTCGGTCGGTGTCCCAGCTTCCTTGTCTCCACTCCTCCAGAGTTTCGTGAAGAGAGTGGAGAGAGAAGCAGAAAGCGACGTAACCAGAAAAGAGTATGGTGGAGAGAAGGAGAAGCGAGAGGCCAGACACCTGAGCGCTTATCGATCGATTATCGATTGAATAGCATCAAAGAAAATGCTAGTAGAAGCTCGAGTAGAAGCTTGAGCACTTGCAATATGAAACCATACCTTCAAGCACACTCTACACGTCTGCTGCGCCTCGGAGCTGGTGGTCTGACTCTGACCGCGCCAGCGAGAAACAGACAGCCAGACAACGACGCAGAGAGCGGAGAGAAGACCGACACTCGCCAACCCTATCCATTGAAGAAGGAAGGGAGACGTCTGAAAAATAAACTCTTCCAGGTGCGGTCATTCAGTTTGATTAGGCAATTTTGATGAGGCAATTTTGACGTGTTCCGAAAGTATTCGGAGGTGTTTTTGTGTTTTTAAGAGTGTTATGGCTATACATAAACCAACTCACATCAACCCTCTCATCAAAGAACTCCTCAAGTCTCCTAGTCGCTGCTGTGCCGTTAGAGATGCCGTAGAGCTCCTAAAACAATCGACAATCGATCGATAATTGATCAATATACCTGCAAAAAGCCGCGCAGAAGTGTGGAGTTCGGAAGGGGAGCGGTCTCGATGGCATAGAGATTCGTGGACAGGTCTACGAGAGGAGAAAGCCAGCCGTATCCGGGCGGGCGAGAAGCGGGGGGAGTGTAGTAGGCACACCGGTCTGACAATGAGTAAACATTTCTCTCTCTCTCTCTTCCCTATCTCTCTCTTCCTCCCTCTCTTCTCTTTTTCTCTCTCTCCCTCTCTTCTCTTTCTCTCTCTCTCTCTCTCTCTCTCTCTCTCCCTCTCTCACTCCCACCAACCGCTTTCCGACACCGCGATTGAAGCTGCTGCTGTTGTGAAGAAGACAGCGGCGAGGAGTGTCCTGTGCAGATCAGTGAGGAGAGACAGAGAAAGAGAGAGAGAGATAGAGAGAGAAAGATAGATAAAGAGAGAGATAGAGAGAGAAAGAGGGAGAGCGAGAGAGAAGGAGAGAGAGATAAATAGAAACATGTAGAAGGAAGGGAGAGAGAGAGAGAGAGAGAGAGAGAGAGAGAGAGAGAGAGAGAGAGAGAGAGAGGGTAGAGAGGTGGTGGCAAGATGAACGCACCCCATGGTCGCTTGCTGACCCAACCGCACCGCTGGAGAAATGGCGAGTGAATGAATGATTCTCTTTCGAAAAGTACGTAAGTAAAGAGAAGAGGTTTGTCTGGATCTGATTCAACAAAAGCGCATGCATAAAATCTCTTTGCAGCTGACTAAAATATCAAAACAAACCTGCTCTTTCGAATCACTCTAAAATGTGTTTTTTTAACATAAAAAAATATAATGTAAGGTGACTGTGAAATAGGCCAAATTTTTATTATAATTCACTATAAATAAATTAATATAATGCATAATGTTCATGTTTTTTTTCATAAACTCGAAAGAGCAGGTTTGTTTTGATATTTTAGTCAGCTGCAAAGAGATTTTATGCATGCGCTTTTGTTGAATCAGATCCAGACAAACCTCTTCTCTTTACTTACGTACTTTTCGAAAGAGAATGGATGTCCTTTTCTCAAATTTTGAAGAAATTTTTTTCACATTCGTGAATTACGAAAATTAATATACATATTCTAAACTCACTAGTCAGAATGTCATGATTGAAAAATACAAATAACTTATACAATACCACATAGTATTATTCACTGGTTTGAAATTATAAAATAGTTTCTGTGATTCCCGCTTTTTAGAAACTGATAGATGTGTTGCTGAACAATGTTGTGTTTTATACAATTGTATCTAAATTAGAAACCTTCGAAACAGCTTAGTCGAATCGCTCATGCGCCTGCCGGTCGCTCATTGACGCGCGCTACACACGTTACGAATTTCTCTCTTCTTCCCTTCATCTCCTAAGCAGTTCCATTACCTGGCAAGTTATTACTTAGCTAGTCGAAACGAAATTCTACTACGAGTAAATTAGCCATTCTTCACTAGTTATCATCATGTCATATCGCGAGTGCATGTACCGTTAAAAGTTTGTTTATCAGCAGTTTCAAGATATACAACCGTCGACCTAGCCAATAAGGGGACTGACCTAAGGCTCTCGAGTACAAATCGCTAGCTGCTTACAAGGGTCCATCAATTAATGCAAAGAATTTGGATCAGATGACGTCACAGACTTCTGACTCGCTCACGAAAGTTGTGAGGGTGGTCGTCACTCCACCGTGACTAGCGGTACATCATTGGCCGCCGAAAGGATTGAACTCGGGACCTTCAGCATGATAGCTGCGCGCACATCCACTGCGCTAGCCACCCCATATCGCGAGTGCATGTACCGTTAAAAGTTTGTTTATCAGCAGTTTCAAGTTATACAACCGTCGACCTAGCCAATAAGGGGACTGACCTAAGGCTCTCGAGTACAAATCGCTAGCTGCTTACAAGGGTCCATCAATTAATGCAAAGAATTTGGATCAGATGACGTCACAGACTTCTGACTCGCTCACGAAAGTTGTGAGGGTGGTCGTCACTCCACCGTGACTAGCGGTACATCATTGGCCGCCGAAAGGATTGAACTCGGGACCTTCAGCATGATAGCTGCGCGCACATCCACTGCGCTAGCCACCCCATATTCTCAAAGAAGTTTCATCATGGTGTGGAATAGCTCAAGTGGTAGGGTGAGGGCGTACTGGTACTAACCAGGCGCGTTCGATCTTCGCGTATGCACATACGTATCATATAAAACACACTTCATTAGATTTTGAGCCACTGAAACCTCGGTCATGAATTGTAATTGCAGAGCCGAGTGCGTTAAACTGATCTTCCTTATTATATTATGTTAATGGTAGTATTACTGTTAGAATTGGCAAGTTGTGGCACAGAGATCAAAGCAGCCTCACCCGCACTGCTCTGCTCCTCCGCTATTCGCGCGTTCTTTAACTGCCGAGCGCGCTCTCACTCGCCCTCTCCTCACTAATCGATCCATTTGATTTCAGGCCGGCTGCCCATTCTGGCTCTAGTCTCTAATCGCATAAGACAGAGAGAGCGCGCAGAGAGCGTGCGCAAGTGAGAGAATCAGACGGTCATGGGAGAGAAGAGAGTGGCTGATCGAAAAGCGGGGCATGCTCGGCTGGAAGAAGAGAGAGCGCGCAGAGAGCGTACGCTCGTGAGAGAGTCAAGAGGACGGGATGTGAGAGTGGCTGAGCGAAAGGCGGGGCATGAGCGTTCGGCCAATCAGATTGCACAAACAGTGGGCCGAGCGACCAATGAGCGCAGAGTGCAGTGGGCGGGGCTTACGTGATGCGCGTCGTCGTCGTCGTCGTCGTCGTCGTCGTCGTAAACACGTTTAGTGGCAGATTGAGCAAAAAGTTGTTTTGGATATTTTGGATGCCGCAACCGATATTTATTTCTTGTATCATACTCATAAGTCTTGTCAAATGATATTCTAACAAAAAAACACATACTATGGAGTAAATCGTATTGGGATAGAGGAAATTGAGTATGCCTTGGGGGTGACGCGCTGCGCGCGTCAAAGATCAAGACAAACGGGCGGTCAATTTCGAGATCAAAGACTTGCCTGATTGCGGTTCACTTATAAGGGATGAGAGAGGGTGAAAGAGGAATACGCAAATACGACTTCTAACTGTCATTGCTTCTGTGAGTGACTGTTGTTGTCAACAGCAGATCAGTCTACTCGGCGACTCAAAAAAACAACTCAAAAAAAAAACAACTCAAAAAAATTTGGGTCTCGAAAAGCGGTGGGTGGAGCCTCGCTTGTAGCTAGTGGTTCTGCCACGATCACATCAGAATCTGATTTGCTTTGTGTTTCGGTAACATGCACCGCACGAGTCGCGCGTTTCTTGTAGCGCAGCTTCTCCCACCCACAATAAGGCGAGGTCAGATATGTATCAACAAGCCGCTTTATGATACAAAAAGGCACTTTCTGAGATATTTCTGAGGGTAGGGCGCGTTCTGAAATTTTTATGAGGATCTTTATGGGGATCTTTCAGAGTGCGCGGCCGTTCTGAGATATTTCTGAGGGTCTTTTGCCAGCAAAAGTTGAGTCTGATTTCTACTGTGAATCGCCGTGACTTTTGACACTAACGCATTTCACACTCAGTTAGAAATGACATTATACTTATTTTGAGATTTGCTTTGCACGAATTTCAGTTGTCGTCACGAGAGTGCATGTGAAGGAAGTACACTTCTTCACCATATCAGGAGCTTGTCCTGTAGTCTGGAGGTGGCTTGCCCCTGTCAATTGCAATACTGCAGAGCAGGCACCAGACTCCCCGCGTTGGAGACTAGATGATATTCGACACTCAGGAATTTGTGTACGCATACAACTACAAAAACCACATCATGCTCAAACTTTATTCGAACACAAACTGCAGTTTTTGTGTGATTAGTTTTTTTTTATTGGACATGAGCACCCGAGAATTACAACCAGCGCGGCAGCGCTGGTTGGTTTGTGTTAACCCTAGTCGCGCGCTAGAATCGGCAAAAGGCGACTGAACGAAAGGTCCCTTAGAATCTTTGCGAGAACAATGTGATGCTGATAGATGTTATCAGGATGTTAGAAAATGGTTAAGTTTCGATTTTGGTAACGCTAGCTGTTGTAGGAAGCGAGATACGCGCGCGCCCCCTGAGGGGCAGGCAATCCCCCGTGTACGGATCGTTTTCTAGGGGGGGGGGGCGCACCGGCTGCCCCCAGCAGACAGGAGGTGCACAATCCGCACTGCCTGTGGATTGCACTGATATCGTTTAGATCGCGTGCTCTGCCGTGCGCATAGTAGTGTTGTGGTTAGCGATTGCGCCCGTTGAGACACATGGCTCGAGTTCGGTTCCGGCTGGTGGCAAACCTTTTGTAATATATGATTTTACATAGACATGAGATTGGAATTGTAAATTTTCCCATCAGCATTACCTAAATTCTTTTTTTTGCAAATTTTATACAATTTTGGACTCAACAAGGTGGGTGAACTGTTTGATTTCTTTAAAAAAATGTTTTGTGGTTCATGTTAATGTAGATAGATTTATGAAATCCAATAAAAGTACATTCATTATCTTTTATAAGGAATTCCGTAAGAGAATTTTTCCCGACATACAACATTTGCTCGCATTAGTTTTTATTGCAGAAAGAGCAGGTTTGTTTACTATTTCGATTGATAAAATGCATGAGCTTTTGTTGCATTACGTTGAGTAACACAAACTCTTCTCTTACGGAAGTCCTTTTAAAAGATAATCCCAATATGCTTGCGTCCCATTTGAAGACAAATTTTCTCTTAAGCGGTAGACGTGATGAAACAATCGCACCTATATCTGCTACCATTTCTTCTTCAGTCCTCTCGTCATCCGTCACGAGATGTTTCGGATTGTGCTCAGTTCATCCCCAGATATCAACTTGGCGTCCTGTCCTCGTTGTACTTGAGGCTCTTGAAGAATCTCTCGGACGGTGGTTGGGTCGACCCAGTGCACCCAGTGGCTGAGTAGCTTCTGAGAAGCACATAAGACCACACACAACCAGAAAAAAAACGAACAGGAACTATATCTGGAGAAACAGGGTAATATACTACATACAGTGAAAGACAAAATAAGAAATGTGAAGAAAACGCTTGCTCAATGCCTTTTTTGTTGTTACCGCGTATTCTCTCGTCTTGCGATCCACAACTATGTGCAGTGTGATTCCGACTGTCGGCTGTGCGAGATATATACCAGACTAGACCATTTGTTTCCAGCATCTCGACATTGATGGGACAAATCACATGTATTAAGCTTATACGGATAACGTGGTTGTCTTTGCGAACTCGGAACCAGAAAAAATGCTCCAGGACATCGCCGAAGAAAGCAAGACATATGAGTTGGAGGTGAAAAGGAAGAAGACGATGGTAGCGACCGTTGACGAGGATAATGAAAAAACATAACCATGCCATCGATGAAACTTTTTCAAAAGTTGTGATACCAAACTTATGACGAGCAAATTTGTAATGTAATGATTAATGACTTCACAGGAAGTTTGACTCACCCGGATGTGAGACATGAAGTCTCTTCCAATTACGACTATGGACAGCGCAGCGGAAGATGGAGTCGGGAGTCACCCTACGCGACCGTATCCGAAGCAGCACCATTCGGAAAATGACTCGGCTACGAAAACTTCCAAGAAGTACGACACCATAAACGTATGTTAACGGAACTTTTCTTCACTTACGAAGGCCACCGTTGAGCAAAGGCAACAGTCAACTTTTTAATCAATTATGACATAAGCACTATTGATTATTGTTAACATTACTGAAGAAATGTGTCATCATTTATAATAAATGAAATACAAATGCCCCGTGATAATGGAACAAATGGAAAAATAAACATTCATACATACAGTCGCATAATACTGCATAGTCACATAGCGGCAGTAGGGAAACTGTTTTTCGTACACGTATCATGTTTTGTGACTTTCTGCTACTGCTATTATGTTTCGTTTCCAGCATTTCAACCAAAAATGTGAATTTCCAAGGTGAAAGTCAAGTTCAAGGGTTGTGAATTCAAATTCTAATTTAGGAGTATTAAAATGTCCTAATACCAACCAGCCTAATAGCAAGCCCATCCAAGCGCAACTGAAAATCAAAGTGAGTGAAATTTTCGAGTTACCATATTATCTTGAATTATAGGAATCCGACGCTGGCATTCTTCTCTTCGGTGAGAAAAAACAAAAAAAAACAACGTCAATGAAGTCTTTCAGATCCTGACGATGTTCTGGCAGAGAAATCGGTGGAATTCAATGCAAACGAGACACTAGCATTCAATATTTCGGGTAAGGAAAATGAAAACGGGAGCATCGAACCATATATGACCATTCTGCACAATTGCGGGGTGGGAGAAAGAGAGAGGGGGGAAGATCAGTGGTGCAGTTTAGGATCAGTGGTGCACAACGTACGTTCCTTCCGACGGCTCTTATTTCCGCCTTTCTCCAAAGGATGACTAACTCATTAAACTTGGTCAAGTCGAGTTGAAATGCAAAGTACACTGATGCTTCGCGGATAAATATTGTTTTAAAGATACAGGGGCATATTCAATTTCCCCTGCCCGCTCATCGGCCCTTTGTCGGAGGCACACGCGAGAGAGTCTGAGAGAAGATGAAAGAGAAGAGATCGCAGAGTGGCGGAATTAGAAAAAAAATGCGTTCCGAGCGGTCTGCTCCTGATCACTGCGCGCGCGAAGAACTTTCGTTCAACAGGCATTTTAATAATCGTTTCGTGACGCATAAACGATTAAATATCGTAAACAATAGGTCAATAGGCGTGTATCTTCAAAAAATTGAGACTTTCCATATTTTTGTTGTTGAACACGGCGATATGAAATGAATGCAAGTGTTTATGGAACGGTGATTTGAGTGTGATTAGTGTTTCATAGGCTGGGTCCAGCGCCGCATTTGATTCCATACACGTCGTAATCTCCGTTGTCTCCGACCCAGACTCCGTCGCTGTTACAAGTGATCGTTGCGGGAAGCGTCTCTCCGTTTTTGGTCCGGGCAAACCAACTCTCGCCAGCCTTGTCAGGCGTCTGAAGCACAAATTTGAGACACAAAACACCCAGATTACATGAAAAAACGCACTATGTAATGGAATTTTTGGTTGCATCGGAAAGATCTGCTGATACATCCAGTAGAAGCATCCTAAACAAGTTGTTGAGGAACACACAATGATCACTTTACATTCGGTTTATCCATCGTAGTTCCTCCTATCAGCATGAATTCGTCGTCGATACGACACGAGCGACAAGCTAAACAAGGGTGAGAAAGATCGAGACGTTGAATGTTTGTACACACCTTCGGATGGAGACATGTTGTGAGGTGCTCTGAAAAAAACTCATATAATATATGATGAGTTCTCAGTTCAAACGCACTTGGTGACTTGACTCTGGGTACATGTCATTTTTGTGACGTCAACTTCGACGGGATCAATGTTGTAGAAGTACCAGTTCCATTGACCATTATCACAAGCAAGTTCCAGTTGATATCCGCCAACTTTGAACTCCGTTTCACGAGTGTCAGTTGTCACCTAAACAATATATTGTGTCATCATGTGTTTGCAGGTTGGAAACCTTTGTGTAGACATACGCGTCGTTGCGTGATTTAGAATGACAGTAGATCTTCTGAGATATTTCATGCGCTCCTCCCATCTAAACATGTAGTTTTGTATCCTGCCAACTACTCCTATAACTGACCTTTACATCTTCTTTCAGCCATGCTCCGACGAGTATGTTATCGATGTCTCCAGAACGACACGTCTTTCCAGAAGGAGAAGGAGCAGATCTGGAAAACATTCGCACTTTTCATATATCAATCACGCAACAATGAGGTGATTCTAGAATATACTTTCCAAACGATCTACATATGTATGTAGCGTGCCCCACATGAGTTTGAGTGGTGCTCGAATGTATGGTATCTTGAAGGCACTCAGTTGATGAATGTAGTAGGTGTAAGTAGGAACATACTGACGTGGTGGTATCGGAAGGCCGCTTGCATTCGGTGGCGTCTTTGTTGAAGATGGTGTGTGCGGTGTAGCTGTGTGCGCACACAGCAGCCGCCGTCGAGAGAAGAAGGAGTGCAGACCGCATCGAAGCCGCTCTATGCCTCCCTCGTCCGCCACTGCCTTAATAAACAATCACACAACAATACACGAGCCCTGTTGACTATTCAAATCGAAGCCCCGCCCTGATTGACGACAACTGACACACGTCGAGCTGCCATTCCACATTTCGCAACACTGCAATGATTGAGACAGTTGTATCTCGATGTGGATGGATTCATGACAAACAGCACCGAAACAACCTGTCTGTACCCGGCTAAATATCAAACAACCAGGAGGATAACTGTTAGGCGCAAATTTGACTGTTTTGTGAGTACAAACTGTGACTATGACACACTTTTGTAGCGCGATTGTAGCGCGTAGTCGAGATTTTAGATTCCAACTCCCAAACGGTTGTAGAGATAAACTCTTGCCAAGTAAAACAAAACAATCACACATATAAAAACAAGATAAATATGAGACTGATTTTATCGTTAGATGAGTGAGTTTGATATTGAGTTCTTTTGAAGTATCAAGGTCTTTCAACATTTCAACTTCATGCTTCATATACGATATAAGAGTTTTTATCGTTTAAAAGATTATCAAAAGGGCATGAGGAAAATGCTGTCGCCTGACAATGAGCAATCCGAGAAACGCTAAAAACGAATAGAACAAGTACTTATCCACTAACAACTAATATCAATAAGGTGACCTGATAAATTGTTTTGTGAATGTTCCGTTACGTGACATACGTTTTATTGTATGTAGTCTACACTCTACAACTATCCTTTCACGGGCATATGCTTTCGCCACTAGGCCACAACAGCACGGTCTTTGACCGCCGCGTAGGGTGAGAGGAACGCGAAAAACGAGCCCTGTACGTTTTCGTACCAGAAACGTATAGTTATGTTAGGAAATTCGGACACCACAAGTTGGTGGCTAGGGTCCTAACTACAGTAATCTATCAATTTGGTCCGAGAGTGTGAGACTTACTACACTCCTCGTTAGTCTACTCACTCTCTAGCTATATGTACAGTAATCCTTCAAGAAACTGTAAGTATCGAAATCGATATTCATAAATCCGATTTCAACTTCATTGAAAATGGTTAGAGAAAAAGAAATTTTGTTAAAATGGTGAGAGTCAGACATTGTAACAATGCTTATAATAGAATCTCGACATCGACAGCTCCATAAAATATCGATGTCTATTCAAATGTTGCCAAAGAATACATGGACTGTCAGAAAACGACAAGAGAAAACACTGATCTGAGAGGTTCATACATTTTCATAATTGGATTTGGATTTTACAAAGGGTTTTCTGGAATATGTCGCCCACATGCCCAATAAAACAGCTGCTTCTTTTCAATTCCATTGTCAAGTGAATCAGAGAAAAGGAAATAGCGCTGAAACGATGAGAGTTAGAGAAGTGTTTCAGTTGGCGACAGTTTAACGAGTTTGTGTTGAGAAGTGTGTGTTTATAAGGAGCGAGAGGGTAGTGGGGTGAAGAGTCCTCGGACAGAGACATGCGTCTTCTCGCGGCAACCATCCTCGCAGTGGCAGCGACTGCCCTCTGCGCTGCGTCCCGCCACTCTCGCAAGTCAGTCCTCGTCCTCCCTCCCCCTCCTCCTCCTCTCCAGTACCAATCTACCGGTTGAGGTACGGCCGAGTGGTGCGTCGTGGCGGCGGCAGACAGGGAGGCCCGCGACACTGCAACCGGACCATGGTCGAGAGGAAGGCCCGAGACGACTATCCAACCTACAAGAGGAAGTGGAGTGAGTGATAGGCGAGAGAAACACGAGTGTGACTCGTAAGTGAGAGCCAAGCATGGCTTCAAAGAATGCGGTTGCAGATAAGAAGCACAGTGGAAAAGCGGACGAGCGCCACATGCAGGCGTTCATTGAGCGATCCGTGGAGATCGAAGAGAACAACCTCGCATACGACGATGGGTACAGCTCCTTCAAGATGGCACACAACCAGTACACCGACATGGTCTCTCTCACTCTCCCTCTCTCCCTCTCCCTCTCTCCCTCCCTCTCTCACTGTATGGTTCCAGTTACCCGAAGAGCTGGAGCATCTCACTGGACTGGACCAAGAGATGATGAAGAAAGCGATGGAAGAGAGGCGTTCAAAGCGTTCGTTGTACGCCCGACCTGTGGCTCACACATTCGACGTGTCATCGCTTCCGAAGCACGTCGACTGGCGGGATACTCCGAACGTCGTGGGTGAGGCGATCTACCGAGTGTTCCGTGTTTGATGTAACTGCATGGGTGTTGAGGTGCGATCCGGGATCAGGGCAATTGTGGCAGCTGCTGGGCGTTCGCCACCGTCGCTGCTCTCGAATCGCACTGGGCGATCAGCAAGGTGACGCCTCTCTGCGTCTCTACTCTTGATGAAAGAGTTGCAGAAGTCACGCAAAGACTTCTCCGAGCAACACTTGCTCGACTGTGCCCCGAATGGCGGCTGCGCTCGCGGGGGCAACTTGGACGTAGCGTACCGATACACCATGGAGTCTTGTAACGGAGTCGTCGAAGCCGACTCATACAAGTACATCATGACAAAGGTCCGTCAACCAGTCTCATTGTTTCTGCCTACGAGATTATTCATTTATATAAACGACACATGTGACGGTTTTTTCGATTTCAGAGAAATACGTGTCTCACCAACGGAACCGTGGGAGCGTTTGTGAAAGAATACGTTTCTCTGCCCGAGGGTGACGAAATCGCACTCATGGTGATTCATAGAATAATATGATTGGTTAATTTTTCATATGATTTTCATTTGCTGCTTTCAGCACACTATTGCAACCGTAGGCCCGGTTTCTGCAGCAATGTATACTCAAGGAGCTTATAATATGATCGCATACTCGGAAGGTTTTTATTCCGATGACTCATTCAATCCGAAGATCCACGGTGTTGATCACGCAGTGGCAATCGTTGGTTATGGTACCGATGCCAAGTATGGAGATTATTGGATCGTCCGCAACAGGTGAAGCGTTGTGATTCATTCTCGGACCGGGGTGATGAGTGAATATTTCCAGCTGGGGCATGTGGGGAGACAAAGGATACATCAAGATTCTTCGCAACCGAAACAGTCATGTGCACATTGCGCAGTGGACCAACTACCCCATATTCGAATGAACACACTCTTGGCAATGTGATAAACTGCATTCTCTCTATATTCATTCTCGTTGACTACACACGTACACTGAAAAAAGCGCACATAATGAACGTAGCTGCGATGGAGTCTGGGTCGGAGACAACGGAGATTACGATGTGTATGGAATCGAATGCGGCACTGGACCCAGCCTATGAAACACTAATCACAGTCAAATCACCTTTTCATCAACGTGTTCAACAACAAAAATATGGAAAGTATCAATTTTTTGAAGATACATGGGCCTATTGGCCTATTGTTGAGGATATTTGATCGTTTATGCGTCACGAAACGATGATTTAAAAATGCCTGTCGAACGAAAGTTCTTCGCGCGCGGTGATCATAAGAAGACCGCTCTGAACGCATATTTTCTAATTTCCGCCAATCTTCGCTCTCTTCTCTTTGCATATTCTCTCAGGAAATCGAACATGCCCCTGTATCTTTAAAACAATATTTATCCGCGAAGCATCAGTGTACTTTGCATTTCAACTCGTCTTGGCCAAGTTTAATGAGTGAGTCATCCTTTGGAGAAAGGCGGAAATAAGAGCCGTCGGAAGGAACGTACGTTGTGCACCACTGATCCTAAACAACTGATAGGTGGACGAGTCTCTCTCTTTCTCTCTCTCTCTCTCTCTCTCTCTCTCTCTCTCTCTCTTTCCCCCACCTCGCAATTGTGCAGAATGGTCATATATGGTTCGATGCTCCCGTTTTCATTTTCCTTTCCCGAAATATCGATTGCTAGTGTCTCGTTATCTCGTTTGCATTGAACTCCACCGATTTCTCTGCCAGAACATCGTCAGGATTTGAAAGATTCCATTGACGTTGTTTTTGGTGTTCTTTTCTTACCGAATAATATAATGTCAGCGTCGAATTTCTGCAATTCAAGATGGTAACTCGAAATTTTCACTCATTTTGATTTTCAGTTGCGCTTGGACGTAGTATCGTCCCAGTTATTCGGGCGAAAAATCATACTTTCTGGCGCGTAATGTAAGCATATGATTTTTGCTCACGCTCGTGCCAGCGCGGATCAATAAATCAATAAACAGAGGCGCCCCCGGCCGCGCCGCGTCTGATTATGATACACCTAGAGTTTCGTTCGATTTCCGAAACGGTCATTTTCGAAAAATGACGATTTCGAAATTTCCGTTTCGGAAATAACCGAACACTTTTCGGAATTTCCGAACCGAACGACCGCGTGTTCGGCGCGCGCCGAAACGGCAATGACCGAACTCGGGCCGCGCCATTTCGGAAATTCCGAAAAACACATTTGCATAATATTGATGAAATGTAACTGACCGATGGCTCACTCATTCCCCACTATCAACTCGAGAACACGGTCGAGTCATGCGAAAATCCCTCATTCCAGATATTATTCTAATATTTTTCGGGAATTCCGAAAAACGCTGCCGAAAGGAACGGCCGCGCCGAACGATTCCGAAAAGGTTTCCGAAACGTCGGTTCGGTCATTGCCGAACAGATCGGATTTCGGAATCGGCCGTTTCGAAAATTCCGAAATCGGTGATCATTCGCCGAAATGACGTGTTTTCGGTCGTCATTTCGGCAGCCGAACGAAACTCTAGATACACCCCTTGACTAGCGCGCGATGTGAAATGATCATCACCAACCCCGACATCAGCAAGTGAAAAATAGCCGCGGGAGCGCGGTCGGTCGGTATCATTTGTGTTTTTCGAGCGTTTTGAACACTTCATTTATTGACCGAAATCGATAAGTACGCGATGAAAATTATGTTCCATAAAAAATTGTTTTGCACATTATTGTCAAATCATTGCATTTTAACAAAAATGCGAAGAAAATTTAGCACTTTCTATAAGATAGACAATTTTGCATTCTGGAAAACATGTATTGCGAATTTCGTTATGCAAAAGTTTTTCGAAAAATATGAATGCCGATAAAATCTGTTTCACAAGATCGGCGAATTTGGCGACGGCAGAATTCGCTGATCTTTTGTTGATTCTATTTCCGCGAATTTAGCCACGGCAGAATTTGCTGAACTTTTGTTCCTACATTTCCGCGAATATGGCGAGGGCAGAATACGCTGAACTCAACAAAAATTCTGCCACCGAGAGGAATCGAACCGGCGTCCCCCGTTCACCAACCGTTCATCTTACCAATATACTACCTCCGCTCTATCTCAGACGCTGTGAACTGGAGAATGTGTGCGCGAACATCTATGTAATTGCGAACATCGGTTTAGCTATTCGCATTCCAAAAGGAAGAACACAGTTCTCGCTGTTGCTGGTATATTAAAACTTATATGTTTTTATATACAGTGGCGGCCAAAAAGGTATCACCTTTTGGTTTTTGCTCTCTAAAACTATTCAAATGAAAGACAGAGCTCCCATCTTTTGCACACCGTTTTTTGGACTCCAATCGGACCCAATACCTTGTTCCAAATTCATCCTACTTTCATCTCTCGTTTACAGTAGGCGAATTACTGTATACATAAAATCATCATTCTCTCGTTTTCAACTTTGAAAAATTCCTGTGATCAAACCACACTTCCAAAAAAGTTCTACCCACCATTTTTGGGTATAACCATTCATTAAGCATCTAAAAACACCTTGATTTCATATTACATGAATAATTTCTTGAACTTAAATAAGCAGTAAAGAAACAACATCAAGAAAATGCAAAATTCTAATTTTAACAAAGCCTAACTATACTATAAAATGATATAATGGTTTGAAACTCTCTCAGTACTTGGTAGGGTATCCCTTGTTCACGATAACGGCCTGGCAGCGGCGGCGCATAGAATCGATCATCTTGTGGAGGGTCGCAAGCTCTTCCACTCCTGCTCGAGCAACGTGAATTTCTCGTCTGCATTCTTGACCCGAGTCGTGCGAGTCCGCCGATCGAGGTCTTCCCAGAGGTGCTCGATCGAGTTGAGGTCCAGCGACTGGCTCGGCCACTCTATGGCTCTCCACTTGTCCTTGTTGAACACGTTCTAAGAGAAGATGGTGCAATGACAAAATTGGACATTTCTATAAACCGATCTTGAAGTGCTTGGAAGAGTGGTTTAAGTCATTGTTTTGCTGGAAGACGTAGTTCCGACTATGAGTCTGCCGAATCCAGGGCCGCACCTTCATGAGAACCTCTGAGAACGTTCTCAAGAACGATCTCTAATTGATTGAGAAAGATCTCGTGCGCGGCGCAGTCGCCCGCGGGTTTTCCCGCGGTCCGGGAAATGATACGATCCATAGTGCGAGTAGTAGTTCTAGGACAACCAGAACTTTTTAGGAGAGATTTGTCTTGAGCGTCGGAGTATTTTTTGAGCTCGTTAGATACCGTATTGCGGCATACATTGAACTGGGTGACTAGTGCCGCGACTCTCCACAAGCTGATCGATTCTATGCGCCGCCGCTGCCAGGCCGTTATCGTGAACAAGGGATACCCTACCAACTACTGAGAGAGTTTCAAACCATTATATCATTTTATAGTATAGTTAGGCTTTGTTAAATTTAGAATTTTTCATTTTCCTGATGTTGTTTGTTTACTGCTTATTTAAGTAATTAATCATGTAATATGAATTCAAGGTGATTTTGGATGCCTAATAAATGGTTATACCCAAAAATGGTGGGTAGAACTTTTTTAAATGTGTGGTTTGATCACAGGAATTTTGAAAAGTTGAAAACGAGAAAATGATGATTTTGTGAAAACAGTAATTCGCCTACTGTAACCGAGAAATGAAAGGGGGAAGAATATGGAACATGGTATTAGGTCCGAATGGAGTCCAGAAAACTGTGTGCGAAGAGCTCTATCTTTCATTTGAATAGTTTTAGAGAGCAAAAACCAAAAGGTGATACCTTTTTGGCCGCCACTGTACCATCAACAGTCGTTTGCATAATTCTTTTTCAAAATCATGATGGCGCATGTTTCACAACGTTTTAGAATCTCTGCGAACGAGCAGCCTTGGTGTATTGGTAACATTCACGCTTCGTGATCGAGGGACGACGGTTCGATCCCCCTCACCGGCCAAACTTTTATGAAAGCGAATTTGATCCGTCTCTGTTCAGCAAATTTGGCCATCGCTAAATTCGCGGAAAACACACAAAGATCAGCGAATTCTGCCGTCGCTAAATTCGCCGAAACCATGCCCATGAAGTTCCTCGAATTTTGTTTTTTCTTCGCCCGCGAATGTTTTGATAATATTTTGACAACACAAATTTCCCATCCGAATTTTGCCGATCACAACGTTTTGTTAGGCATGTTTTGAAATCTGCTACAATGCTGTAGAGGGCGATGAAAGGTCTCGGATAAGGTTGAAAGTTGCACTGTAGCGATACTCTCGAAAATCACAAATGATAACGACTTATATTCATTCTCGTTGACTACACACGTACACTGAAAAAAAGCGCAAAGAGATCCTCAATAAATAATTGACTGTATACAAACATTAACCAACCAGCTCAGAGAATAATATTTTTTGTTTTTCAAACTAAAAACATATATAGTAGGGTGGATAGAGAAAAAACAGTGTGACAAATTAGGGAATCGATTTCGCACCACATATCATTTCCAAGCGAGAGCGTTACCATTACCACTACGCGATGTGGAGACACTCATACAAATAGCAACAGTGACGTGATATGAAAATTTCACTCTCCCACCGTTTTGTGTATTGCAGAACTACTGAATGGAAGGTCTTTTCATGCAAAAAGTCTATATTGGTTTCCAAAAATCGAGGTTTTTTAAAAGCAAACTTCGAAAAGCTTTCGAAAGAGCCCTAACTTGTTCAACTTCGAGCGGAGACCTTTTTTTATTCACGGAATAGAGCCGGAACGGAAGCCGGAATATAGCCCGGAATAGCTGAAATCAAAAAAAGTCAAATGATCACATCACGCTACGGAAACAAGATTGGAAATTAACCATTATTCGATTAATCGACGGTTTCGGTTTTTTTTATTATTCGTTAATCATTAATGGAACATTTTTAATCGACCTAACATTACTGTATTTCATATAGTCGAGATCAACCTACATCTCTTTTTAGTGCATCACAGTATACTGTAACGATAGGACAGTATATACGCACCGATTGTGAGCTGGTGGCGCGTACATGTACTACGCCATAAAGCCAGTAGTATGAATTCAAAAAGAGAGGCTATATAGCTTCACTGTAGTTCATTATATTTCCTTAGTGTACAATTTGATAAAATGTACATACCGAGGAAGTATGTGTGTTCATAATTTACTAGAATAGTGGTGCCCTCGGGTTTGCTTCCTTCACATGAGCGCGTAAAGATTATCTAAAATTGGCACAAAACATGGCATCTCAGACTAATTATATTCATTTTACAAAGTAAACATATCGACGTAGAAAAAGAGAGCGAACTCTTTTCGCACTGGCAGACGTTTTATCAATCTCACACTGCGCCGAACATCTGTTTCCGACTACCGTAATTAACACACTATTCTTGTTTTGTTTCACATGCTCTCTTTCTCTCTTATTCTTCTCTCTGCTCTCTCTTACTCTCTCCGGAAAAGTCATATTTCCTATTTTCTGTCATAATCTTTTGTCTCATTTCTCATTTTGTATGTTGTTTTTTTATATCTTGTATCTAATACAGAAACGTAGACGATAAGAAAACACCGACTTCATATGTGACATTTATTATCAATGCGTATTTTTTCCTGTTACAAAATGTTATACGTGATCAAGGGATTGGCACAAGCCTTCGATGTCTCCACATAACAATGAACAAGTGAGAGGGTTGGCGAGAGAGGCAGAGAAAAATAGGATCATAGTGGCGCGTATAAAAGTTGAATGGAGTTATGTGGTCTTGCCTTGCTTGCGTCTATGTAGGTAGATGTATGCATAATTCATTAGGTTTCCTTTATTAGTATGAATTCTTGTCCCGTCTTTCCTTGTACCAGTTGTTTGCTCTCTTCCGATGGAACTGTCTCCATAATGCATGCCGCCCGAAATGTTGACGAAGAAACATTTTTCGTGAACATCAAGCACTCTATACTCTATGTATCACACGGTCTCTGTAAAATGCGAACTTTCGACAAACTAGAAAAATCATAGTCACGGATTGTGAAATTAATTTTTCTGGGGTTTTTAAACATTCTGAACACATCACATCCTGCACAGTGGCTAAGTCCAAAAAAAAAATTTGGTACCATACTTACGGTACCCTAAACTTGCATAATGGCCCAAACTCAACCAAACTTCGATCTGAATGTGTCATTTTACTCCTCACATGATTAGAAACAAGTTTATAAATGAACATTTCTGTATATTGTTAATGAAAAAATATGGAAAGCAACGATTTGCAGCAAAATTAAAGGAGTATACCACTCTAAGTTCGTGTATGCAAGTACGATATATAACATATTTATGATATGAAAGAGAAAAGAATTTTCATAAAATAAGATATTTAATTTATCCAAGAAGCACATAAAAAAGTGGTTGTAAATACGTAGTGTATAGTGATAATTTCACGCGGAACCCTTGTGCACGCACTCAGGGAGTGTGTTATGGCCGCGCGGGAAACCAGGTGGTTGTGAGAGCGACCCGACAAGGCTCGATTCTTGTGTTTTTTTTGGTTTCAAACATACGTGTGTGTGTTTTAATTAGTTTTCTTTGTTTATTTTCCATATTCACTAATAACACTGTTTATATTGTGTCAGGAGTGCGGGATAAAAGACGTAATTTAATCGTTGTTTGAATTATCGTAGTAAAATAATAATTTCGTATTTATTTTTAAAACTGTTATTTTTCAAAGAACATAGGGTCATTGGACTGCTAATTTGACAAGAATATCATATTACAATATGAACAAATTTGAGAAAAATAAATTTAGAGTGGTACATATATTCCTTTAAAGTGAGTGAAATTTTCGAGTTACCATATTATCTTGAATTATAGGAATCCGACGCTGGCATTCTTCTCTTCGGTGAGAAAAAAAACAAAAACAGCGTCAATGAAATCTTTCAGATCCTGACGATGTTCTGGCAGAGAAATCGGTGGAGTTCAATGCAAACGAGACACTAGCATTCAATATTTCGGGTAAGGAAAATGAAAACGGGAGCATCGAACCATATATGACCATTCTGCACAATTGCGGGGTGGGAGAAAGAGAGAGGGGGGAAGATCAGTGGTGCAGTTTAGGATCAGTGGTGCACAACGTACGTTCCTTCCGACGGCTCTTATTTCCGCCTTTCTCCAAAGGATGACTAACTCATTAAACTTGGTCAAGTCGAGTTGAAATGCAAAGTACACTGATGCTTCGCGGATAAATATTGTTTTAAAGATACAGGGGCATATTCAATTTCCCCTGCCCGCTCATCGGCCCTTTGTCGGAGGCACACGCGAGAGAGTCTGAGAGAAGATGAAAGAGAAGAGATCGCAGAGTGGCGGAATTAGAAAAAAAAATGCGTTCCGAGCGGTCTGCTCCTGATCACTGCGCGCGCGAAGAACTTTCGTTCAACAGGCATTTTAATAATCGTTTCGTGACGCATAAACGATTAAATATCGTAAACAATAGGTCAATAGGCGTGTATCTTCAAAAAATTGAGACTTTCCATATTTTTGTTGTTGAACACGGCGATATGAAATGAATGCAAGTGTTTATGGAACGGTGATTTGAGTGTGATTAGTGTTTCATAGGCTGGGTCCAGCGCCGCATTTGATTCCATACACGTCGTAATCTCCGTTGTCTCCGACCCAGACTCCGTCGCTGTTACAAGTGATCGTTGCGGGAAGCGTCTCTCCGTTTTTGGTCCGGGCAAACCAACTCTCGCCAGCCTTGTCAGGCGTCTGAAGCACAAATTTGAGACACAAAACACCCAGATTACATGAAAAAACGCACTATGTAATGGAATTTTTGGTTGCATCGGAAAGATCTGCTGATACATCCAGTAGAAGCATCCTAAACAAGTTGTTGAGGAACACACAATGATCACTTTACATTCGGTTTATCCATCGTAGTTCCTCCTATCAGCATGAATTCGTCGTCGATACGACACGAGCGACAAGCTAAACAAGGGTGAGAAAGATCGAGACGTTGAATGTTTGTACACACCTTCGGATGGAGACATGTTGTGAGGTGCTCTGAAAAAAACTCATATAATATATGATGAGTTCTCAGTTCAAACGCACTTGGTGACTTGACTCTGGGTACATGTCATTTTTGTGACGTCAACTTCGACGGGATCAATGTTGTAGAAGTACCAGTTCCATTGACCATTATCACAAGCAAGTTCCAGTTGATATCCGCCAACTTTGAACTCCGTTTCACGAGTGTCAGTTGTCACCTAAACAATATATTGTGTCATCATGTGTTTGCAGGTTGGAAACCTTTGTGTAGACATACGCGTCGTTGCGTGATTTAGAATGACAGTAGATCTTCTGAGATATTTCATGCGCTCCTCCCATCTAAACATGTAGTTTTGTATCCTGCCAACTACTCCTATAACTGACTGACCTTTACATCTTCTTTCAGCCATGCTCCGACGAGTATGTTATCGATGTCTCCAGAACGACACGTCTTTCCAGAAGGAGAAGGAGCAGATCTGGAAAACATTCGCACTTTTCATATATCAATCACGCAACAATGAGGTGATTCTAGAATATACTTTCCAAACGATCTACATATGTATGTAGCGTGCCCCACATGAGTTTGAGTGGTGCTCGAATGTATGGTATCTTGAAGGCACTCAGTTGATGAATGTAGTAGGTGTAAGTAGGAACATACTGACGTGGTGGTATCGGAAGGCCGCTTGCATTCGGTGGCGTCTTTGTTGAAGATGGTGTGTGCGGTGTAGCTGTGTGCGCACACAGCAGCCGCCGTCGAGAGAAGAAGGAGTGCAGACCGCATCGAAGCCGCTCTATGCCTCCCTCGTCCGCCACTGCCTTAATAAACAATCACACAACAATACACGAGCCCTGTTGACTATTCAAATCGAAGCCCCGCCCTGATTGACGACAACTGACACACGTCGAGCTGCCATTCCACATTTCGCAACACTGCAATGATTGAGACAGTTGTATCTCGATGTGGATGGATTCATGACAAACAGCACCGAAACAACCTGTCTGTACCCGGCTAAATATCAAACAACCAGGAGGATAACTGTTAGGCGCAAATTTGACTGTTTTGTGAGTACAAACTGTGACTATGACACACTTTTGTAGCGCGATTGTAGCGCGTAGTCGAGATTTTAGATTCCAACTCCCAAACGGTTGTAGAGATAAACTCTTGCCAAGTAAAACAAAACAATCACACATATAAAAACAAGATAAATATGAGACTGATTTTATCGTTAGATGAGTGAGTTTGATATTGAGTTCTTTTGAAGTATCAAGGTCTTTCAACATTTCAACTTCATGCTTCATATACGATATAAGAGTTTTTATCGTTTAAAAGATTATCAAAAGGGCATGAGGAAAATGCTGTCGCCTGACAATGAGCAATCCGAGAAACGCTAAAAACGAATAGAACAAGTACTTATCCACTAACAACTAATATCAATAAGGTGACCTGATAAATTGTTTTGTGAATGTTCCGTTACGTGACATACGTTTTATTGTATGTAGTCTACACTCTACAACTATCCTTTCACGGGCATATGCTTTCGCCACTAGGCCACAACAGCACGGTCTTTGACCGCCGCGTAGGGTGAGAGGAACGCGAAAAACGAGCCCTGTACGTTTTCGTACCAGAAACGTATAGTTATGTTAGGAAATTCGGACACCACAAGTTGGTGGCTAGGGTCCTAACTACAGTAATCTATCAATTTGGTCCGAGAGTGTGAGACTTACTACACTCCTCGTTAGTCTACTCACTCTCTAGCTATATGTACAGTAATCCTTCAAGAAACTGTAAGTATCGAAATCGATATTCATAAATCCGATTTCAACTTCATTGAAAATGGTTAGAGAAAAAGAAATTTTGTTAAAATGGTGAGAGTCAGACATTGTAACAATGCTTATAATAGAATCTCGACATCGACAGCTCCATAAAATATCGATGTCTATTCAAATGTTGCCAAAGAATACATGGACTGTCAGAAAACGACAAGAGAAAACACTGATCTGAGAGGTTCATACATTTTCATAATTGGATTTGGATTTTACAAAGGGTTTTCTGGAATATGTCGCCCACATGCCCAATAAAACAGCTGCTTCTTTTCAATTCCATTGTCAAGTGAATCAGAGAAAAGGAAATAGCGCTGAAACGATGAGAGTTAGAGAAGTGTTTCAGTTGGCGACAGTTTAACGAGTTTGTGTTGAGAAGTGTGTGTTTATAAGGAGCGAGAGGGTAGTGGGGTGAAGAGTCCTCGGACAGAGACATGCGTCTTCTCGCGGCAACCATCCTCGCAGTGGCAGCGACTGCCCTCTGCGCTGCGTCCCGCCACTCTCGCAAGTCAGTCCTCGTCCTCCCTCCCCCTCCTCCTCCTCTCCAGTACCAATCTACCGGTTGAGGTACGGCCGAGTGGTGCGTCGTGGCGGCGGCAGACCGGGAGGCCCGCGACACTGCAACCGGACCATGGTCGAGAGGAAGGCCCGAGACGACTATCCAACCTACAAGAGGAAGTGGAGTGAGTGATAGGCGAGAGAAACACGAGTGTGACTCGTAAGTGAGAGCCAAGCATGGCTTCAAAGAATGCGGTTGCAGATAAGAAGCACAGTGGAAAAGCGGACGAGCGCCACATGCAGGCGTTCATTGAGCGATCCGTGGAGATCGAAGAGAACAACCTCGCATACGACGATGGGTACAGCTCCTTCAAGATGGCACACAACCAGTACACCGACATGGTCTCTCTCACTCTCCCTCTCTCCCTCTCCCTCTCTCCCTCCCTCTCTCACTGTATGGTTCCAGTTACCCGAAGAGCTGGAGCATCTCACTGGACTGGACCAAGAGATGATGAAGAAAGCGATGGAAGAGAGGCGTTCAAAGCGTTCGTTGTACGCCCGACCTGTGGCTCACACATTCGACGTGTCATCGCTTCCGAAGCACGTCGACTGGCGGGATACTCCGAACGTCGTGGGTGAGGCGATCTACCGAGTGTTCCGTGTTTGATGTAACTGCATGGGTGTTGAGGTGCGATCCGGGATCAGGGCAATTGTGGCAGCTGCTGGGCGTTCGCCACCGTCGCTGCTCTCGAATCGCAGTGGGCGATCAGCAAGGTGACGCCTCTCTGCTTGTCTACTCTTGACGAAAGAGTTGCAGAAGTCACGCAAAGACTTCTCCGAGCAACACTTGCTCGACTGTGCCCCGAATGGCGGCTGCGCTCGCGGGGGCAACTTGGACGTAGCGTACCGATACACCATGGAGTCTTGTAACGGAGTCGTCGAAGCCGACTCATACAAGTACATCATGACAAAGGTCCGTCAACCAGTCTCATTGTTTCTGCCTACGAGATTATTCATTTATATAAACGACACATGTGACGGTTTTTTCGATTTCAGAGAAATACGTGTCTCACCAACGGAACCGTGGGAGCGTTTGTGAAAGAATACGTTTCTCTGCCCGAGGGTGACGAAATCGCACTCATGGTGATTCATAGAATAATATGATTGGTTAATTTTTCATATGATTTTCATTTGCTGCTTTCAGCACACTATTGCAACCGTAGGCCCGGTTTCTGCAGCAATGTATACTCAAGGAGGTTATAATATGATCGCATACTCGGAAGGTTTTTATTCCGATGACTCATTCAATCCGAAGATCCACGGTGTTGATCACGCAGTGGCAATCGTTGGTTATGGTACCGATGCCAAGTATGGAGATTATTGGATCGTCCGCAACAGGTGAAGCGTTGTGATTCATTCTCGGACCGGGGTGATGAGTGAATATTTCCAGCTGGGGCATGTGGGGAGACAAAGGATACATCAAGATTCTTCGCAACCGAAACAGTCATGTGCACATTGCGCAGTGGACCAACTACCCCATATTCGAATGAACACACTCTTGGCAATGTGATAAACTGCATTCTCTCTATATTCATTCTCGTTGACTACACACGTACACTGAAAAAAGCGCACATAATGAACGTAGCTGCGATGGAGTCTGGGTCGGAGACAACGGAGATTACGATGTGTATGGAATCGAATGCGGCACTGGACCCAGCCTATGAAACACTAATCACAGTCAAATCACCTTTTCATCAACGTGTTCAACAACAAAAATATGGAAAGTATCAATTTTTTGAAGATACATGGGCCTATTGGCCTATTGTTGAGGATATTTGATCGTTTATGCGTCACGAAACGATGATTTAAAAATGCCTGTCGAACGAAAGTTCTTCGCGCGCGGTGATCATAAGAAGACCGCTCTGAACGCATATTTTCTAATTTCCGCCAATCTTCGCTCTCTTCTCTTTGCATATTCTCTCAGGAAATCGAACATGCCCCTGTATCTTTAAAACAATATTTATCCGCGAAGCATCAGTGTACTTTGCATTTCAACTCGTCTTGGCCAAGTTTAATGAGTGAGTCATCCTTTGGAGAAAGGCGGAAATAAGAGCCGTCGGAAGGAACGTACGTTGTGCACCACTGATCCTAAACAACTGATAGGTGGACGAGTCTCTCTCTTCTCTCTCTCTCTCTCTCTCTCTCTCTCTCTCTCTCTCTCTCTTTCCCCCACCTCGCAATTGTGCAGAATGGTCATATATGGTTCGATGCTCCCGTTTTCATTTTCCTTTCCCGAAATATCGATTGCTAGTGTCTCGTTATCTCGTTTGCATTGAACTCCACCGATTTCTCTGCCAGAACATCGTCAGGATTTGAAAGATTCCATTGACGTTGTTTTTGGTGTTCTTTTCTTACCGAATAATATAATGTCAGCGTCGAATTTCTGCAATTCAAGATGGTAACTCGAAATTTTCACTCATTTTGATTTTCAGTTGCGCTTGGACGTAGTATCGTCCCAGTTATTCGGGCGAAAAATCATACTTTCTGGCGCGTAATGTAAGCATATGATTTTTGCTCACGCTCGTGCCAGCGCGGATCAATAAATCAATAAACAGAGGCGCCCCCGGCCGCGCCGCGTCTGATTATGATACACCTAGAGTTTCGTTCGATTTCCGAAACGGTCATTTTCGAAAAATGACGATTTCGAAATTTCCGTTTCGGAAATAACCGAACACTTTTCGGAATTTCCGAACCGAACGACCGCGTGTTCGGCGCGCGCCGAAACGGCAATGACCGAACTCGGGCCGCGCCATTTCGGAAATTCCGAAAAACACATTTGCATAATATTGATGAAATGTAACTGACCGATGGCTCACTCATTCCCCACTATCAACTCGAGAACACGGTCGAGTCATGCGAAAATCCCTCATTCCAGATATTATTCTAATATTTTTCGGGAATTCCGAAAAACGCTGCCGAAAGGAACGGCCGCGCCGAACGATTCCGAAAAGGTTTCCGAAACGTCGGTTCGGTCATTGCCGAACAGATCGGATTTCGGAATCGGCCGTTTCGAAAATTCCGAAATCGGTGATCATTCGCCGAAATGACGTGTTTTCGGTCGTCATTTCGGCAGCCGAACGAAACTCTAGATACACCCCTTGACTAGCGCGCGATGTGAAATGATCATCACCAACCCCGACATCAGCAAGTGAAAAATAGCCGCGGGAGCGCGGTCGGTCGGTATCATTTGTGTTTTTCGAGCGTTTTGAACACTTCATTTATTGACCGAAATCGATAAGTACGCGATGAAAATTATGTTCCATAAAAAATTGTTTTGCACATTATTGTCAAATCATTGCATTTTAACAAAAATGCGAAGAAAATTTAGCACTTTCTATAAGATAGACAATTTTGCATTCTGGAAAACATGTATTGCGAATTTCGTTATGCAAAAGTTTTTCGAAAAATATGAATGCCGATAAAATCTGTTTCACAAGATCGGCGAATTTGGCGACGGCAGAATTCGCTGATCTTTTGTTGATTCTATTTCCGCGAATTTAGCCACGGCAGAATTTGCTGAACTTTTGTTCCTACATTTCCGCGAATATGGCGAGGGCAGAATACGCTGAACTCAACAAAAATTCTGCCACCGAGAGGAATCGAACCGGCGTCCCCCGTTCACCAACCGTTCATCTTACCAATATACTACCTCCGCTCTATCTCAGACGCTGTGAACTGGAGAATGTGTGCGCGAACATCTATGTAATTGCGAACATCGGTTTAGCTATTCGCATTCCAAAAGGAAGAACACAGTTCTCGCTGTTGCTGGTATATTAAAACTTATATGTTTTTATATACAGTGGCGGCCAAAAAGGTATCACCTTTTGGTTTTTGCTCTCTAAAACTATTCAAATGAAAGACAGAGCTCCCATCTTTTGCACACCGTTTTTTGGACTCCAATCGGACCCAATACCTTGTTCCAAATTCATCCTACTTTCATCTCTCGTTTACAGTAGGCGAATTACTGTATACATAAAATCATCATTATCTCGTTTTCAACTTTGAAAAATTCCTGTGATCAAACCACACTTCCAAAAAAGTTCTACCCACCATTTTTGGGTATAACCATTCATTAAGCATCTAAAAACACCTTGATTTCATATTACATGAATAATTTCTTGAACTTAAATAAGCAGTAAAGAAACAACATCAAGAAAATGCAAAATTCTAATTTTAACAAAGCCTAACTATACTATAAAATGATATAATGGTTTGAAACTCTCTCAGTACTTGGTAGGGTATCCCTTGTTCACGATAACGGCCTGGCAGCGGCGGCGCATAGAATCGATCATCTTGTGGAGGGTCGCAAGCTCTTCCACTCCTGCTCGAGCAACGTGAATTTCTCGTCTGCATTCTTGACCCGAGTCGTGCGAGTCCGCCGATCGAGGTCTTCCCAGAGGTGCTCGATCGAGTTGAGGTCCAGCGACTGGCTCGGCCACTCTATGGCTCTCCACTTGTCCTTGTTGAACACGTTCTAAGAGAAGATGGTGCAATGACAAAATTGGACATTTCTATAAACCGATCTTGAAGTGCTTGGAAGAGTGGTTTAAGTCATTGTTTTGCTGGAAGACGTAGTTCCGACTATGAGTCTGCCGAATCCAGGGCCGCACCTTCATGAGAACCTCTGAGAACGTTCTCAAGAACGATCTCTAATTGATTGAGAAAGATCTCGTGCGCGGCGCAGTCGCCCGCGGGTTTTCCCGCGGTCCGGGAAATGATACGATCCATAGTGCGAGTAGTAGTTCTAGGACAACCAGAACTTTTTAGGAGAGATTTGTCTTGAGCGTCGGAGTATTTTTTGAGCTCGTTAGATACCGTATTGCGGCATACATTGAACTGGGTGACTAGTGCCGCGACTCTCCACAAGCTGATCGATTCTATGCGCCGCCGCTGCCAGGCCGTTATCGTGAACAAGGGATACCCTACCAACTACTGAGAGAGTTTCAAACCATTATATCATTTTATAGTATAGTTAGGCTTTGTTAAATTTAGAATTTTTCATTTTCCTGATGTTGTTTGTTTACTGCTTATTTAAGTAATTAATCATGTAATATGAATTCAAGGTGATTTTGGATGCCTAATAAATGGTTATACCCAAAAATGGTGGGTAGAACTTTTTTAAATGTGTGGTTTGATCACAGGAATTTTGAAAAGTTGAAAACGAGAAAATGATGATTTTGTGAAAACAGTAATTCGCCTACTGTAACCGAGAAATGAAAGGGGGAAGAATATGGAACATGGTATTAGGTCCGAATGGAGTCCAGAAAACTGTGTGCGAAGAGCTCTATCTTTCATTTGAATAGTTTTAGAGAGCAAAAACCAAAAGGTGATACCTTTTTGGCCGCCACTGTACCATCAACAGTCGTTTGCATAATTCTTTTTCAAAATCATGATGGCGCATGTTTCACAACGTTTTAGAATCTCTGCGAACGAGCAGCCTTGGTGTATTGGTAACATTCACGCTTCGTGATCGAGGGACGACGGTTCGATCCCCCTCACCGGCCAAACTTTTATGAAAGCGAATTTGATCCGTCTCTGTTCAGCAAATTTGGCCATCGCTAAATTCGCGGAAAACACACAAAGATCAGCGAATTCTGCCGTCGCTAAATTCGCCGAAACCATGCCCATGAAGTTCCTCGAATTTTGTTTTTTCTTCGCCCGCGAATGTTTTGATAATATTTTGACAACACAAATTTCCCATCCGAATTTTGCCGATCACAACGTTTTGTTAGGCATGTTTTGAAATCTGCTACAATGCTGTAGAGGGCGATGAAAGGTCTCGGATAAGGTTGAAAGTTGCACTGTAGCGATACTCTCGAAAATCACAAATGATAACGACTTATATTCATTCTCGTTGACTACACACGTACACTGAAAAAAAGCGCAAAGAGATCCTCAATAAATAATTGACTGTATACAAACATTAACCAACCAGCTCAGAGAATAATATTTTTTGTTTTTCAAACTAAAAACATATATAGTAGGGTGGATAGAGAAAAAACAGTGTGACAAATTAGGGAATCGATTTCGCACCACATATCATTTCCAAGCGAGAGCGTTACCATTACCACTACGCGATGTGGAGACACTCATACAAATAGCAACAGTGACGTGATATGAAAATTTCACTCTCCCACCGTTTTGTGTATTGCAGAACTACTGAATGGAAGGTCTTTTCATGCAAAAAGTCTATATTGGTTTCCAAAAATCGAGGTTTTTTAAAAGCAAACTTCGAAAAGCTTTCGAAAGAGCCCTAACTTGTTCAACTTCGAGCGGAGACCTTTTTTTATTCACGGAATAGAGCCGGAACGGAAGCCGGAATATAGCCCGGAATAGCTGAAATCAAAAAAAGTCAAATGATCACATCACGCTACGGAAACAAGATTGGAAATTAACCATTATTCGATTAATCGACGGTTTCGGTTTTTTTTATTATTCGTTAATCATTAATGGAACATTTTTAATCGACCTAACACTACTGTATTTCATATAGTCGAGATCAACCTACATCTCTTTTTAGTGCATCACAGTATACTGTAACGATAGGACAGTATATACGCACCGATTGTGAGCTGGTGGCGCGTACATGTACTACGCCATAAAGCCAGTAGTATGAATTCAAAAAGAGAGGCTATATAGCTTCACTGTAGTTCATTATATTTCCTTAGTGTACAATTTGATAAAATGTACATACCGAGGAAGTATGTGTGTTCATAATTTACTAGAATAGTGGTGCCCTCGGGTTTGCTTCCTTCACATGAGCGCGTAAAGATTATCTAAAATTGGCACAAAACATGGCATCTCAGACTAATTATATTCATTTTACAAAGTAAACATATCGACGTAGAAAAAGAGAGCGAACTCTTTTCGCACTGGCAGACGTTTTATCAATCTCACACTGCGCCGAACATCTGTTTCCGACTACCGTAATTAACACACTATTCTTGTTTTGTTTCACATGCTCTCTTTCTCTCTTATTCTTCTCTCTGCTCTCTCTTACTCTCTCCGGAAAAGTCATATTTCCTATTTTCTGTCATAATCTTTTGTCTCATTTCTCATTTTGTATGTTGTTTTTTATATCTTGTATCTAATACAGAAACGTAGACGATAAGAAAACACCGACTTCATATGTGACATTTATTATCAATGCGTATTTTTTCCTGTTACAAAATGTTATACGTGATCAAGGGATTGGCACAAGCCTTCGATGTCTCCACATAACAATGAACAAGTGAGAGGGTTGGCGAGAGAGGCAGAGAAAAATAGGATCATAGTGGCGCGTATAAAAGTTGAATGGAGTTATGTGGTCTTGCCTTGCTTGCGTCTATGTAGGTAGATGTATGCATAATTCATTAGGTTTCCTTTATTAGTATGAATTCTTGTCCCGTCTTTCCTTGTACCAGTTGTTTGCTCTCTTCCGATGGAACTGTCTCCATAATGCATGCCGCCCGAAATGTTGACGAAGAAACATTTTTCGTGAACATCAAGCACTCTATACTCTATGTATCACACGGTCTCTGTAAAATGCGAACTTTCGACAAACTAGAAAAATCATAGTCACGGATTGTGAAATTAATTTTTCTGGGGTTTTTAAACATTCTGAACACATCACATCCTGCACAGTGGCTAAGTCCAAAAAAAAAATTTGGTACCATACTTACGGTACCCTAAACTTGCATAATGGCCCAAACTCAACCAAACTTCGATCTGAATGTGTCATTTTACTCCTCACATGATTAGAAACAAGTTTATAAATGAACATTTCTGTATATTGTTAATGAAAAAATATGGAAAGCAACGATTTGCAGCAAAATTAAAGGAGTATACCACTCTAAGTTCGTGTATGCAAGTACGATATATAACATATTTATGATATGAAAGAGAAAAGAATTTTCATAAAATAAGATATTTAATTTATCCAAGAAGCACATAAAAAAGTGGTTGTAAATACGTAGTGTATAGTGATAATTTCACGCGGAACCCTTGTGCACGCACTCAGGGAGTGTGTTATGGCCGCGCGGGAAACCAGGTGGTTGTGAGAGCGACCCGACAAGGCTCGATTCTTGTGTTTTTTTTGGTTTCAAACATACGTGTGTGTGTTTTAATTAGTTTTCTTTGTTTATTTTCCATATTCACTAATAACACTGTTTATATTGTGTCAGGAGTGCGGGATAAAAGACGTAATTTAATCGTTGTTTGAATTATCGTAGTAAAATAATAATTTCGTATTTATTTTTAAAACTGTTATTTTTCAAAGAACATAGGGTCATTGGACTGCTAATTTGACAAGAATATCATATTACAATATGAACAAATTTGAGAAAAATAAATTTAGAGTGGTACATATATTCCTTTAAAGTGAGTGAAATTTTCGAGTTACCATATTATCTTGAATTATAGGAATCCGACGCTGGCATTCTTCTCTTCGGTGAGAAAAAAAACAAAAACAGCGTCAATGAAATCTTTCAGATCCTGACGATGTTCTGGCAGAGAAATCGGTGGAGTTCAATGCAAACGAGACACTAGCATTCAATATTTCGGGTAAGGAAAATGAAAACGGGAGCATCGAACCATATATGACCATTCTGCACAATTGCGGGGTGGGAGAAAGAGAGAGGGGGGAAGATCAGTGGTGCAGTTTAGGATCAGTGGTGCACAACGTACGTTCCTTCCGACGGCTCTTATTTCCGCCTTTCTCCAAAGGATGACTAACTCATTAAACTTGGTCAAGTCGAGTTGAAATGCAAAGTACACTGATGCTTCGCGGATAAATATTGTTTTAAAGATACAGGGGCATATTCAATTTCCCCTGCCCGCTCATCGGCCCTTTGTCGGAGGCACACGCGAGAGAGTCTGAGAGAAGATGAAAGAGAAGAGATCGCAGAGTGGCGGAATTAGAAAAAAAATGCGTTCCGAGCGGTCTGCTCCTGATCACTGCGCGCGCGAAGAACTTTCGTTCAACAGGCATTTTAATAATCGTTTCGTGACGCATAAACGATTAAATATCGTAAACAATAGGTCAATAGGCGTGTATCTTCAAAAAATTGAGACTTTCCATATTTTTGTTGTTGAACACGGCGATATGAAATGAATGCAAGTGTTTATGGAACGGTGATTTGAGTGTGATTAGTGTTTCATAGGCTGGGTCCAGCGCCGCATTTGATTCCATACACGTCGTAATCTCCGTTGTCTCCGACCCAGACTCCGTCGCTGTTACAAGTGATCGTTGCGGGAAGCGTCTCTCCGTTTTTGGTCCGGGCAAACCAACTCTCGCCAGCCTTGTCAGGCGTCTGAAGCACAAATTTGAGACACAAAACACCCAGATTACATGAAAAAACGCACTATGTAATGGAATTTTTGGTTGCATCGGAAAGATCTGCTGATACATCCAGTAGAAGCATCCTAAACAAGTTGTTGAGGAACACACAATGATCACTTTACATTCGGTTTATCCATCGTAGTTCCTCCTATCAGCATGAATTCGTCGTCGATACGACACGAGCGACAAGCTAAACAAGGGTGAGAAAGATCGAGACGTTGAATGTTTGTACACACCTTCGGATGGAGACATGTTGTGAGGTGCTCTGAAAAAAACTCATATAATATATGATGAGTTCTCAGTTCAAACGCACTTGGTGACTTGACTCTGGGTACATGTCATTTTTGTGACGTCAACTTCGACGGGATCAATGTTGTAGAAGTACCAGTTCCATTGACCATTATCACAAGCAAGTTCCAGTTGATATCCGCCAACTTTGAACTCCGTTTCACGAGTGTCAGTTGTCACCTAAACAATATATTGTGTCATCATGTGTTTGCAGGTTGGAAACCTTTGTGTAGACATACGCGTCGTTGCGTGATTTAGAATGACAGTAGATCTTCTGAGATATTTCATGCGCTCCTCCCATCTAAACATGTAGTTTTGTATCCTGCCAACTACTCCTATAACTGACTGACCTTTACATCTTCTTTCAGCCATGCTCCGACGAGTATGTTATCGATGTCTCCAGAACGACACGTCTTTCCAGAAGGAGAAGGAGCAGATCTGGAAAACATTCGCACTTTTCATATATCAATCACGCAACAATGAGGTGATTCTAGAATATACTTTCCAAACGATCTACATATGTATGTAGCGTGCCCCACATGAGTTTGAGTGGTGCTCGAATGTATGGTATCTTGAAGGCACTCAGTTGATGAATGTAGTAGGTGTAAGTAGGAACATACTGACGTGGTGGTATCGGAAGGCCGCTTGCATTCGGTGGCGTCTTTGTTGAAGATGGTGTGTGCGGTGTAGCTGTGTGCGCACACAGCAGCCGCCGTCGAGAGAAGAAGGAGTGCAGACCGCATCGAAGCCGCTCTATGCCTCCCTCGTCCGCCACTGCCTTAATAAACAATCACACAACAATACACGAGCCCTGTTGACTATTCAAATCGAAGCCCCGCCCTGATTGACGACAACTGACACACGTCGAGCTGCCATTCCACATTTCGCAACACTGCAATGATTGAGACAGTTGTATCTCGATGTGGATGGATTCATGACAAACAGCACCGAAACAACCTGTCTGTACCCGGCTAAATATCAAACAACCAGGAGGATAACTGTTAGGCGCAAATTTGACTGTTTTGTGAGTACAAACTGTGACTATGACACACTTTTGTAGCGCGATTGTAGCGCGTAGTCGAGATTTTAGATTCCAACTCCCAAACGGTTGTAGAGATAAACTCTTGCCAAGTAAAACAAAACAATCACACATATAAAAACAAGATAAATATGAGACTGATTTTATCGTTAGATGAGTGAGTTTGATATTGAGTTCTTTTGAAGTATCAAGGTCTTTCAACATTTCAACTTCATGCTTCATATACGATATAAGAGTTTTTATCGTTTAAAAGATTATCAAAAGGGCATGAGGAAAATGCTGTCGCCTGACAATGAGCAATCCGAGAAACGCTAAAAACGAATAGAACAAGTACTTATCCACTAACAACTAATATCCCCCTTTCATACTAATATTTACTATGGTGTCTGTCTGTCTGTCTGTCTGTCTGTCTGTCTGTCCTTCCGGAGAGATATCTCTTTTCAAAGTCTACTCAAACTACTCATTTTTTCTGGAAAGTTTCTTCAATACCTGAGAACGCAAAATTCCAAATATCTCGTCAATAGCGATCTCCTAATCATAGTTATCACCTAATCTCTTAACTATAGAGAAAAATTTCAAAATACTTCAATTAGAACGAAATTTGGAGGGTAGGTGAATCGACCTAGAAAAAATCGATAGCCGCGATACCAGCCGGCTGTGACCTCATCTTCATGCCCAAGGGGGCGAATGTACCCAAAATGCACCCAAAATTCATGATCTTCGATTTTTATAAAAATTGAATAGAAGAAAGATTACGTATAACAGATTATAGAAACTGGTTTCCTTTTTTGAAAAGTCACCAAATATGGCGAATATGATCGACTTTTCGTACAGACCAGATAGAGGGTCCAATTTGTAAACTTAAGCTTTTATGGGCAAAAAAGCCCTTCTGTCAAAGTTTCAGATCGATCGGACTTTGTCTTCATACAGTATTAGACATTTTCTGAGCGCGCGTTACTTGCTGGGGTCGCGCCCACCGGATTGCTCGCTACCAGCCGCCAGGTCAACCGATCGATATCGAATAGTTGGCATTCGCAATCACTGACCCATATCCACTCAGTTGTGTCTTTTTTGGTAGGAACATGTCTAAATATAACAATAATGGATTGAGTCAGTTGAAAAAGACAAAATTTCTATCTTCAACGAATAACTTTGACAAAACGAAAAGTTGAAGGTTGAAAGTTAAGTAAAATGTTTCGAGACGTCAATAGATAGTGCTTTATAACGATCAAATCAACCTCAAACTGTTTCAAACTTCTTCACACGTGCGCACAACGTGTTAGGGCGCGCCAGCCGGCTTCTTTTCTCGAAGTCATTGTAGACGTAATATAGAACTATGTACTGCTTCTTTTTTCAGTTGAAACTAAGTTTTGAGTTTATTACTTGTACTCTTGTACATATTCAGCCTGAAATTCCGCTTTTCGATGCAGTACAGTGTCGAGTGGAAGTGAGGTGAGGTGAGAATCGAGTTCACCTTACATGTCATTTGGCAAGCACAGGCGGTCAAATTATATTTTTAGAACGTGAGAGAGTAGACAGTAGGGACAGAAGACAGTAGAGAAGAGAGTAGTACTTTCTGTTCAATTTTTTTACATAATTGTCTCTCGAAAGTCGCAGTGACTACTGCAGATGTGAGAATAGAAGAGTAGACAGAAGGTACCATAGTACTGTCTCTAGAAAGTTGTTGTCACCGCAGCGGGGACGTGAAAGTATACAAGAGAATAGGAGAGAGATAGAGAGAGAGAGAGTGAGAGAGAGAGAGAGAATAGGAGAGAGAAAAGAGGAGAGAGAAGGGAGAGTAGACATAACTGTCTTTCGAAAGTCGCAGTGATAGTGATTACTGCAGATGTGAGAGTGAGAGTGGAAGAGGTGACGAGAGGTGAAAGTATGTAGACAGAAGAAAACATAGTAATGTCTCTAGAAAGTTGTTGTCACAGTAGAAGAAAAGATGCAGTAGACAAACAAGAGCATAGTATTAGTATTGTCTCTAGAAAGTTGACAGTAGACAATAGAGAATATAATACTGTTTCTAGAGAATATAATACTGAGAGAGAAAGAGAAAGAGAGAAAGAGATAGCGAGACAGTGGGAGAGGGAGAAGAGAGAGAGAGGAGAGATAGGGGAGAGTAGAACTGTGTCGAGGAAAGAGAGAGAGAGAGAGAGAGAGAGAGAGAGAGAGAGGCGGGGGAAGGAGGAGGGAGATAGGATGGAAAGTAGACAGAACAGTGTAGAGGAGAAAGAGATGGGGCGGTGTACATCTGTGAAACATAAAATAAGTGAAAAAGAAGTAGGAGAGATAGTTAGAAAAGACAAAGATTAAGCTACATATACAAAATACATAGAACTTGAACACTTCAACTACAACCCTTGCGTGTATGTATCTTTGCAGGAGTCATTAGAGAGCAATCAACTATCAAACATGCAAGACGAACTATTCTTCTATTTTTCTATTTTTGTATACCTAGTGCGGAGGCGCGCGACAGCGCGCCGGAGCGCTAGTCAATAAGGTGACCTGATAAATTGTTTTGTGAATGTTCCGTTACGTGACATACGTTTTATTGTATGTAGTCTACACTCTACAACTATCCTTTCACGGGCATATGCTTTCGCCACTAGGCCACAACAGCACGGTCTTTGACCGCCGCGTAGGGTGAGAGGAACGCGAAAAACGAGCCCTGTACGTTTTCGTACCAGAAACGTATAGTTATGTTAGGAAATTCGGACACCACAAGTTGGTGGCTAGGGTCCTAACTACAGTAATCTATCAATTTGGTCCGAGAGTGTGAGACTTACTACACTCCTCGTTAGTCTACTCACTCTCTAGCTATATGTACAGTAATCCTTCAAGAAACTGTAAGTATCGAAATCGATATTCATAAATCCGATTTCAACTTCATTGAAAATGGTTAGAGAAAAAGAAATTTTGTTAAAATGGTGAGAGTCAGACATTGTAACAATGCTTATAATAGAATCTCGACATCGACAGCTCCATAAAATATCGATGTCTATTCAAATGTTGCCAAAGAATACATGGACTGTCAGAAAACGACAAGAGAAAACACTGATCTGAGAGGTTCATACATTTTCATAATTGGATTTGGATTTTACAAAGGGTTTTCTGGAATATGTCGCCCACATGCCCAATAAAACAGCTGCTTCTTTTCAATTCCATTGTCAAGTGAATCAGAGAAAAGGAAATAGCGCTGAAACGATGAGAGTTAGAGAAGTGTTTCAGTTGGCGACAGTTTAACGAGTTTGTGTTGAGAAGTGTGTGTTTATAAGGAGCGAGAGGGTAGTGGGGTGAAGAGTCCTCGGACAGAGACATGCGTCTTCTCGCGGCAACCATCCTCGCAGTGGCAGCGACTGCCCTCTGCGCTGCGTCCCGCCACTCTCGCAAGTCAGTCCTCGTCCTCCCTCCCCCTCCTCCTCCTCTCCAGTACCAATCTACCGGTTGAGGTACGGCCGAGTGGTGCGTCGTGGCGGCGGCAGACCGGGAGGCCCGCGACACTGCAACCGGACCATGGTCGAGAGGAAGGCCCGAGACGACTATCCAACCTACAAGAGGAAGTGGAGTGAGTGATAGGCGAGAGAAACACGAGTCTGACTCGTAAGTGAGAGCCAAGCATGGCTTCAAAGAATGCGGTTGCAGATAAGAAGCACAGTGGAAAAGCGGACGAGCGCCACATGCAGGCGTTCATTGAGCGATCCGTGGAGATCGAAGAGAACAACCTCGCATACGACGATGGGTACAGCTCCTTCAAGATGGCACACAACCAGTACACCGACATGGTCTCTCTCTCACTCTCTTCCTCCCTCTCTCTCCCTCCCTCTCTCACTGTATGGTTCCAGTTACCCGAAGAGCTGGAGCATCTCACTGGACTGGACCAAGAGATGATGAAGAAAGCGATGGAAGAGAGGCGTTCAAAGCGTTCGTTGTACGCCCGACCTCTGGCTCACACATTCGACGTGTCATCGCTTCCGAAGCACGTCGACTGGCGGGATACTCCGAACGTCGTGGGTGAGGCGGTCTACCGAGTGTTCCGTGTTTGATATAGATGCATTGGTGTTGAGGTGCGATCCGGAATCAGGGCAATTGTGGCAGCTGCTGGGCGTTCGCCACCGTCGCTGCTCTCGAATCGCAGTGGGCGATCAGCAAGGTGACGCCTCTCTGCTTGTCTACTCTTGACGAAAGAGTTGCAGAAGTCACGCAAAGACTTCTCCGAGCAACACTTGCTCGACTGTGCCCCGAATGGCGGCTGCGCTCGCGGGGGCAACTTGGACGTGGCGTACCGATACACCATGGAGTCTTGTAACGGAGTCGTCGAAGCCGACTCATACAAGTACATCATGACAAAGGTCCGTCAACCAGTCTCATTGATTCTGCCTACAAGAATTCCACTACACATTTTCTCTTTCTTTTTTATTCATTTATATAAACGACACATGTGACAGTTTTTTTCGATTTCAGAGAAATACGTGTCTCACCAACGGAACCGTGGGAGCGTTTGTGAAAGAATACGTTTCTCTGCCCGAGGGTGACGAAATCGCACTCATGGTGATTCATAGAATAATATGATTGGTTAATTTTTCCAACGATTTTCATTTGCTGCTTTCAGCACACTATAGCAACCGTAGGCCCGGTTTCTGCAGCAATGTATACTCAAGGAGCTTATAATATGATCGCATACTCGGAAGGTTTTTATTCCGATGACTCATTCAATCCGAAGATCCACGGTGTTGATCACGCAGTGGCAATCGTTGGTTATGGTACCGATGCCAAGTATGGAGATTATTGGATCGTCCGCAACAGGTGAAGCGTTGTGATTCATTCTCGGACCGGGGTGATGAGTGAATATTTCCAGCTGGGGCATGTGGGGAGACAAAGGATACATCAAGATTCTTCGCAACCGAAACAGTCATGTGCACATTGCGCAGTGGACCAATTACCCCATATTCGAATGAACATACTCTTGGCAATGTAATAAACTCATGCATTCTCTCTATATTCATTCTCGTTGACTACACACGTACACTGTCAAAAAGCGCAAAGAGGTCCTCAACAAATAATTATGACTGTATACAAATATTAACCAACCAGCTCAGAGAATATTGTTTCTGTTTTTCGAACTAAAATATGTGTATATATATAGTGGGTTCGCAAATTAGGGTGGATAGAGAGAGCGACCCGACAAGGCTCGATTCTTGTGTTTTTTTTGGTTTCAAACATACGTGTGTGTGTTTTAATTAGTTTTCTTTGTTTATTTTCCATATTCACTAATAACACTGTTTATATTGTGTCAGGAGTGCGGGATAAAAGACGTAATTTAATCGTTGTTTGAATTATCGTAGTAAAATAATAATTTCGTATTTATTTTTAAAACTGTTATTTTTCAAAGAACATAGGGTCATTGGACTGCTAATTTGACAAGAATATCATATTACAATATGAACAAATTTGAGAAAAATAAATTTAGAGTGGTACATATATTCCTTTAAAGTGAGTGAAATTTTCGAGTTACCATATTATCTTGAATTATAGGAATCCGACGCTGGCATTCTTCTCTTCGGTGAGAAAAAAAACAAAAACAGCGTCAATGAAATCTTTCAGATCCTGACGATGTTCTGGCAGAGAAATCGGTGGAGTTCAATGCAAACGAGACACTAGCATTCAATATTTCGGGTAAGGAAAATGAAAACGGGAGCATCGAACCATATATGACCATTCTGCACAATTGCGGGGTGGGAGAAAGAGAGAGGGGGGAAGATCAGTGGTGCAGTTTAGGATCAGTGGTGCACAACGTACGTTCCTTCCGACGGCTCTTATTTCCGCCTTTCTCCAAAGGATGACTAACTCATTAAACTTGGTCAAGTCGAGTTGAAATGCAAAGTACACTGATGCTTCGCGGATAAATATTGTTTTAAAGATACAGGGGCATATTCAATTTCCCCTGCCCGCTCATCGGCCCTTTGTCGGAGGCACACGCGAGAGAGTCTGAGAGAAGATGAAAGAGAAGAGATCGCAGAGTGGCGGAATTAGAAAAAAAATGCGTTCCGAGCGGTCTGCTCCTGATCACTGCGCGCGCGAAGAACTTTCGTTCAACAGGCATTTTAATAATCGTTTCGTGACGCATAAACGATTAAATATCGTAAACAATAGGTCAATAGGCGTGTATCTTCAAAAAATTGAGACTTTCCATATTTTTGTTGTTGAACACGGCGATATGAAATGAATGCAAGTGTTTATGGAACGGTGATTTGAGTGTGATTAGTGTTTCATAGGCTGGGTCCAGCGCCGCATTTGATTCCATACACGTCGTAATCTCCGTTGTCTCCGACCCAGACTCCGTCGCTGTTACAAGTGATCGTTGCGGGAAGCGTCTCTCCGTTTTTGGTCCGGGCAAACCAACTCTCGCCAGCCTTGTCAGGCGTCTGAAGCACAAATTTGAGACACAAAACACCCAGATTACATGAAAAAACGCACTATGTAATGGAATTTTTGGTTGCATCGGAAAGATCTGCTGATACATCCAGTAGAAGCATCCTAAACAAGTTGTTGAGGAACACACAATGATCACTTTACATTCGGTTTATCCATCGTAGTTCCTCCTATCAGCATGAATTCGTCGTCGATACGACACGAGCGACAAGCTAAACAAGGGTGAGAAAGATCGAGACGTGTAATGTTTGTACACACCTTCGGATGGAGACATGTTGTGAGGTGCTCTGAAAAAAACTCATATTATATATGATGAGTTCTCAGTTAAAACGCACTTGGTGACTTGACTCTGGGTACATGTCATTTTTGTGACGTCAACTTCGACGGGATCAATGTTGTAGAAGTACCAGTTCCATTGACCATTATCACAAGCAAGTTCCAGTTGATATCCGCCAACTTTGAACTCCGTTTCACGAGTGTCAGTTGTCACCTAAACAATATATTGTGTCATCATGTGTTTGCAGGTTGGAAACCTTTGTGTAGACATACGCGTCGTTGCGTGATTTAGAATGACAGTAGATCTTCTGAGATATTTCATGCGCTCCTCCCATCTAAACATGTAGTTTTGTATCCTGCCAACTACTCCTATAACTGACCTTTACATCTTCTTTCAGCCATGCTCCGACGAGTATGTTATCGATGTCTCCAGAACGACACGTCTTTCCAGAAGGAGAAGGAGCAGATCTGGAAAACATTCGCACTTTTCATATATCAATCACGCAACAATGAGGTGATTCTAGAATATACTTTCCAAACGATCTACATATGTATGTAGCGTGCCCCACATGAGTTTGAATGGTGCTCGAATGTATGGTATCTTGAAGGCACTCAGTTGATGAATGTAGTAGGTGTAAGTAGGAACATACTGACGTGGTGGTATCGGAAGGCCGCTTGCATTCGGTGGCGTCTTTGTTGAAGATGGTGTGTGCGGTGTAGCTGTGTGCGCACACAGCAGCCGCCGTCGAGAGAAGAAGGAGTGCAGACCGCATCGAAGCCGCTCTATGCCTCCCTCGTCCGCCACTGCCTTAATAAACAATCACACAACAATACACGAGCCCTGTTGACTATTCAAATCGAAGCCCCGCCCTGATTGACGACAACTGACACATGTCGAGCTGCCATTCCACATTTCGCAACACTGCAATGATTGAGACAGTTGTATCTCGATGTGGATGGATTCATGACAAACAGCACCGAAACAACCTGTCTGTACCCGGCTAAATATCAAACAACCAGGAGGATAACTGTTAGGCGCAAATTTGACTGTTGTGAGTACAAACCGTGACTATGACACACTTCGCGTAGTCGAGATTTTAGATTCTAAACGGTTGTAAAAGAAAACTCTTGCCAAGCAAAACAGAACAATCACACACATAAATACAAGATAAATATGTGGCTGATTTTATCGTTAGCTGAGTGAGTTTGATATTGATTTCTGCTTCTAGCTTTTAAAGTATCAAGGTCTTTCAACATTTCAAATTCATGTTTCATATACATGTTACCAATCGTTCTTTCAACCGATAACCGATATGAAAGTTGTTATCGTTCAAAAGATATCAAAAGGACATGAGGAAAAACCCCGAGAAACGCTAAAAACGAATAGAACAAGTACTTATCCACTAACAACTAATATCAATAAGGTGACCTGATAAATTGTTTTGTGAATGTTCCGTTACGTGACACACGTTTTATTATATGTAGTCTACTCTCCACAGTTATCTTTCTACGGGCATTTGCTACATTTTCTTCCGCCACAACGGCTCGGTCTTTGACCGCCGCGTAGGGTGAGAGGAACGCGAAAAACGAGCCCTGTACGTTTTCGTACCAGAAACGTATAGTTCGTTTAGGAAATTCGGACACTACAAGTCGGTGGCTAGGGTTCTAACTACAGTATTCTATCAATTTTGTACGAATCCGAGAGTGTGGGACTACACTCCTCGTTAGTCTACTCACTCTCTAGCTATACAGTAATCCTTCAAGAAACTGTAAGTATTGTTGATATTCATAAATCCGAATTCAACATTATTGAAAATGGTTAGAGAAAAAGAAATTTTGTTAAAATGGTGAGAGTCAGACATTGTAACAATGCTTATAATAGAATCTCGACATCGACAGCTCCATAAAATATCGATGTCTATTCAAATGTTGCCAAAGAATACATGCACTGTCAGAAAAAGACCAGAGAAAACACTGATCTGAGAGGTTCATACATTTTCATAATTGGATTTGGATTTTACAAAGGGTTTTCTGGAATATGTCGCCCACATGCCCAATAAAACAGCTGCTTCTTTTCAATTCCATTGTCAAGTGAATCAGAGAAAAGGAAATAGCGCTGAAACGATGAGAGTCAGAGAAGTGTTTCAGTTGGCGACGGTTTAACGAGTTTGTGTTGAGAAGTGTGTGTTTATAAGGAGCGAGAGGGTAGTGGGGTGAAGAGTCCTCGGACAGAGACATGCGTCTTCTCGCGGCAACCATCCTCGCAGTGGCAGCGACTGCCCTCTGCGCTGCGTCCCGCCACTCTCGCAAGTCAGTCCTCGTCCTCCCTCCCCCTCCTCCTCCTCTCCAGTACCAATCTACCGGTTGAGGTACGGCCGAGTGGTGCGTCGTGGCGGCGGCAGACCGGGAGGCCCGCGACACTGCAACCGGACCATGGTCGAGAGGAAGGCCCGAGACGACTATCCAACCTACAAGAGGAAGTGGAGTGAGTGATAGGCGAGAGAAACACGAGTCTGACTCGTAAGTGAGAGCCAAGCATGGCTTCAAAGAATGCGGTTGCAGATAAGAAGCACAGTGGAAAAGCGGACGAGCGCCACATGCAGGCGTTCATTGAGCGATCCGTGGAGATCGAAGAGAACAACCTCGCATACGACGATGGGTACAGCTCCTTCAAGATGGCACACAACCAGTACACCGACATGGTCTCTCTCTCTCACTCTCTTCCTCCCTCTCTCTCCCTCCCTCTCTCACTGTATGGTTCCAGTTACCCGAAGAACTGGAGCATCTCACTGGACTGGACCAAGAGATGATGAAGAAAGCGATGGAAGAGAGGCGTTCAAAGCGTGCGTTGTACGCCCGACCTCTGGCTCACACATTCGACGTGTCATCGCTTCCGAAGCACGTCGACTGGCGGGATACTCCGAACGTCGTGGGTGAGTCGATCTACCGAGTGTTCCGTGTTTGATGTAACTGCATGGGTGTTGAGGTGCGATCCGGGATCAGGGCAATTGTGGCAGCTGCTGGGCGTTCGCCACCGTCGCTGCTCTCGAATCGCACTGGGCGATCAGCAAGGTGACGCCTCTCTGCTTGTCTACTCTTGACGAAAGAGTTGCAGAAGTCACGCAAAGACTTCTCCGAGCAACACTTGCTCGACTGTGCCCCGAATGGGGGCTGCGCTCGCGGGGGCAACTTGGACGTAGCGTACCGATACACCATGGAGTCTTGTAACGGAGTCGTCGAAGCCGACTCATACAAGTACATCATGACAAAGGTCCGTCAACCAGTCTCATTGTTTCTGCATACGAGGATTCCACTACACACTTTCTCTTTCTCTTTATTCATTTATATAAACGACACATGTGACAGTTTTTTTTCGATTTCAGAGAAATACGTGTCTCACCAACGGCACCGTGGGAGCGTTTGTGAAAGAATACGTTTCTCTGCCCGAGGGTGACGAAATCGCACTCATGGTGATTCATAGAATAATATGATTGGTTAATTTTTCATATGATTTTCATTTGCTGCTTTCAGCACACTATTGCAACCGTAGGCCCGGTTTCTGCAGCAATGTATACTCAAGGAGGTTATAATATGATCGCATACTCGGAAGGTTTTTATTCCGATGACTCATTCAATCCGAAGATCCACGGTGTTGATCACGCAGTGGCAATCGTTGGTTATGGTACCGATGCCAAGTATGGAGATTATTGGATCGTCCGCAACAGGTGAAGCGTTGTGATTCATTCTCGGACCGGGGTGATGAGTGAATATTTCCAGCTGGGGCATGTGGGGAGACAAAGGATACATCAAGATTCTTCGCAACCGAAACAGTCATGTGCACATTGCGCAGTGGACCAACTACCCCATATTCGAATGAACACACTCTTGGCAATGTGATAAACTCATGCATTCTCGTTATATTCATTCTCGTTGACTACACACGTACACTGTCAAAAAGCGCACAGAGATTCTCAACAAATAATTATGAGTGTATACAAATATTAACCAACCAGCTCAAAGAATAATATTGTTTTTTTTAAACTATATATATATATATATATATATATATATATATATATATATATATAAATATGTATATATACAAGGCTCGCAAGTTAGGGTGGATAGAGGAAAAAAAACAGTGTGACAAATTAGGGAATCGATTCCGCACCACATATCATTTCTTACCATTACCACCACGCTAGCTAGATGTGTTCAACTTCGAGCGGAGACCTTTTTTATTCACGGAATAGAGCCGGAACGGAAGCCGGAATAGAGCCCGGAATAGCTGGAATAAGTCAAATTTTCTTAGAAATGTACTGTTTATGGTAATTGATCACATCACGCTACGGAAACAAGATTGGAAATTAACCATTATTCGATTAATCGACGGTTTTGGTTTTTTTCCGATTAATCGTTAATCATTATTGGAATTTTTTTTAATCGACCGAACACTACTGTATTTCATATAGTCGAGATAAACCTACATATCCTTTTTAGTGCATCACAGTATACTGTAACGAGAGGACAGTACATACGCACCGATTGTGAGCTGGCGGCGTACATATACTACGCCATAAAGCCAGTAGTCTGAATTCAAAAAGAAAGACTATATAGCTTCACTGTAGTTCAATATGTTTCCTTATTAGTGCACAAATGATAAAATGTACATACCGAGGAAGTATGTGTTCATAATTTACTAGAATAGTGGTGCCCTCGGGTTTGCTTCCTTCACATAAGCGCGAAAAGATTTTCGAAAATTGGCACAAAACATGGCATCTCAGACTAATTATATTCATTTTACAAAGTAAACATATCGACGTAGAAAAAGAGAGCGAACTCTTTTCGCACTGGCAGACGTTTTATCAATCTCACACTGCGCCGAACATCTGTTTCCGACTACCGTAATTAACGCATCATCCTTGTTTTGTTTCACATGCTCTCTTTCTCTCTTATTCTTCTCTCTGTTCTCTCTTTCTCTCTCCGGAAATGTCATATTCCCTATTTTTGTCATAATATTTTGTCTCATTTCTCATTTTCTATGTTGTTTTTTTTATTTCTCTTATCTAATACAGACGCAGACGATAAGAAAACACCGACTTCATATGTGAAATTTATTATCAATGCGTATTTTTTTGGTGACAAAATGTTATATGTGATCAAGGGATTGGCACAGAGCCTTCGATGTAGGGACCACAATGAGGTTTTCAAATACTTGGATATGGTATAGCAATAAGTTCATTAATGTAGTTCATTTCAAGCTGATTTCAAAAATATATAATGTTCATAGGATTCATCGTTCACATTGCGCTCTAATTCCGCACGGCGCCGCGCCCCAGAGCGCGCGCTCACATAGGGAAAGTGCGACAGAGGGCGGCTAGATCAAAGCACTGATGACGTCATCGATAGTTAAATAATGAACATATTTGTTTATAATAGTACCACTAGGTTTTGTTTGACTGTAATCAATACGTACTCGTTAAAATACGTCTCTTATGTTGGCATTTTTCATTACTCACTTTGAGCGATGGCGGCTAGATCAAAGAAATATGACGTCATCGTATCACTTTTTACCGATTTTAACTACTTTACAGGGTACATGATCCCATAAATAAGATACCGTTAGAATCAGCGCGAATTGGCGAATCGTTCTATGCTAATAAGAGCACGTCATGTGTCCAGTGAGAAAATGTTACATGATTTCGCCGGGCTCTCTGCAATTCACGTTGTGGTTCCTACCTTCGATGTCTCCATATAACAATGAACAAGTGAGAGGGTTGGCGAGAGAGGCAGAGAAAAAATAGGATCATAGTGGCGCGTATAAAAGTTGAATAGAGTTAGTCTTGCCTTGCTTGCGTCTATGTAGATGTATGCATAATTCATTAGGTTTCCACGTAAGCATTCTTGTTCCGTCTTTCATTGTACAAGTTGTTTGCTCTCTTCCAATGGAACTGCCTCTATAATGCATGGCGCCCGAAATGTTGACGAAGAAACATTCGTGAACATCAAGCACTCTATGTATCACACGGTCTCTGTAAAAAGCGAACTTCCATAAACTAGAAAAATCATAGTCACGGACTTGGGTGAAATTAATTTTCCTGAGGTTTTTAAACATTCTGAACACATCCTGCGCAGTGGCTGAGCCTGCACGGAGTAGGCTACACGGATTTTAGAAACCCTGTAACACTAAGTGGAGTGGATATAGAAATTCGTTTTCTGTGCTAATTTGAATCTCACATTAAAGAAGGAATCTTTGGAATGTGCCAGCCGGCGCGAAATGCTCGCCCCAGTGCCAGTCTGCCGCATGTCTTCGTGTTGAAACCAATTTCACTATTTTCTACCGTGTCTCTGTCACTGGGTCAGCCCTCGCTATGCGCGGGAAATCAACAGCAGTGAGGGAGAGATTAACATTGTTTCATTATAAGCATAGTTAGTTACAGTGTGCGGATACAGTGTGCGGATACCGTTCACTGTGGCGAAAGATGGGCTCCGCGCTTGCAAGCTGAAGGAGCATTCAAGTATTCAAGTAAGTAAAAGCGGATAGTAGCCTCCTATTGACGGCTAAATATTCGAATTCTTGCGCAAAAGAGAGGGCGCAGGCGGCGAGCGCGCGTGTCTCTCCATTTCGCATTGTCTCTCGCAAAGAAGTCCGCGCGGCCACTGTAACATAGGTGTTGCATCATTCCCGATAGCACAGTTAGACTCGTTTGCAGCCTTGTCACCTTCTACTACAACGAGGCGCTGCGGCACATAATCCAGAATCGGATACTGAGAAGGGCGGCCGATTGTCCGAGGAATGAGAGTGAACATTGGCAGGCGACCAAGTCTGCCGAACAAGACAATCAACCGCCCAAAGTGGAAACTAATGTGTACACATATATAATATGGTATGTTTCTGTCTCACCTTTGTCCACGAAATGAGATTACATCGTATTCACTTGTATTAGGTGGCTTTCAACTCGCAAATGGCTTTTGCACCAAAAATCGAGAGAAAAGTTCTCCCGTTGGCGTTGAGTGTTGTATTGAATAATTTATTTGCAGTTTACAAGTAATACAATTGAAGGATTTTAGTTTGATTACTTTTAGGTGTAGTCTTCTTAACATCTCAAACGACATCGTAAGTGGTAAGTTAAAGTTCTTTCAACTATATCTAGAATCGACCGAGGGAAGTGAAGCTGGCGAGAATTGCCTTCTTGTCCCTCGAAGTTGCGCGAGTAGCAAGCGACTGGAAAACATGTTCGAAAGTTGAAGATAAGAAAAAAACCTCGTATTGCGCCTTGTCATGAATTTCGGCAGATCGAATCCAGTACAGATCGAGCTGCAAAGAATTCATAAAACAGAATGACGTCATCAAGTATGTCGCTCTACTCGCATCGCAGTCGCACTCTGCTCCCATAATCACATGCATCAGCTTTCTGTAATCCGGCGCCTCTGCCGGGTTCAATACTGCGATCATTCTAAACACAACGTCAATGGAATACTCGAGAATCAACCAACCTGATGAGGTGTAGAAAGGCGATCGGAAGTCCGTTGTTCCACATCGAACGCCAGTCTGAAAGTGTAGAGATAGTAATGATGACGTCATTGGAAACTTTACTCACATTTCCCATCCATCAGATTGCATTTACTCTCCAGTACTTGGTCCGAGTTCACATTTCCTTTCCACGGCAGCTTTTGAAACATCTGAAAAGATATCTTGGACCGTAATGTCAATCTTACATACCTCGATGCTCATGTAAAGCCACGACTCGATATCGTCGCAAGAGTTCTGCTTTTTCATTTCGTGGGCAGCCCGAGGAGCATATCTGGAATGATATTGCATGTTTGTTAATATGTTAATAAGCTGTCACCGCATAGTTCCGACGAATCCGGTTTCTTTGCCCCTCCGATATGCGAGTTTTCCTTGTGTATCAAGGCTTCTCTTAGCCATTCCAAAGTCGAGAATGAACACAACTTTCTCGTTCTTCTTTCCACCGATTGCGAAGTTTCCGGGTTTGATATCTCTGGAAATCTAACAGTACTATACAGTGCAAATGTCGTAATTTTACCTGTGAATGAATCCACACCGGTGCAGCTGATGAATCGCGTTGAAAGATTGGATCGAGATATACATAGCCGAGAACGAGCTGAAATACAATAAAAACATCTGTGAAATATGACAAAGTACTTGAGTTTCTTAGGCGCATGTTGCTGGATAGTGCTGAGAGATTTTCCGACCAGACTCATGACCAAGAAATCGAAACTCGCAGTTCGGCCTGAACAAATATTGTTTACATCAATCATTCATCAATCATTCATATACAACAGATATCACCTTTGTCAACATACTGGACAATTTGGTTTCTGTTCTCGAGCACGTTTGTGGAGACATCCATGAGAACATAAATTTCTGACTGAAATGCCATTCGAAACAATCGGAACATCGCAAAGAACGTACAATGAGCGATGAACATGTGATTCCGCGTTTCTCTGTCTTGACTGCATACTTCACTTCGACTTCATTATCTTTCGAAGTTGTTATCATTTTCGAGTCTTGTTTCTCCTTAGTTGCTTGATAGACCTCTCCGTAGGTGCCTGCTCCCAATCGTTTTCCCATAAGATATTCGTCATTGCAGCCTTTGAGATAAGTTCCAGACAAGTTCTACAGTTATCATGACTTTTGTGAAATTGTTCCAACTGGCCATACCCTTTCTTTCTCCGATGACGATTCCTTCTTCTTTTTGCCCTTTTTGTCATTGGTGTTTTGGAATTCAATGTAGCTCTTTGCCGTTTTCACTCTTCTCTCCTTCAGAGCAATGTAGTCTTCCGCAGTCGATGCAGCTTTCATTTTCTCCACAAACGAAGCTTTCCGATCTTTTATGTAGTTGTAAATTTTCGACACTTCGCCATATGTGAGATTCTATAACGAGTATTTCAAAAGGTCGGTTGATTAGTATTTACCAAAACGTGAAACTGGAAGAAGCAAATGTAGGTGAAATAGTACTGCCACTTGTTAGTGTAGCTATTCGTTCGGAATTGACGCATCATCTAGAATAGTCAAATGATGAAAACAGGGTGAAAAAACACCACCTTGATCAGATCAGAAGATGCAGGATTCGGATCGGAGTCGACTATTCCCATAAGAACATCAATTCCTCAAAGTGATAGAAGTGTAAATGTTTGCAATGGTCTGCTTACCGACAAAAGCGGCGCTTCTTCCTAGTCCGTCGGCGCATTGGACGACCACTGGCTCGTCCGTGTGTCCAATCTTTTCGTATATCGTTTTCATCATTTCTGCCATCTCTTCAGGGTTTTCAGGAGCGAGGCAGTCTTGCCAGCCAGTGTATTGAATCAGTTCAACTTTTTTCGTCACATATCCACTAAATACACAGTAGTTTAATGTATTTATGAGTCACTCACTTCGACACAGAAAAAACGAGATGTGTGACATTTTTATAACAGACTTTTTTACAGCGGTACACTTGATCTGTAAAAGTTATTGAAAGATACATCACAAGACAGAACATAGTAGGTACTCTCTGTACCTTGTACTTGGCGTATTGGTTTTTGAACAGTCGCTGTGTTTTCTCGTTCCAATATTCAAAGCACTTCTCGACCGACTTTCCATTTTCCTTCTCAACAAAGTCGCATAACATGACAATTGCCTTGCAGTTGTATCGGAAGACCACATGCCAGAAGTCAATGGCAGTGTCGGCGGTCGGAGCAGCGGTCATTATGTATCTGCATTTCATTGATCAGATCGAATCACAATGAATTGATCATACTTGTGTGCTTGTCCCATCGGAACGACCCAGTTTCCATTGAAGTAATTGTGATCTTCTGGCCAGCCCAAATCAATCACGGTTGGATCAGCAACGGGTTCTTTCGATTCGTTCGCTTCTCCCAATTTGGATGTCGACACTTTGCTTTCCGATGTTTTCTTCATTGATTTAGCTATCACTACTGGTTTCAAAAACTCCTTGTAAGCATTTCGAGGATCAATCGCTATGCAGTCCTGAAAGAAACAATTTCGAAAATCAGCTTATCAATTATGAAAATTTACCAGTGAAACTCCCACGCTGTTCCCGAACTTCTTCTGTTTTGCACCGTTCAATTTGCGCTTAATTAAATAATAAGTTTATGATAGAAATAAGGGAGGAAACTACCTTCGAGTTTTCTGATCTGACCCTGACTGGTTGCAAGTTTCTGAGAATACTGATCAATACATACACAATACCAATCAACCAAAGACTTCCATTGTATATATCTGAATGAACCTTAAGAATTTTTTGAAGATGAAGTATAACTCACACAACGTTTGTACAACAAGATAAAATGGTTTGATTTGATTGCAAATGCGCGCGAGAATGTTGTTGTAAATGGTAGTCATCTGACATTCTTTCGGCAATGCTCTCATTAAAGTCGTCTATAAAAAGAAATGTAAATGAAAAAAAACACTACAAAATGATAACCTTGATTGAAGTCGTACTGCTGTTTATCGGTGTTAACAAGAAATTGATACCAGGATCGCTCATTGTACTTTCTAGCTTGTTTTTGAGATCATCAAATGACGATAAGTTCTTGCTCAGTGAACCGTAATCACGATTCCACATTATCTAATAACAGACAGAGTACAAAGATGTTTTTTTTTACAAATTTCCCAAACCTTGAACTTTCCAATTGCATCATTGACATCGATCAACTCTTCCATGATTTTAACTTTGTCGTCGGACTCAAAACATTTGATAGATTCTTCGTGTATTCCAAAGATGGTTCTCACAGGTTGGCATCGTTTTATAGTATCGTTGACCTTTTGATCAAATTCAATGTACAAAGTTTTCAGATCCTAGAACAAAAAGTTCACTCAACACAATTTTCTATCACTGTACCATTAACTTTGCGAGAATACCAGTTGCATGTTCGATTGAGATAGTTTCAATAACTTTAGTAGTTGTTGAGAGTTCGTCACGAACACCTTTCAAAATGGATGTCATTCTAGAAACGTAAAAAAAACGAACCTTGCAACGCTCGATCTGTATATGGCTCGAAGAAAACGGATCCATCATGTTTGTAGCAATCGTTTAGGTTTCTAAGTAGAAAAATGAGTCTTTAAGCAATTATTAACTTACAGATTATTTCTTCGCAAAAATGATTTGTTAAAACCTCCAGCAATGTTCCAAATGTTTTGTTTGTTTCGATCAAAGTGGTTGCAGCCGAATTGACGCACATTAGCAAATTGTATCACGTGTCTATGATGTGAAATGTATAATTATAGGAAAACAAAGTAATTACGATGCGTAAATTGTTGGGATGAGCATCAGAACAAAAACACAGATTGAACAACTCATTATAACTTTCGGGTTCACTAAAAGACATTTGTATTTAAATCACATTTGAACATTAACATACATGACGCAAAGTATAGTGCAATTGTCAGAAGAAACGCAGCCAGTTGTATTATCAGTACAGTCACAATCATATCCATAGCAGAATTGTTTGTGATTGTGTATTGTGTCTTAATACTTTACATCAATGATTCTTCGTTTAGATCGCACCTCAAGTTTGCGTCCTTTAAAGAATTCGACTTCTTTGTCAATATTGTACAATTCATTGGAAATCTGTATTGTTTCGATAACGAGCAAAGTATTTGATTCTTATATTTACCTCTTTTGATAACATGTTTTTTGGCCGATCAAACTTTGTTCTCAACACTTGTTTGGTGAAAGAATGAACGTTGTAATCGAGAATGTTGTGGACGTTGTATGGACTTTTCTGAACAAGAAACAATCACAAACAACTATCGAATGACATACTGTATCGAGTTGCGCAAGATGAAAATATTTTCGATACTTATCGAAAAACGCTTTTCTCGAATTGACTATATCCATGTATGCATCTCGCTTTTCAGGCACGTCACTTCTCTAAAAAAAGTAGTACATTTGCTTTGTTTTTGTTTACAATAACCTCTAAGTTTTCTATTGCAACTTGAATTTTTCCAGTGTCGGTGTTTTGGAAATGTTTGATAAGATTTTTCTGGAATACAACATCAAATAGTTTTTTTTTTTAAAATTCAGTACCGCCAACTCTTCATGATGAGTGTTACTTAACACGGTTGTGTTTACTTCATGTAGCTAAATATATGGATAATTAGTACCTCATTGAACATATAGTTTCACCTGTGTGATGATAACATCATTGAGCGCAGTTATCATATTAGCTTTTGAATTTTCGACTGATTTTCGAATGGCACACAGAAACTCTTCCATTTCATAGTAAATCCCTGTCACTCATACATACATACAATGAGACTGTTCTTGACTGCAACCTACTTTTGACCTGGAAGTTTATGTTTTTGGACAACTCAGCGGTGATTTTGTTGTGAGTGTGAAAGAATGCACTGACATACACAATCGAAGCAATAACAAATGTCATGGTGACAATCGAAATAACAGCAATCGCTATCTGTAAACAGAGAATCTTAACAGCGTGAGATCTTAGTGCGCACCTTCATATAAAATATTTGTAGAGAGAAGTCTCTCGAAAGTGATGGAATAATAACCGTCTGTTTGCTCGAAAGATAGGAAATCGTTCTCGATGCCTGAATACTTTCATGTAGTTCTCATTTGTGTTATATCAGTCTACTTGTCCATTTTTCTTTTTCTTATATCTGTATATTAGGTAGGCAATGACTGATATTGCACTAACGCACGACAACATTCCAAAAACGACGGATACGGTAACCGAGGTTTGCTAAAACCAATATTATCAGACTGAAATGCTTTTAATATAATTTGACCGGAATGATTTCTTCGATTTCATGAATCAAATCTTTGAACGACGTGTCGTTGCTGATATCAAATGCGTACTAAACAAAGTCACCATAATCAGTCTACATCTACCGTTCGCATACCTCAAGCACTCCTCTTATTATCTCCTCAGATGGAACTGGGAATTCTTTCGTGTCCGGTGCAAGGAATTCGGCCGTCGCATCCAGAAGTCTGTCCTGCCACTCGGTGCTATTCCACAAATGAGACACCGGACGAACGTTATGCGAATAGGCAGTGCAGTCTGAAACACTCTTTTTTTGCTGAGCAGTTTCACGTTACGAAGCATTTCTTCAAACAAATTAAAATTAAAACCTTCGCCCAAAAAGTGTTTGAGCGACAAAAACAAGCAAAATGTTTGAGCGACAAAAAATTCAACAATATAAATGAGTGATATGTAGATGTCCCACATCTCTCTTCGCGGATTCTATGAGTCTAGAGTCCTCTCCAATTCTCCAAGAGCACAATTTGTGCGCAAGAGTGTTGTATACGCTGTGGCAAACAATTTACTAGATTTGGAACATGTTGGATGACTAGGACATCGATCAAAGATTGCTTACGTATGCTCCAAATTGCGCTGCTTGCGCGCTAGAAAGCATGTTTCTTCCAAAAAATCATCACTCGCCGAGGTACATATGTTTAGTGATATCCGTAAAAAGTGCCGAATTTTTGAAAATTTTCAAAAACAAAAAAAAACTGTATTATTCAAGTAAAACTTCAGAAGTTCACGAGCAGTATGTTAGAGAATGTGGCAGATTTAGTTATTCAATTAGTTTTGATCTGAGATCTTTTGTTACCGAAGTACGCCCACTCACAGTTTGTCACTAGTCAGTAATGATCTGCTAGTTTGCTATCTGCTATCTGCTAGTTTGTATTTTGACAAAATTCGACTAAAAACTACTTGCCCCTGCAAAACAAGTCCATTTGTTTGATCGCCATTTTGTGAGAATCGGTTGTGCCGGCCGGTGAACGAATGACGCTTTGTTTTCGAGAATCGAGGGTTCACATCAAAATCGAGGAATAGCCGCGAGAGCGATAGCTACTTTGTTATACACCGCAGCACGTGAATCACTCAATATGGGCATCGAAAAGATGAACTATCGATTGATATCGATCGGTTTCAAAGAACATTGATTGAATGAAGGAACAGTGGTGTACGCCAAAACCGTGTTATGTTCAAATTACCGCGAAATCACAACGTTATGACGCATACACAACTTCATGCTACTCACTCTTTTTCGACAGACGCTTGATGAATGTGGCTTTGGGAACGGCTCCGAGAAGAGATCGACACATGAGAAGAAGCAACAACAGCCTGGAAGGGGCAGAAGGTATCATATGAAGAACTGAGTGACCGATAACAGACGGGAACAGAACGACGGATAGACCGGGAAAGAGAGGAGGAAAGGGGGAAATGAACTGACCGCAACGCGAGACGAGCCATTGCGGAGAAATGACGGTCGGGGAATGAGAAGGCAGAAGGAGGAAGGACAAAGAGATGAGCAATGAACATGATTCGATTCGATTTTCAACTACTAACATCATTTCACCTTCTCTCATTTCACTCAATCATTCTCGTTCCATCTCATTCTCACGCGTTCTCATTCCACGAGTCTTGGTGGCGCTGACCAGGGCCGGCTCGGGCGAGTCCGCGCCGCACATCCTAAATAATTAAATCTTAATCGAACAAAAATTTCGATATTGCCAAACACTTCTTTTTAGAAACCCTATACACAATATTGTGATCAAAAAAATGTAATGTTAGCTGTAACAAGCGTTCTTGGTCTGGAACGGATTCCAAGAGAGTGCGAGGATAGGCGCTTCTGCCTCGTATCTCGGTTCTGTCTATGCATAGCGCTTAATGCGGAAGAAGGGCTTGAGAACATTCAGGATGCTCTGTCTCGGAGGCGCTGCGTGGCCTTCTCCGCGCTGAGTATCTTGTTAGCCTTGATGACGGGCTCCTGAACCGGATGCAGCTCGAAGATCCACACCATTGCGCCATTGACTGTGCGCTTGCACGCGTGTCCTCCGTGCTGTTGCTGCACCACATCGAACGCATCTGGTCTCAGCACCACATATCTAAGAAGAAAAAGAAAAAAAGCTTTAATCTCCGTTTCTGCTTAAGTCAGCTTACCTGAGATCCAGCCTGTCGTCGAGAGGGATCAGCATGTCCAGCAGCTCCACCACTGGATATCCGCTGATCTGGATGATCCGTCCGAGCACAGATATGCCCTTCTCAAACTATCTCGGGTCCGCCGGTAGGTGGTACGCAGTTACCCTACAATGATTACTATTACGCGAGGAAATTTTACAAAAGGAATTCAATATAAAAATACAAAAAAAATAAGAAAAAATGTGATGAAATGATTGAAAATTGAAAAATCCACTTCCGTGATGATTTTAGGACCCTGCACATCATAGTCGTTTCAAACGCGATCTGTCCGGCATTTGGAACCGTAGCAAAAAAGTTGAAAAAAATTTCGAATTTTTTGCTCAAACCTTGTATACTGTTCTCTAAAATTATCAAAAAAATGACAATTATCTGTTCACCTGCATCACCAGCTATATAAGTGAAATACAGTGTGCTATACTGTGGTACACAGTCCACCAGTTCGCCCGGGGGACTACAACCACCGCGGTTCCACTGTAATCCCTGCGATCTCTCGCTCCTCAGAGACTGATTTAATGCAAAATCGCCTGCGTTGCCGACCTCGACTCGTTGCGAATGCGGCGCTGGGTGCGTGTGAATACACAATATGAATATCTAGCTATACTTTCGCTTCCCATACGGCTGTACTGCTCTTGTGAATGGTTTGCACAATCTTTGTTGAATTGATTGACTGCATAACTCGGCTGTACTCGCTCGCAGCGCTTGTTCAGCTGATGCTCCCGTTGCATCAATAAGACAATTCGGTGCTTTCCTCGCCTTTCTGCTATCATTTCCATCCCACAATCCAATGATAATGTTCACCCGGTTACTGCTGTTCGCGGTCCTCGCCAGTTGCAGTACAAAATTGCTCATTCTCTGCCGTTGCAAAATAATGCGTTGGGCGGAAGAAATGTTATAAAACCTGATAATATCGAAAGAATAGCACTTTTTCGATCTCAGATCGGACTCCGATAGACCCTGTACAGAGAGACACTCTACAGTGAAAAAGTCGCATTAATGAGCACGGCGGCGTCGCAACAGCTTCCATCTCTCGGGGCTCAGTCTCAGCTGCTCTTCTCGGTCTCGGTTGGTGAAGCTCCCACTTGGAGTGAACTCTTCTTGGTCCCTTTCATAATACACTTCTTTCTTATGAAAGCGAATGTGTGTGTGCAATAGTATATTTATCGTGGCATTTGATTGCCGATGTATTTGTGATCGTTTTGAGAGCAGGTTTGTGTTTATAGTTTATAGTTTAGTGTAGAAATAATAGTTTTTTGCATGTGCTTTTGTTGAATTAATATGAACCCAAACAGAGCTACTTCACGATGGTACTTTAAAAATAGAATGAATGTCCTTTTGTTGAACTTCGAAGATTTTTTTCAAATATTAATGTATGTATCAATGTATCATGTATTAGATGTACTGATAGATATTTAAAAAATCTACAGATAACAACCATAACAACAATACAACGCGTGTAAACGATTACGCAAATCATAAACAGTGTGCACATTATCGCGCTCTCCCGCACACGCTCCCGAGAATCGAACCAATGAGCGCATGGGGGCGGGGCTTGTAAGCGGGTAGTTCAGCGAATCAGCGACCGGAAGCATACCATACAGACTTGCAGACCTAACCAGCATATTTTTGGTCTATTGATTCATGTTTTGGTTAGCTTTATAGTTGTTCAACGGACGATTTATAGACTATATCATGATATACTACTGAAATATTTAATATTTGAATGATTTATACCTATTTATTCATAATCTCATGTTCATGTACATATTGAGAATCATACCACTAGACGGACACATCAAAAGAAAACTAATCTGTCTCGTAGGCGTTCGCTGGTGGCACGTACGTGGCGCTGGCGATCATGTTTCGGTGGGGCATGTGGATTTTCTTCTTCACCACCTCATCTACTCATTCTACTCACCTCACTACTCACCTCACTCACCTCACCATCTACTCACCTCACTCATCTACTCATCTACAACTCCAACTACGCCAGCTGGTTCTTCGACCCGTTTTTCGGGATGTACCCCGTCAGTCGGTGCACGCTCAATGTAGCCTTTGCAAACAAGAAGGATGAAAAGTACACTAAATTTGAAGAGTCGTAACTAAGTCTACACTTCTCAAAAGTTTACAGTTTTGAAACACACGCAACTTGGGCAGAACCGAGGTACCTCACGTGAAATCTATCATTTATAAACAAATGTACAAATGTTTTTAATGAAGAGTTCAAGGTGATGTTTAGAGCATTACGTACGCAAATCATTCACACATTTTCAACAACATAATGATCATCACCGTCTCTATTTTCATATACAGGTAGGAATCTCTCTCTCTCTCTATCTCTCTTTCTCTGTCTCTCTCTCTCTCTCTCTGTCTGTCTGTCTGTCTGTCTCTCTCTCTCTCTCGCTCTCTCTCTCTCTCTCTCTCTTCTCTCTCTTTCTCTTTCTCTTATCCTCATGTCTTCATTCCATTTCCTCCTTCAGCTACCTCTGTCTTCATTCCATTTCCTCCTTCAGCTACCTCAAGTGTTTCACGCGTCCAAAGGAGCGTCTTCGAGAAAACACTACCAGGCGAATGATTAATAAAGACTATGACTAGTGATACATAGCAAACACTAACACTCAAAACATAAAAAAAAACACATTTTTCGCTCCGAACCGAACGTGCAGTTTGAACTACCATTTATAAAAGTCATTTTTTTTTTCTGGCAGTAGGTCACTGGGTTCAATTTAGTGTACGGTGCAGATATTTGTTCAATCGGCTGCCATCTGCACCTTCCACGTGCTTGCTGCGTACATCTACCATCTACGTACACATGCAGGTAACACCTACCTACTAATATGACTTGAAATTACGGCGGAATCGTGGTAGTCACAAACTTGTTGCACACTTCTGTTTGCCTTGTGTTTGCCGATTCCGTCTTTCGACAACTGTTCTTCAAACTGTCATTCGACACGTATTGACGCGATTTGAGTATTGTGTTCTCTGTGATTGTGACATTATGACTCCTTCGCCCTTTTCAGTTCTTTCACATTCCTTCGTGGCTGATAAATGTCGGACAGCTGTACTGGCAGTTCAGCCACGGCGAGAGAGAGAGAGAGAGATAGAGATAGAGAGAGAGAGAGAGAGAGAGAGAGAGAGAGAGGGACAAGACAAATAGAGAGAGAGGGGGAAGGAAGGGAGAAAGAGAGAAAGAGAAAAAAAGAGAGAGAGAAAGAGAGAGAAAGAAAGAGAGAGCGAGAGAGAGAGAGAGAGAGAGAGAGAGAGGGGGGGAAGGAGGGAGCTGGTCTTGTGTATGTTTTTTTTCAACCTCTAGGATCAGGAGCGGTGTTCTATCTCACTCTCAACAGAACGGTGCGACGGGGTGTTATCAAGAGATTCGGTCTTTTCTCCAAGAATAAGGTACATTTTCATTTAAAAAAAAACACAGTTTCAAAACACGTCAGCAAAAGCGCGATCGATGGGGATGTTGTTGATGATATTCTGCTGGTTCTGATGTGTACTGCTGAATACGCATAGTGTGACGGCGGGAGATCTTCTCCTGCGGTTTCTTAGAGGGGATCGGAGGATGTCGGGAGGGTGCCATCTGATGAGGCATAGAGTTTAGTGTTGGTTCGAAAAACGAGATGGCGTTAGTGTCATCGAAATGATCTAGAAAATCAGAGTCCAGCATCACCGTGCGTCGCGGGTTGTGAAATATAAATGACTCTCGAGTAATGCCCTGGGGGGCGGAGTTAGTGAAGCTCGCACGCTGATTGGATGTTGGAAGGAGTGGGCGGGGCCTCAACTGACCGCAGAGGGAACACCATATCGAATTCGTTGTTGCTACCGAGCCGAGTGGTTTTCAATTTAAAGGTACACTAGCGACTAATTGTTGACTCGGAATGCTTGAAAAAATCTTATTAACCCAAATCTTAATCGATTTGTGACAAAGAACATTATCCGTTGCTTTCAAATGTTGCAACTCGCTGTTGCAACATTTTATTTCGAACTCAAAATTGGTCTCGTCACGATTTCCATTCCGTTGAACTCTTTAATACTGCAGAAATGGCGGGAGAACACGTAATCCTAGACAAAATAAGCTCGCTCGCTTACTATGTGGCTCTATGCGTGTGTGCGCTGTAGTGACACAGACCTCGGCGGTTCGAATCCTGTCTGCGGCAAATGAAACTAAAAAATAAATAAAAATTATATAAAATATAAATTTTATAGTAACAATCCCATTAGAAATAACCATAAATCCTGTCTGCGGCAAATTTGCATGAGTGGTAAAGCGCGTTCAAGAGAGCTAGTTGCAGAATTGAGTGGCCACGGTTCCTTTTATAATGCCGTATGTAGCAGTGAGTGACAAGAAAATATTTGGCCAGAATGCTGAAAAATCGTTTCGTCTGCATGTATGCACATGCCGATGGTGAGTGAATGAAAGATGCCATGCAATGAGAGATTACGGAATCACATATGCAAAGGACGCTTGGCTGGGCTGATCACTGATGTGGCCGTGTCCAAGGATCTCATTTCTGAAGACAACCACCCCAACCTATGTACTCGTTCTATGAAATATAACCGTACATTGCATTTAATACTTTTCGTGTTCCTGTCACTCGATAAACAGTAAACGCTAATAAATTGGTCCCTCAAAATGGAAGTTTGAAACTGATTGGTTTCTCACACGTTCTCTCATGATTTCATCACACCGCGCTCCCGCGGCTATTTCTCACTTGCAGATGTCGGGGTTGGTGATGATCATTTCACATCGCACGCTGGTCAACGGGTGGATCATAATCAGACGCGGCGCGGCCTTCTGTTTATTAATTTTATCGTTTCGTTTATTAATTTATCGTTTCGTGACGCATAAGGCATAAACGAATAAATATCGTCAACAATAGGCCAATAGGCCCATGCCATGTACACTCTTTTTCTCTATCCACCCTAATTTGCGAACCCACTATATATATACACATATTTTAGTTCGAAAAACAGAAACAATATTCTCTGAGCTGGTTGGTTAATATTTGTATACAGTCATAATTATTTGTTGAGGACCTCTTTGCGCTTTTTGACAGTGTACGTGTGTAGTCAACGAGAATGAATATAGAGAGAATGCATGAGTTTATTACATTGCCAAGAGTATGTTCATTCGAATATGGGGTAATTGGTCCACTGCGCAATGTGCACATGACTGTTTCGGTTGCGAAGAATCTTGATGTATCCTTTGTCTCCCCACATGCCCCAGCTGGAAATATTCACTCATCACCCCGGTCCGAGAATGAATCACAACGCTTCACCTGTTGCGGACGATCCAATAATCTCCATACTTGGCATCGGTACCATAACCAACGATTGCCACTGCGTGATCAACACCGTGGATCTTCGGATTGAATGAGTCATCGGAATAAAAACCTTCCGAGTATGCGATCATATTATAAGCTCCTTGAGTATACATTGCTGCAGAAACCGGGCCTACGGTTGCTATAGTGTGCTGAAAGCAGCAAATGAAAATCGTTGGAAAAATTAACCAATCATATTATTCTATGAATCACCATGAGTGCGATTTCGTCACCCTCGGGCAGAGAAACGTATTCTTTCACAAACGCTCCCACGGTTCCGTTGGTGAGACACGTATTTCTCTGAAATCGAAAAAAACTGTCACATGTGTCGTTTATATAAATGAATAAAAAAGAAAGAGAAAATGTGTAGTGGAATTCTTGTAGGCAGAATCAATGAGACTGGTTGACGGACCTTTGTCATGATGTACTTGTATGAGTCGGCTTCGACGACTCCGTTACAAGACTCCATGGTGTATCGGTACGCCACGTCCAAGTTGCCCCCGCGAGCGCAGCCGCCATTCGGGGCACAGTCGAGCAAGTGTTGCTCGGAGAAGTCTTTGCGTGACTTCTGCAACTCTTTCGTCAAGAGTAGACAAGCAGAGAGGCGTCACCTTGCTGATCGCCCACTGCGATTCGAGAGCAGCGACGGTGGCGAACGCCCAGCAGCTGCCACAATTGCCCTGATTCCGGATCGCACCTCAACACCAATGCATCTATATCAAACACGGAACACTCGGTAGACCGCCTCACCCACGACGTTCGGAGTATCCCGCCAGTCGACGTGCTTCGGAAGCGATGACACGTCGAATGTGTGAGCCAGAGGTCGGGCGTACAACGAACGCTTTGAACGCCTCTCTTCCATCGCTTTCTTCATCATCTCTTGGTCCAGTCCAGTGAGATGCTCCAGCTCTTCGGGTAACTGGAACCATACAGTGAGAGAGGGAGGGAGAGAGAGGGAGGAAGAGAGTGAGAGAGAGACCATGTCGGTGTACTGGTTGTGTGCCATCTTGAAGGAGCTGTACCCATCGTCGTATGCGAGGTTGTTCTCTTCGATCTCCACGGATCGCTCAATGAACGCCTGCATGTGGCGCTCGTCCGCTTTTCCACTGTGCTTCTTATCTGCAACCGCATTCTTTGAAGCCATGCTTGGCTCTCACTTACGAGTCAGACTCGTGTTTCTCTCGCCTATCACTCACTCCACTTCCTCTTGTAGGTTGGATAGTCGTCACGGGCCTTCCTCTCGACCATGGTCCGGTTGCAGTGTCGCGGGCCTCCCGGTCTGCCGCCGCCACGACGCACCACTCGGCCGTACCTCAACCGGTAGATTGGTACTGGAGAGGAGGAGGAGGGGGAGGGAGGACGAGGACTGACTTGCGAGAGTGGCGGGACGCAGCGCAGAGGGCAGTCGCTGCCACTGCGAGGATGGTTGCCGCGAGAAGACGCATGTCTCTGTCCGAGGACTCTTCACCCCACTACCCTCTCGCTCCTTATAAACACACACTTCTCAACACAAACTCGTTAAACTGTCGCCAACTGAAACACTTCTCTAACTCTCATCGTTTCAGCGCTATTTCCTTTTCTCTGATTCACTTGACAATGGAATTGAAAAGAAGCAGCTGTTTTATTGGGCATGTGGGCGACATATTCCAGAAAACCCTTTGTAAAATCCAAATCCAATTATGAAAATGTATGAACCTCTCAGATCAGTGTTTTCTCTTGTCGTTTTCTGACAGTCCATGTATTCTTTGGCAACATTTGAATAGACATCGATATTTTATGGAGCTGTCGATGTCGAGATTCTATTATAAGCATTGTTACAATGTCTGACTCTCACCATTTTAACAAAATTTCTTTTTCTCTAACCATTTTCAATGAAGTTGAAATCGGATTTATGAATATCGATTTCGATACTTACAGTTTCTTGAAGGATTACTGTACATATAGCTAGAGAGTGAGTAGACTAACGAGGAGTGTAGTAAGTCTCACACTCTCGGACCAAATTGATAGATTACTGTAGTTAGGACCCTAGCCACCAACTTGTGGTGTCCGAATTTCCTAACATAACTATACGTTTCTGGTACGAAAACGTACAGGGCTCGTTTTTCGCGTTCCTCTCACCCTACGCGGCGGTCAAAGACCGTGCTGTTGTGGCCTAGTGGCGAAAGCATATGCCCGTGAAAGGATAGTTGTAGAGTGTAGACTACATACAATAAAACGTATGTCACGTAACGGAACATTCACAAAACAATTTATCAGGTCACCTTATTGATATTAGTTGTTAGTGGATAAGTACTTGTTCTATTCGTTTTTAGCGTTTCTCGGATTGCTCATTGTCAGGCGACAGCATTTTCCTCATGCCCTTTTGATAATCTTTTAAACGATAAAAACTCTTATATCGTATATGAAGCATGAAGTTGAAATGTTGAAAGACCTTGATACTTCAAAAGAACTCAATATCAAACTCACTCATCTAACGATAAAATCAGTCTCATATTTATCTTGTTTTTATATGTGTGATTGTTTTGTTTTACTTGGCAAGAGTTTATCTCTACAACCGTTTGGGAGTTGGAATCTAAAATCTCGACTACGCGCTACAATCGCGCTACAAAAGTGTGTCATAGTCACAGTTTGTACTCACAAAACAGTCAAATTTGCGCCTAACAGTTATCCTCCTGGTTGTTTGATATTTAGCCGGGTACAGACAGGTTGTTTCGGTGCTGTTTGTCATGAATCCATCCACATCGAGATACAACTGTCTCAATCATTGCAGTGTTGCGAAATGTGGAATGGCAGCTCGACGTGTGTCAGTTGTCGTCAATCAGGGCGGGGCTTCGATTTGAATAGTCAACAGGGCTCGTGTATTGTTGTGTGATTGTTTATTAAGGCAGTGGCGGACGAGGGAGGCATAGAGCGGCTTCGATGCGGTCTGCACTCCTTCTTCTCTCGACGGCGGCTGCTGTGTGCGCACACAGCTACACCGCACACACCATCTTCAACAAAGACGCCACCGAATGCAAGCGGCCTTCCGATACCACCACGTCAGTATGTTCCTACTTACACCTACTACATTCATCAACTGAGTGCCTTCAAGATACCATACATTCGAGCACCACTCAAACTCATGTGGGGCACGCTACATACATATGTAGATCGTTTGGAAAGTATATTCTAGAATCACCTCATTGTTGCGTGATTGATATATGAAAAGTGCGAATGTTTTCCAGATCTGCTCCTTCTCCTTCTGGAAAGACGTGTCGTTCTGGAGACATCGATAACATACTCGTCGGAGCATGGCTGAAAGAAGATGTAAAGGTCAGTTATAGGAGTAGTTGGCAGGATACAAAACTACATGTTTAGATGGGAGGAGCGCATGAAATATCTCAGAAGATCTACTGTCATTCTAAATCACGCAACGACGCGTATGTCTACACAAAGGTTTCCAACCTGCAAACACATGATGACACAATATATTGTTTAGGTGACAACTGACACTCGTGAAACGGAGTTCAAAGTTGGCGGATATCAACTGGAACTTGCTTGTGATAATGGTCAATGGAACTGGTACTTCTACAACATTGATCCCGTCGAAGTTGACGTCACAAAAATGACATGTACCCAGAGTCAAGTCACCAAGTGCGTTTTAACTGAGAACTCATCATATATAATATGAGTTTTTTTCAGAGCACCTCACAACATGTCTCCATCCGAAGGTGTGTACAAACATTACACGTCTCGATCTTTCTCACCCTTGTTTAGCTTGTCGCTCGTGTCGTATCGACGACGAATTCATGCTGATAGGAGGAACTACGATGGATAAACCGAATGTAAAGTGATCATTGTGTGTTCCTCAACAACTTGTTTAGGATGCTTCTACTGGATGTATCAGCAGATCTTTCCGATGCAACCAAAAATTCCATTACATAGTGCGTTTTTTCATGTAATCTGGGTGTTTTGTGTCTCAAATTTGTCATTCAGACGCCTGACAAGGCTGGCGAGAGTTGGTTTGCCCGGACCAGAAACGGAGAGACGCTTCCCGCAACGATCACTTGTAACAGCGACGGAGTCTGGGTCGGAGACAACGGAGATTACGACGTGTATGGAATCAAATGCGGCGCTGGACCCAGCCTATGAAACACTAATCACACTCAAATCACCTTTCCATAAACACTTGCATTCATTTCATATCGCCGTGTTCAACAACAAAAATATGGAAAGTCTCAATTTTTTGGAGATACATGGGCTTATTGGCCTATTATTGACGATATTTGATCGTTTATGCGTCACGAAACGATTATTAAAATGCATGTTGAACGAAAGTTCTTCGCGCGCGCAGTGATCAGGAGCAGACCGCTCGGAACGCATATTTTCTAATTCCCGCCACTCTTCGCTCTCTTCTCTTTGCATATTCTCTCGGGAAATCGATTATGCCCCTGTATTTTTTAAACAATATTTTTCCGCGAAGCATCAGTGTACTTTGCATTTCAACTCGACTTGGCCAAGTTTAATGAGTTAGTCATCCTTTGGAGAAAGGCGGAAATAAGAGCCGTCGGAAGGAACGTACGTTGTGCACCACTGATCCTAAACAACTGCTAGGTGGACGAGTCTCTCTCTTTCTCTCTCTCTCTCTCTCTCTCTCTCTCTCTCTTTCTTTCTCTTTCTCTCTCACTGTCTCCTTGCTGTGCAGGCGTCAGTTGACGTACGAGAAGACGCGGGCGCCGTTGGAGGGTGAGAAGGCGGGGGCGGAGACGGATCCGTTCGCAGACGGCAACAAGTACAGGGACACTCTCGCCCCGGCTGCCAAGGAGCCAATGTCGACAATCCGGGTCCGTCTCTTCGATCGCTCCTGTGATGCTACGACACGTCATGCAACACCAGGCCATGTCTAGTCTGTTCATTTGGTAGAAAGGGAGACGTCAAAAGAAGAGTACGATCTACCGTATCTCTTGCGATCTTTGCAGTGAACACTACATCGGTCAGACGGGTCGCCCACTGAAGACGAGTATCGCCGAGCACAAGCGAGCTGGCGGAGTCATCGGCTCATCGGCCGACACATCATGGATTCGCACTCTCGGGAGAAGACGTCCTTCACTGTCACCATAGTCGCAGTCGAACCCTATTCCAAGCGACAGTGTACTGTAGAAGCCCTTAAGATCAAGAATACCAATCCCATCTTGAATAGGAAGTACGAGTTAGACTCGCACACCTCTGCGGTCTCTCTAGTCAATATTCATCTCGACTTCCGGTGTAGCCGTATCGATTGATCAATGGTGCATAAGTACTTGCCGCAGGCCACGCCGCGCATTACCCCGCCTTATGATTACACATTACCCATACCGAGTCACTCTCTCCATACCAGTTAACCAGTTATTCATTTCCGGTTTTACCTCATATCTTGTGACCTATTGCTTGTGTTTTGCATTGCTTATCTGTGATTGTAGGTATGTTCTGTCCATCCTTGATGAAGGCCTAGTGCCGAAACGTTGGATAAAAAGGTGATACTTTTTTCGTGCTTTCCGGCTGTGATATCAATTCTCATTTCAATATTTCATCAACCACGCACATGGAGTCCGTACAACCATCAGTTGTGAGAATTTGCATTGCGTGGTGGATCGGAGTGATGGTTGTGGATGAGACTCGGATGGGCGACTCATCACAGAGGGCTTTTCTTCATCGACTGGTGACAGCGACAAAGACACGCCAAGCTACAAACTTACAACTTGTTAAACATTCGAAAACACTTTACTCCAAATTCAACACACCACATCAACGCAAACAATCTCCAGAATAACAAACATAACAATCGTAACAACTGGTAAGCAAAAAGGGAAATGAATTGTAGGCGCTCGAAAATCTACAAAACCTCTCCACCCTCCAATGCGGTTGAACACATTGGCGGTAAAGGAAGAAGTAGAATGTGACAAGTGCACACATAGAGGGCATCTCCTAGTCAGTCTCCACCCTGGCCACCTTGGCAGCCGGGGCGAGAGTGTCCCTGTACTTGTTGCCGTCTGCGAACGGATCCGTCTCCGCCCCAGCCTTCTCACCCTCCAACGGAGCCCGCGTCTTCTCGTACGTCAACAGACGCCTGCACAGCAAGGAGACAGTGAGAGAGAGAGAGAAGAGAGAGAGAGAGAGAGAGAGAGAGAAAGAGAGAGAGAGAGAGAGAAAGAGAGAGAGAGAGAGAGAAAGAGAGAGAGAGACTCGTCCACCTAGACGTCTTCCTGGTGAGTGTCTGCTCACAGTTCTCCACCAGCTCCAATGCCGGATGATGTGGTAGGCAGGAGGGTGAGTAGCTGAAATAATAGTTCATTGACACTTACACACTTTGCTTTACCAGATTGTTTCTATTAGTATATATTCTTACTGAAATGCACTTCTACAAAATTCCACATCCGCCACACAATTTCCGTCTCCAAACTGTGTGCACAGCTTCTCAAACAAAATAATCACTAGCCAAAAACCGGAACAACTATCCGTCTATTGGAAACAATGCACATTGGACATTTGCACATCTGTCGCAACTATACAAAAAAACGCCTGTATAGAACCACTGCATACGTCACAGACGGACAATCCTAGGAGACCACCAACCAATAACACCATAACCTCTACTCAAACACGTTGCGTCACAAGTTTGCCACGCGCCCCGAGAGTTCAGGGGTCGGGGTGAATCAACAAACACATCGGCATGTTTCGAAGAGATGGACGGTTTGACACATCCTCCCAGAACAAACACAAACACGGCAGTGTCCACGCAGTGTGGCGTGGCAATTGGCAACAATGACTCCACCACAACATCATCACTCCTCCCCCGCGTATATAAGCCGGCGCCGAGGGCTCCGGCCATCATCCACTCCCCCTCCCTTCTCCACTCCCACCACACCATGCCCGCCTTCCAGTGCACTCTCGCAGCCAGTCTCCTTCTGGCCACTGCCATCGCAGGTATGCAGTCGCATGCGCCCCCTCCCTCATCCCCTTCCAGTGCCCTCCTGCTACCTGCCCTTCCTGGAGCCGTCCCCCATCGCCGCCTCCTGCTCCTCCAACGCCGACTGCGGCGCGGGAGGTGCCTGTGTATTCTCCCTCGCCTCCTCCTCCCACATATGCTGCGTGCCCAAGCCGGGAACCACCGCTCCCGGTCAGTCACGTATCAGCGATGTTGGGCCCCACTGACCGTTTACGGTGAAACACTTTGCAAACATGTGTCACTGGCCTGTCGCTATCTCTCCGCGGCAATCTCTCATCTCTCTCTCACACTTATCGCCTTTCACCGAACACCCGCAATCGCACACCCCTGTCGCAGCAATGGGGGTATAGCTCAGTGGTAGAGCGCTCCCTTAGCATGGGAGAGGGCTGGGGTTCAATTCCCCATACCTCCAAAACGTTTTGCGAAATTGATATGGGCTCAAAAAAATAATAGCCACCAGCATGTAGTGAAGTGTGGATTTGTAGAGAAGTTTAACTATTTTATGATACATTTTTATTTTATGATATTTTATGATGAAGTACGCTGCTGTTATCGATCGATATCCGGAGCCGTTCACTGTGAGACGATAAGGAGGAGCCAAATAAGCCTGTTGGAAGTGCACATAGTCGGTAACTCACGGATTTCTTGGATTTCGCTACATGATGGTGACAAATGGATCGACCGGGAGCAAGTATGCAAATGAACGCGAGAAGTTCGAGAACGTTCGACGGTAGACGCAAGGTGGTCCATAAGGCTCACGCGTTCGAGGATGGATCAAGGCCGCATACATACTATATCGGATAAGAAGACGGGTGTCTGGAGATGTGACTGGATTACTCTCTCCGCATATGCTGTGATGCCAACAGTGTCTGGAGAAAGTGAAGCCCCGCAAATCGAATACGAACAGTTCCAAACCGTAGCTGTACTATTTCATTGTTCGATTTGTGTGCATGTCATACCAACTTATGAATAAACTATTCTATTTAGTGTGCCCGTCGGGCGGGCCTGCAGACAGCGGTCTGCCGATCCTCTGCGATCCCTCTGCCGAGAACGACATCGAGGAGCAGTGTCCGTCCAACTACAACTGCCTCGCCAGCTCCACCGACTTCACACGGTAACAGAACGATTCACAGTAAAACAAAACTTTTTTTTTAGCGACGCCTCGCAGCCCGCCTATCTCTGCTGCAAGCAGTGAGCGGCTCCCTACATCATCTCAACCCAGCTTTATCTTACGAGTACTAGAAGCGATAAAACTGCAAACCATTACCCAATAAACATATCAAATCTGTGTTTGCCTTATTGTTATGAAAAATGAAAGGTTGAAAGGGATGAATGAACTAACTCTTCTCTGACGACGGGATACCAGAATGAGACGCGGCCTCCTATGGTGAGCCGTGTGGCTGCCAGATCACACAGGTCGCTGAACACAGACCCCAGCTGGTACACCTGCTTCTCCGGAAAGTGGATGTAGCTGAAAACGGGAAATCAGGGCACGGTTTCCACTACAGTATCACAACCAATCTGCACTGTACAAACGAATAACCCGAACCCGAACACAACGTTGCTGCACTCACTCCTCTCCTGGTTCGGCGCCGGGCAGTGTCCAGTGCTCCTTGCGCTCCTTCGGACCCACCTTCCGGCCCTTCTCGCGGAAACCGTACGGGGCTAAAACGACTAGCCATGTTCTCCATAAAATATGTAGCAAATGACGGGTATCTTGGAACTCCATCAGTTGCCGTTAATCTCCATTTGGTTTGCGTTAGCTGACAAACTACGTAATACATCACGTCGTATGAAAGGAAATCTCGCTAATTGCTTATTGTGAACCATTCTTTTTGCAACACTCACGATCCGCGACGATGGCGTCGATGAATGTCCTGTGCGGCCAGATGGCGTGTCGACTCGCATCCGCAATCATCACACCCAGGAAACGATCCGCCGTGCCTCCACACACAACAACATTCTCTTCCCCTTATTCCCACACCTACCGTACTGCTCAAAATTCGCCCGAATCGACTGCTCATCCGTCAGCATACCCTCACCCACACGGGAAGACTTGCCTGAACGATACAGTAACCCACCATACCGCTACCGCAACCCACCCATGCCCCTCGCGATCTGGTAGTTGATCTCGGCGCCCATCACCAGGCCGCCAAACTCGGCCGCCGGGAGGATGAGACCGCCTGGTAGAAATCGATAAACCGATCGATAAAAAGATAAACCAATACACTCACCAGTGCCGCAGAATGGGTCCATCACCACGGCGCCCGGGCGGACACACGCAATGTTCGACTGAAAAGAAAACGCACACTCAAACCGTTGATAACATGTTTCACTGCAGCCGCACATCATAACATGGCGAACGGCGGCAATGCGCCTGTCACGCTCTTATGTAAGCTCTGAACACAACAAAAGACGCACTCACCTGAATGAATGCCAGTTCGGGGTCCATGGTGGTGTTGCCGATGTACTTGCGCGTCTTCAGAGAGTACTCCACCTTGTACTTGAACGCGCCGTGGCCAACCTGAAACAACAACACAAAATACAGTCTTCCTATCATTTATCAGCATCTTTTCACTCACAGTTACACTTCTTTGTAACCCATGCTCTCACCATCCCGTATCTCTTACATCCCCGAAGCACTCTCTTACAGCATGCCTACTCGACTCGCACCTCAATTGACCTACTACCCCGTCCCGCTTTCTCCCATCACCCACATATCCCGCGGTCATTCCCAGGCGGCGAATTTAGACAATCCAATCGCACTTGTATTAAAACATATGCCAGTGGCACTGAACTCATTATCCTCGAGTACGCAGATCCCTTGAAAAGGTGATCGGAGAAGGGATCCACTCCAATCCTCCACCATGTCCTCCCTGCACTACTGTGATGTGAACGAGTTCTCTCCGTTCGGCCCGGTCGCCCATCGTTCCCCTACCACGCACGACACTCACTATGCGACTCCTGCCTATGGATACCCCAGCTCTGCCCATCTCCTCCACCATCCCACCCACTCCTCTACTACTTCTCGTCACACCCACCAGGCCCCGTACCTCCGTCCTTCCACCACCATTGCCAAGAAGACTCGCGTCCAGGTATGTCATCCCCCTTCCACCTTTTCCATTCTCACCCTCTCATTCCAGTCGCAGCCCCCTGTGAAGACCTCCAAGCCGGTGCGTCCTCGCTACGCAGTGGCTCTGTGTGCACGCAAGAGGGAGGAGGAGAGTGTGCCCAACCCGTTCCTCGCCTATGCGCCCATCGTCGAGAAGGCTCTTCGGGAGGGTCGCACAGTGCGGGAGACGCTCGCCTCCTGCTCGCCTCCCTCCCTCTCCTCCTGCTCGCCTCCTTCCACCACCTCCTCTTCTCCCACACACGTCCCCAACCCCTTCTATGACATCGCCCAGCAGATCGCAAAACAGCGAAGTCAGCAGTAGACCTCTATTCCATTCTAGTCAATACCGGTGAAACGATCGCTTACACAAATTTGATTGTGACTAATAAAGAAATTCAATGAATTCATTCACAATGTCTTTAAAAGAGATGGGAATCCACTAATGTAAAATATGAGTAAACTGCTGACCAGCTCTCCCAGGTAGCACCGCTCGGCCTTCTCGGCCCTCTCTCCCGCGTACAACTCAATGTACGTGAACTCGTGGGCGGGCTGCTGGAGGTCGACCGAGGGGAGGCTGAGCGGGATGTGGCCGGCGAATTCCTGCAAAGACCATTCACAAATTACCAATATCATATTATCATATAGTACAATTATCAGTTTCGACTCCTATTCCACTGCACATAGTGGACGGTCGTGTGTCCAAACCATTTGTCAGTCCCTCTTCGCCCCACCCACCCTGCATATGTTCTGTCCATACAGTCCCTTCTTCCTGCCCACTGGACGCACTCGCACCGCGAATGTCGTGTCCGCGCGCTCGTACGGAGCGAACAACTGCAAGAGACATCTATCTCTCCCCCCCTCTCTCTCTCCTCTCTCCAATAGCTCTCTCCCCCTCCCTCCCTCCCCTCCCTCACCTCCTTGCCCGTCTCCTTCAGTGCTGCCACCATCGCGTCGTAGCAAGGCTCACTCAAACACACATTTACACAATGGAATATGTCATACATCACAATCACAAGCCAACGTAACCACTATATACGTTTCATCGTTCTTATACACAAAGTCAGACATAACAACAACCAATAGCTCACATTGCCGCGTTCTATGCTATCATATCATCCAAGTGTCTCACCTGTACATGAACCTATATGCCGACTTGAGTAGAATGGATCGGGAGAGGATCTGTCGCAGCGGGGTCTCCGAGGGAAAGTCCACCACGAAGATGTGCTCCTGCAATACATAAGCTCATTCCAAAACAGACTGATTCATGGTCATGTATTGCAATCTGTCGTAAATCGATATTATCAACAATTACCAACAATAGAGTGGAGGGGGAGTGACTCAGTGGGAGGGTCTATCCCACCGGCCGCGAACCCCATCCTGGTAAGTGGTAGTGGTATGAAAGGTTTCCTACCCCCGCATATGCTGTTCTAATCCCTCCCCCTCCCCTGTCTGGGGGCAGGAAAACCCTTGGTCTAATGCAGGTTAATGGGTCGAAACAGGACACTGTTTCTAGTATCTACGTGGTTACAAGTGGTTACGTTATGATTGTCATACGTGTTCTCTCTTTCTGATTATTACTCTTTCTTCACTGTCTGCGCATCGTCTGGTCAAGGATCGAGTAGCTTCAGAACCCTGTCGAAACTCCTCTTTGTTCTGTACCACGCTTCACAAAACATATTGTATCGCTACCATAACTATGTATATATATATATATATATATATATAATAGTATTCTTCGAAATATGTTTCGCGAAATGAAGATAATACGAGAGTTTGACATTTCTTTTAATAATGTCAAGAACATATTCATTTCGCATACAAAAAAACGAAATACAATCAAAACCTGCACACCCGAAGACGTCACACACAGTCCCCGTCTCACCTCCGCATTGATGAGTCCGAAGTCGAAGTGGATGTCGAACACCCTGCAGATCCCCTTGAACTCGGCCAGACGGAAGTCCGTGTGCTGCTGCGAAAACAGAAGGATGAACTTCATCCTGCAACACTCCACTCCTCGACAGTCGTTCCCCTTCCTCACCCAGATATCGAATCGTTGTAACAACTTTCTTCACTTCCATTCACAAAACTAACAAAATCACGATTCAAAACAAATATATTTATACACTCTCATCTCAAAATGACGGTGGGACACTACACTATATCTCGGTCGGTATTGGCTGCTGGATGGAAGGGGCTCAGAGTCCGGCCTGGAGTCCGAATCCGGGCTTGGGAGGGGCCTCGGTGAGCGAGGTGAGACCGCCAAGGGGCTCGCACGCAAGACGGCCAGAGCTGCAATGGATACAGACCATGAGTGTCCCTATGGTAGCATGGACATACCGGGGTCCGGGCTGCGGCCTCTTGCCCGCCTGGAAGTCGTCGATGATCTCGATCATGTCCTTGGGCGTCAGGTCCTCGTAGTAGTCGTCGTTGATCTGAACGGGGACCCTCACCCTGTCCCTCCTTCCTTCCTTCCCCCTCCCCTCTCCACTCACCTGCACCATGGGGGCGTTGACGCACGCGCCGAGGCACTCCACCTCAGCCAGAGTGAACAGACCGTCCTTCGTCGTCTCTCCAACGTCGATGCCTGCAACGCAACACACTTCACTTCAACTAATCAAAATATGCTGCAAATACACAACGGAAGAAGAAGAACTACGTGATCATTCAATTGTCCTTTAGCTGACGCCTTAGAACGCTACGTAAACATAAAAACTTGTGATGCAGGGGCACGTACCGAGCTTCTTCTCGATCGTCTCGGTGATTGTCTCGGCTCCGCGCAGCATGCACGGCGTCGTGGCGCACACCTGAAGGACACACACATGAGTATCATCTCTCCCCTTCCTTCTCTCCCTACCTGGAGAAAGTACTTGCCGACCGGCTGGCGGTTGTACATCGTGTAGAACGTGGCCACCTCGTACACACGCATGCGCGGCACCTCTGCAACACAACAACACATACTACATAGCATACAATCATCACCAATACGCTACACCTCTCGCTTAACTCTCTACACACCATACCACAACAATATGACATTCCTATGCTCAAAAAATTAACCCGCTTTAAAATACGCTTCACCATCAGAATTACCGAAACTGTACTGAACATGGATAATTAGTTCTCTCTATTTGGTATATTTCGAATACACATGGACTGACCGAGCACCCTGGCGACCTCGTGCATGGCAGAGATGGGGAGCCAGCCGTACTGACGCTGCGCCAGGTCGAGGACGGGGAGGAGGGCGCCCGCCTGGAGACGAGACGTGTCAGCACCCTTCCCCTCCCTCCCCGCCTACCTTGTGTCCCTCGGGGAAGTTGTTGATGAGCGCCTCGACCCTCTTCATGTTCTCGGGGGTGAACTCGAACTTGATCTTCAGGTTGTTCACGTCAGTGTCGCGGTGCACCGCCAGACCCGTGCCTGAATACACAACATTATTAACTACTCATAATCGATTAAAATATGATTCTAATATAGACAATCCGACATATAAAAAAAACGTAAACTAATGAGTATATCCCCTTTTATGTTATAAAAAACAGACTTCCGAAGCGCTTGGGGACGGCGTTGACCAGCTTGGATCCGAGGCTGAGGGCCGACTTCATCCTGCAACACACATACGAGTGTGTGATGAAAGAACGCGGTTCAAGTACAATAGATCAGAGATATCATATCGGACATTGAACCGAATAGAACAAACACATTTCCCTCAAATAAAAATAATAGAAATTGTTTATTATTATGAGTAACGAGGAAAGAGATTGTGGCTTGGGCAACGGAATAGTCTTGAAACGAACACACAGATAATCATAAATACAATTCACTCGTAGATTGGGCGACTTGGACGCTAAACGGGAATTCTAGGGGGCAGAATCGCCAGAATGTATCAATGTATAGCAACAACAAGACAACATACACAAGAAAGTGAAAATGAGGAAGGAAAGCGTGTATAACAACGTAAAGCTAGTACGTCTAAATTACAATGAAAACAATTACAATCTCAATAGGGCTCATACTTCAATACTCACATAAACAAACACGTACACAACACAGTCTGAAAACGTCGTAAGAAATACATGAAAGAAGCTCGAAATTAATTACTCCACACCACTGTCATCAGAAGAAGGGTCCAACTGAAAACATGAATCTTGACCTATTCCACTTATGATTGAAATCCAAACCCCGCACTCACCTCGTCCTCCTCCTCCTCCTCTTCTTCTACCTGTTCCTCCTCATCTTCCTCTTCCTCCTCTCGTCCAGGCAGGGCTCTCACTCCATCCACCTGCGCGCGGTGCTCCAAAAAGTCGCGGAATGAGCACATCAACTCTCCAATCTCACCACCTCGCCTGAACAATCCATATACTCCTCTCCCCCCGCACTCTGCCCGCACCTCATCATGTCGACCGCACTGAGGGGCACCCGGTCGACCGCCTGGCGCACGGCACTCAGGTCTCCCCGTATCGCCCGCCTCACAGCGTCGGCTCCCCCGAGTGCCTCGAGGGACAGGTCTGGCAGCGCGTCAGGCATGTACTCTCTCCTCTCCCCTCTCCCTCCGGCCCCCTCCACGTGGCTCTCCTCCTCCCTCCGCATCCTCCGCCACGTCAGGCCCACCGACTGCGCCAGGTCGACCGCCCTCTCGCGCATCTCCCGGTGGAACTCCTCCGCCGAGATGCCCAGAGTAGACGGGTCGGCCGGGCCGTCGCCCAGCATCTAAACAACATGTTCAAGTACGAGATGTCGAATGAGATGATGAGGAATTTCTTATCAGTATCTGCGCACCTCCATAATCTCCGCCCTGCTGTAGACCACCTCGCCTGCGCGGATCCCTCGCTCGTCCCACTGCCACACTACGTTCCCGTACGCCAGACAAAAGTACACCTGAATACACTTCATTTAAAAAATCTAAATCATTCATTTCATCGTAATAATGAATTGGAAAAAAATTTCTAGATTTCTACGTTTCACACACAAAGCATAAATCACTTAACGAATTGGAAACAATTCAAACTTCATCGCTGTAAAACAAACTACTTCCATGTCAATCATACTGGTAGCCCACCTCCATGGGGTACATGTGGTTGGTGGAGAGCTGTCGGATGGTGGCGACCCTCTGTCGCAGCTCCCGACCAGACAGACCACACACCACCGGGCCGCTCACTCCAAACTCACTCGACACACTCTCCTCCTGAAAAAAAACGAGATCTATGTTTCACAACACACAGATTATCTGCAATAAAGCAATACCAATAATGTAAGACACTTTCTCGATAAATCATTCTATCCCCCACATACCCTGTTCTTCTCCGCTTTCCTGTACTCGTCCATACGCCATGCCATCAACGACTCGCGAGATATACCACCGTCTAAGATCGGGCGTGTGAAAATGAGAAATGCAGATGTGTGTGTGCACTGACCACTGCCAATGGCCTCCCGTAGCTGGCGCACTAACTGCGCGTCTCCCCCTCTTCCTTCTCCTCCCTCTCCCGCCTGCCCGTCCAGCGCCCTCTTGAGAGCGTCCAGCAGAGCCGCCTCGCCCATATCACACCCAATCTAAACACATATAGAAATGAACCACGAGAAAATATGTTCCACCAAAACGATACGTATTGCCAATGGTTGCGTGAATAATTTCAGAAAGTGTCGATCAACTAGGAAAACAGTGGAACAAACCAAACCCACCGGGATCTCGTCCACTGTGTCCGCCTCGTCATCGTCCTCCTCCTCCTTCTGCTTGCACAGCCGCTTCTCTCCTTCACAGTCCTTGGAAGTCGACGGACCAGGCGAGTCCTGGACACGAGATTATCATTGCACCCCATCCAGCCGTCTCCAGCTCACTCACCTCCCTGCCCCTCTCCTCGCTCTGTCTCTGTCGCTTGCGCATCGCAGCCCGCTCCTTCTTGCTGGGCAGTGGTCGATCGGCCAGTCCACTGAACACTCCCGTACCAGACGGCCCCGGCGCATCCGCCTCAGTGGGCGTAGGTTGAGCTTGTTCTTGCTGTGGTATCACTCCCTGCGGCTCTTGACACTGCCACTGTGGGTGCATCGGCATCATCGGCTGTCCATCCTGATACGTCTGCGGGACGAAGCACTGCGGCGGAAAAGGCTGTGGTTGGATGGGATAGGCAGGTGGGCACCAGTGTTGTGGCGGGAGACCAGCTGGCCACTGCCCGATCTGCCTCCGTTCCTCGGGTGGCACCGGCTCGAGCATGTATCCGGGAGGGAGTACAATGTTGGGAGCGCATCCGGGCTGCGCCGGGAAGAACATCTCCTCTCCATTCGAACCGATTACGCTCACGAACTGCTGTTGTGGCGGCAGTTGATGTTGGTACTGCACCTGCTCCATCCTCGCCCGCTCCTCCATCTCCCTACGCTGCCTCTCTTCCATCTCTATCTCCAACTGCTCGGCCGTCTGCAGAAGCCGCTCCTCCTCCAGTCTCTTCTTCTCTCGCTCCTTCTGCATACGCAGCAACAGCGAACTCCTGTAGCCATCCTTCCTCCTCGTCAGATTCAGACCATTGCGCTTCAGCTCCTCGATCTAAATGGAAAGCGTTGACTTGTTGACAAAGAACAAAAAAAGGCAACACTCGCCTTTTCCTTTTTCACTCTTTTCCTGAACTCCATGTCGACTCGCATCTCGTCCTCAGCCAGGGCCACCTCAGACGGGTTGGCATCGGCAGGCAGAGGAGGGTCGAGAGTGAACCCGGCTGAAGACACTCGATCATCCCCTGTCCCCCTCCCTCTTCCCTCCCTCCTCTCACCCATATCCATCCTGTCCACTCGCGGTCTCTCGATGCCCAGCTCGCCAAACACACCCTCGTACGACACATTCATCCGATCCAGCACAGATTGCGCCACTAAAACACACCAAATATAAGATTCAAAGCATCACTAAATCTGATTGTGTCACCAGCATACTAATATAAGATTGACTCCCGTAGACAATTCCCAATCCGCCTGGACTGACTTGTGGCGGCGTGCCTGCCCTGTCCGCAGCTGTCCTGCCCGCACGCATCCATCAGGTGGAGCAGCGCCCGCTTCGCGTCCATCAGCAGCTGCACCTCCCGAGCGTGGTGCTCCGCCGAACGCTCCGCCTCCAACATCACTAAACACAACAACAATCAGGGAGGAACAAGTTTCACGGAAATATATTATTTTCTAACTTATGTTTCATAAACAATTAGCAATCGCAAAAGCAAGCAACAACAAACTGTACTGTCATACTGACTGGTTGCCTTGGCGAGTGACTCTGCGAGCTGGTCGATCCTGCGGCTGTACATGGCACACCGCTCCTTCCACTGACCCTCCCGCACTCCCGCGTAGTACAGAGCCTGCAACACTCACATTGCACGAAACAAACAAATATCTAGCATCATCACTTTATTTCCACTTCCAGTCAGCTGCGCGCTAGTGACTTTGTGCATGCACTGTCGCTTGGCCGGCTCTTCACAATCATTAGAAGACGTTGTTGCAATAACAGGTGACTTGGAGGTAGCCGTGAGAGTGGACTCTTTGAGGGAAGGACACCGCGACTCGGCATCATCAGTGCCCGAACAAGTAGAGTCCGACGCGCACTCCCCGCCGTCACAATCCTTTGGCGATCCGGTCAGATTCGGTTCAGTCGACTCCGGCGTTGGATCACTCATCGCAAGTCGCAAGAGAAACAATTCAACTAGCTCAATATAGCAGTAGCAGCAGCAACTGCAGAGTAGCTGCAGAAGACACACGGCAGACGTGCGCTGGTCCCAGTAGACCAATTTCCTGTGGCGTTAATAAGCAGTGGCAGTGGCACGTTTCTATAGACACAGCCGCATTATCCCGCACACCCACACACGCGTGTCCTCATCATCGCATCACATCTATACTCCATCCCACCTCCCCTCCCCTCTGTGCATTGCCATTTCCCTCCCTTCTCAATAGTCCACTGCGCATTTGTAGTCAACTCTTGTAATCGCCGCCCGCGAGCGAGGGGTGCGTTACTACCCTTTTTGTATCCACACACACACTCACACAGCATCGACCAATTACACACTCATATCGCGTGCAAGCTTTGTTATCTCAGCATCAGCAGCTATTACCCACCACAGCCATCCGCTTCAGGGAATTGCCATTAAAAACCAATTACAATCTAATAGAAACAGTGTAACAGTGACTTCAACATCAATACTCACATTGGATGGCTGCTGGCTAATACTGGTCATGTTTCCAATAGAACCGTATTCGACTCCGTCTCTCAACAAAGAACCGGCGTACTGAGACGGCATCTGGAACAACAAATGTATACACTTTTCTTTCAAAAATTCAAGGTGCTCACTCACCGATCCGGAGCCCGAATCAGCCGTCGCTTGACTGTCTGCCTGTTCGGGTGGCACACAAGACCCTGCCGAGAACGCCCGTCTCACAGTCGCGCGGTGCTGCGCGTACCGGTCATGCAAGTCGATCCTGAAACACACAACATACAACAACTATGTTTCATTAACCAATTGCGTGAAGTGAAAACCTAGAAAAATACTCCACCAAGTTTTCAAGTTCATTCATTCGCTCTACTCACACTCGCACGCGGCTCCTGCTGGGCCGCGGTCGGTTCTGCTCCTCCGATACTGTGTCCGAAGCGCGCCGAGTACGAGAAGTGTACACCACGGCCTGAACATTTGCATTGACTAAGTATCCGGAAAATATGATCAAATCCGAATGACGCACCCTCTCGGTAGACGCAAAACGTGGCCGCTCCACTGGCTCGTCAATGTCTTCTATTGCCTCTCCCATTCCCTTCTTCCCGCTGTCTTCACATGGCGTCAACTCCAGCAACTCAGTCGATTCACAGTCAGACAACCTCAACATGCACAGTTACACCAAAATTAAACAAATTCACAAAACAAATATTATGTTCACGACTGACCCGCTCTTTGCCTTCCGTCTCAGCCGATTGGGTTCTTCGCTTGATCGCAACACAATCACCCACCACTTGTTGCACCTGAATAATACATCCCGTGAAAACTATATTTCACCGTCCACCTCCACATTTGAACAATAAATGCGTAAACTGAACAATGCTTCTTTGTTTACGATACATCATCCATACCCATCACCTACCTCAATCCAGCAGCAATCATGGCAGCTATGATGAGCCAGGGAAGAGCCGGGAGCAGCAGAAATACGACAAAGACACCAGGCAGACGAACATAGTCCACGGAAGGATGGCAGTGAGAAGGGAGCAGTGATCTAAACACACTGGTTCACATCACATGTATCTCTTCGCCGTCCCACCTCTCTCCCCTGTCCGCCCTCTCGTATGGATCGACCAGCAGTGGCTGGTGGCGCGTCTCCAGCCACCACAACGAGTTGGAGTGCACAGAGGCCGCAACAGTGCACCTGCAACACAATACAATACTATACATTATAAAGAAGGACTGAACACGGTATGTCACCATGTTTATGTTCAACTCACTCAACCATCCTTCGCATCTCGTCCCTCTCCCACTCCCTCGACTGCCGAACCAGCAACGGGTGAAGCAGTGCCGCACACAACACACTGGCTGTTGTCACCAGGGTGAGAAGAACTGCAAAACATAGAATTTGAAAATCATACAAAATATCGTTTTAAATGCATCAACGCACCCAATCCGCTCCTCTCGACTTGCTCAGCGTCCGGATGGGGCTGCCTCTCCTGCTCGGCCACAATGCTCCTCTCCTCCTCGTCAACTTCTAAAGGTCGACAGATCATCCACAACATGATCACATCACTCACCGATTCCACTCCTCCCACAGTCCCTCGCTCCTCTTAAGCTGCCGCTCCTCCATGCCACACCTAGCACCAGCAGACACAGCGCCACGCTCGCGCCCACCGGCCACCACGAATACAGTCCCCACATACATACTCCGCTAGCACCGTCGTGTTCAAACTGCAAAGTACAGTGATACGTGGACGATCTACAATTAGCTATGTGCACGCACCTCTGCATGTGCCCAGGTGGCAGTGCTGATGAGTGCGGCTGCGGCGACTCCACTCCCGCCCCACACCGCGTACCACGCAGTCGCACGCACGTCCAACAACACGCCCGCAGAGTACGGCTCGTCATGAGAGCGCGAAGGAGAGCTGAAACTGATTTGAAGTCATTCCGATAAACTCGATCATTGATTGATAAAAATATAAACAATGAACATAAAGTATGTTGTGAAACGTACAAAACCTCTTTTTAGATGATATGTCAACTTGTCGGCTCACCTTCTCCCATCTCTTCCTCCGACTCCCACCACTCGACTGGGCATCTCGGCAAGACGGAAGAAGACGGCAGAAGCCATCCATGCCCACCCAGCCAGCTGAGACCAGTGCAGCAACACACCGCACCACAGACACCTAGGAACCAACGTGTTATCACATCCCTCCACTTGTAGACGCACCACTCGCTCCACTGCTCTCCTCCCTTGCCCGACTCTCCTCCTCCTCCACACTCGACTGCACTCCACAAGCCCCTTCCCGCATTCGCCGCCGTCCACACTCCATAGTAGATCACAGCGGAAAACACTCCATTCCCAATCGACATCACAAACAGCGAGCGATGGAAGGACGGGTGCTGCACCAGATACATCTGAAACGTCACGTAACATTTTTTTGAATCAGACGAAAACTCACAAAGACTATCAGGCAAACCACAGCGACACAGCCAGCAAAGACGGCGCGAGCGACGCGAAACGCCAACTCGGCATGGTCAGACGGAAGAAGAGCGTTTCTGAAAACACCGTTGAAAATTTGTTCCCATAAACAATTATGAGTGCATGTAACAACATCAATATGCACATGGGCACGCATAAAAATGGTGCCATCCCGTCCTAACCTACGAGCGACACGTGCGAAAATACAAAAAGGCTCACCTGCATGGCAGATAGCACTCGTCGACGACCCAGGCGCTGCTCTTCCTGCCGGCGACCGCGCGCCCTCTCCGCACACTCCCCGCCCCCTGGCCCTCCCCTCCCACAAGGGGCCACATGCACTGACGACGAGCAGACAGCGACGGCTTCTTGTCGTACATCTTCTGAAACATCAGAGAATAGTCAAGTTGGATATGCGCCCGATCAAATAGACCAAAATGCAGTAATCAAACAAATTTTCAAATAAAAAATACTTACCTCGCAGTGCATATGGGTGAAGAGGAGGCGTCTCTCGGTGGCGCTGCCGTTGATGCGGTCCAGGTCCACCTCCAGGCCGTCCGCGTCCGTGTCCCCACAGTCGAACACACCATGCAGCAGAGAACGATCCAGCATACTAAACAATTTAGAATTGCAATTGCAATTGCAAACAACTGTTACTCACGGGCAGTCTTGCAATGCAGTGAGACAGACACCGTCGCGAAACCGCTGCCACAGCTCCACCGTACCGTTCTGAACATCATTAGCTCATGTTGAAAAAGTCAAGCATAAGCAATAAGCAATAACTGAATACTCACCAGAATCACGCCGCCTCTCCTCTCTGTGTAGAGGCGCACAGTGCACGGCCGGTACCACGCCGCGCAGAGCAGGGGACCGAGACGAGACCAGCATCTGAACACATGTACATGATCCAGTCTGATAAGATGTAGTTCACTTTGGAAACGACGAGAGCGCCTCGAGATGGGCGGGCAAGTCGCCGTGGCGGTCGTGCACGTACGGGTAGTCGATGGGCTGACCGAAGCACGTCGTGTTCGGATCCGGCTTGCGACAGAAGCCTGAACACGTACATTCAAGAACTGAACTGGCAACTCACCGGTCCTTCCCCTGTGCTGGTCGCGGCACTCGAGACGGCACGCCCAGTCAGAAGGGTCGCAGCGCTGCCGCAACGCTCGTGTCAACTGAAGTTCGATATTTGTACATAAGAAACTATTTCAGAAAAATAACTCACTTCTGTTCTTGCAGTGAACTGACCGGTAGATGTACACATGAATAACAGCAGAATGAGCCACTTTGTGGCGGATAACAGCAAGAATCGTGGAACTAACATGTCGCTCATAGCGCACACGACGTCGTACGTCACATAACTAGGAAGGCACCGGCTGAAATAATAATAAGTACGTGAAATTTGCAAAATCGCGAAGAATCCCGATTGTAGCGAAGTTAAAGTCAATTAAAACAGAGGTTTGTAAAGATAGATTTGTAGAATCATGTAAAGCTGAATCTTATGAACTGAACAGGCCGGATACATAGCATTTCGATAAATAAACACCAACTTTACAAGAAAAAAACAACAAAAACAACAAAAATCGGCGACAAAACTACTGGCGCGTCAGCAACAACGCTCGTCGCGCGTCAGTATGTGTTCACTATCTGCGCATGAGTAATTGGGCGCGAAATAATTTCTTTTTGAATCGTTTTGAAAAAAATACACCAACGAATTACATACGACACGATTCAACATTTTATTTGTGCATTAAACTTGTTATAGAGAGGTCTTGTTGTAGAGAGTATAAATATAGACCAGCTCGAATGCTGCTAATTTAGAAACAGAATTATAACAGCAACTCAAACTAAACTTCTAAAACACATATTTTGACAAAGGAAGTAATTTGACAATGCTATTTTCAGATCGATCCGAATGTATAGTCTCGGTAATGATAAATGAACAATGTTGCCCCCTCGTCTCATTGTATGTCCATTGGCGTCATCGTCACGATCACGTTGGTCTTCAATGTGTTCTCAATATCTATTTGTTTTCTCAATCAATTATTATTTTGCTTGAGCATAGAACTTCTTGGAAAATCTCGATTATACGAATCTTGACTCAGGTGTTGACAATAGATCGATTAATAGTTAATCCAAGTGCGCGGCGCGGCAACTCCAGTAACCATTTCTATCCAGAAATGCGGGATGCAACCGCTCGAGAGAAGATATGTTAATTCAGTCTACGAGTTTGCGATATCTTTTCCACATAGTGCCAATAGTGATGCAATCCACGGTCTAGTAGCATAGCTGACTTGTCAGCTTTGAAAATACCCGACTCGGAGCATATCTCCGTTGATGTATTGAAATGTGTTGAAAAGCTCCGTTGAAAGGTGAATACATCTCAAATAATAATAAAAACGATGAAAAGAGATGTTCAGCCTATGAATCGCAAAACAAAAGTTCTCGAGATCAACGATCAACGATAATTTATTACTTGAACATTTCAGAACTATATTTCAGCCAATGAAGCAGCACCTCATCCAGACGGCCGATGGTATCGAAAATGCGGGATGCACCTGACTGCAAGACTCGTGTTTACATCTTTGATTCGCTGTACGGTACGTTGGTGAAAGTTTTGTTAAAATGAAAACAACAGGTTGGTTCTGATATTTCTCTAACAACGCTGATCTAATGTCTCTTGTGAAAAGAGAGGAGCACATTTTCGAGGGAGCTTACTCAGAGTTCTGAGTCGAGATTGACGTCTACTCGTACTCGTAGGTATATAATGGGACAAGAAACACTACCGACAAAGATAATCGTTTAGGTTCTTTTATTATTATCAACAAATATTTAAACCTCACTGTAAATATTTTGTGCGCAAATGTGTGTTAGTGTGTTTTCCCAAAATCTGCAGAATCAAAAATCTCTGTTCATTTTTCTTGTATTTTTGTATTTTTCTTCTCATTGTTATGTTACGTTTTATTTAATGCTACTAAACTGTTCTCAAGTCCAATGTGAGTATTTCTTTATGGAGTGGTTCGTCTATGAACATGTATTAAAGTTGTAAACTGCCGTTAATTCTGAGGACCAATTTGTAATTGGCCTAATCCTTGTTGTGTGCCTTGCGAATTGGTGTGGCAGGAGTGTGCTGCAAGCTGGCAGCTGTTCCCCGCTCGCTGCGTTTTATCGACCGCACCCTCTGGCGACCTCACTCCCCCTCTCTCACTACGCACAAGCCTTATCCCGGCTTCACCGCAAAGTGGGCATGCTCAACGTTATTTGCGCTATTCAACATTGTATATTGTTTATGAAGATCCTACGTTCTCATCAGCTAAATGCTGCTAGGTGAATATGGAAGTTGTTCCCGCGACTTCTATTCGTCGTGTGCGGGAATCGATGCGAATGAGTGTGGGCCAGGCGCGTCTTTCTTGCCAGCTTCTGACGATGCGACGTGTTTGTATATTGGCCACTCTGGTACTCTCGAAGCAGTGGTGCTGGCAGTTGTGTTGTCTCCGCGGCTATCGATCGTTGTACGTTTTGTTGTTTGCATCTGGGCGCTCTCGAATCCGTTTCGCATTGTTTAGCGTGGGCATGCGGGCGTTGCCAGCTTGAACGAAGCTCCTCTGCGCGGCTCTCGCCCAATTCACTCTGCCCACTGCCGCGAGTCTCCGGGCTCTATCGATCCACTCGCCGCCGCTTTTGATTCCGGCGCCGATTCATCTGCATGCGTCACGCCCTCGCACCAGCCAAATTGCTTTCACCTTTCACCATGTTTCCACCTATGCCTGCTACCTGGGTGCGCAGCCGCAGTGCCCTGGCAACCCGATACTCTGTTTGAGCAGGGCACGGGGGTGATGTCTCTCCTCTGCTTCTCTCCCCCCTTGTCTCGCGCACTCATTTGTCCGCTCAGCGCCCCTCGAAAGCAACACGGTACTGTGTGCTTTGCGGATATGTGAACCTCCGCCTCTCGTCTCTCAGGCAGCTCTGTTTATACGCGCCCCGCTTCTTCCCCACACCACCACTCACTCACTCTGCCCCAGCCCGAAGTAAGCTGATTGCGAATGCATTACTTGCGTCTCGCGTCCCTTCCAACGCATCTCGAGTTGCAGATGAGGCTTCTTGATGCATTCATGTGTTCGTTTTCGATGTTGTGATATTCACCACCACCACTCGCAATCGATCGATGGGCGTTGACTCGCGCAGAGCCGTCGCCCCTTTCGCTCCCAGGCTCCCACGCTTTTCCCTGCTCCTCACTCCGGACATTTCAAAGACACACTCGCTCTCTCTCTCTCTCTCTCTCTCTCTCTCTCTCTCTCGCTCACCCCTGTGTCTGCATCTCTATTTTTCTCCTTCCACTCTCACCCACCCGCGTGTTGAATGTTTCGCTTTCGTTCCATTGAAATGCCGTTGAGTTTTAGCGTCTGTCGCAGATTGTAGATATGTCTGGTGCCATTTGCAACTCTCCGCGATTTGTTCCCATTCACCCCCTTGTTTTCGATGATTTATTGATTGCTTTGAGGTGCAAGGATGGTCGATCTCAAGCAGCAGCTGGATACCATTGACTACTTTGGTGTCATCGCCGTCTGGCTTTGCTTCTTCTCCGTGGTACGTAGAATCAATATTTGTACATTTACATGTATCGGTAAATCTGTACGGTAAGTTTAATGTTTAAACAATATTATTCTCACACAATGCTCAAGAAATTACGGGGTTTCGACAGTCACAATGCGACATGAATTCTTCTTTTATTCATGTCGGGAATTGTGTTGATACGTCTTTTCTGTAGGTGTTCATCATCTCGGTGACGTGCATTCTGTGGTGCTGCGTCAGCAAGGACGACGACACCACCGTCTTCGCCAAGGTAAGAGTTTATAACTTTTATTGTACTAATTTGTATTTACAAACGTTTTTACAAAACTTACATTGTGATTTCAGTGGGGCATGGGCCCGAAGCCGAGGAGCGGCGCCCAAAAGTACGCGGCTCAGCAGGCCAAGGCCGAGTGAACGTAGGAGGGGAGACGGGATAGGGGGGGATTCTCGAACACTGATGTTTATTTTATGCGTTCTTTAATAATTTAATCAGTTTTCGAGGATCCGGCAGCTTGTAACTTGTAATTATGACGCTTTGTCTTTCGGGGTTTGATGTGTGATTCATTTGTGTGTTCAGGCCGCTCACCGCGTGATTGCCTCGCCCTGCTCACTACTACCGTATATGACCGTAATTTCGCCTACCGTATTCAGCTGGTGGGTACGGTGTGCCTAGGATACTGTACCCTCTAGCGAGTCGTCAATTCTAGTGGCCATCGATTTACTTCCACATTGTCTCATGTTTTGTTTGTGTTTTGAAGATTTTTGAAATCCGTATTCACAGATTGTTTATGTTCGTAGATCATCCCCCGAAGAGAGTATCTCTGTAGATTATAGAGTATGATATTATCATTCCGTAGAATATTACAACGCAATCCGTACTTTATTGCAGATAAACACGATTTGTGTAAAACTGGTTTGTCTATAAGAAGTCCTGCATAGCGTGGGTGGCGCAAATAATCGAATACTGAACGATGGAAATCTTTGCGGCCACAGTCCTTCCGGCCTCTGCCTTTACAGTCACATTGGACGAATCGTAGTCGTCTAGCTGAAATGAGTAAATGAGCCAGCGATCAATTTATACGCGATACCGCATCGTAGACTGCGGCGAAGACGCGTCCCGCGTAGCTGTTCCTATCAGAGACGGAGAAGAGCACGTGTCTCTTCTGAGGAGCCGTGTCCATACCGCGCGGATCGATCAGACACCGGTCCACCCTGAATGGAAGGAATGCAAGGTGCACTTTGATTGTTTCATGATCTCCACCCACTGCATGAGTCTGTCGTTGAACCACTCGCTGCTGGGCGTCTTCCCATTCCACGCCGCGATCTTCTGCTCGAATGCCACCGCAGAGTCGTGCAAGTCCTGTGAAAATTTTCAGTTCGCATCGTGGTTCCGGATAATTTTTTGAACTTAAAATTGGAACTTATGGATGTGTTCTCTCACCTCGATGTTTTCCTCGAAGAACGCGAGCTGTGTGATTGCCGGTGCGAGTTCGGGATCGTTCTAAAAAATGGGTGTGGACCGAAAAAGAAGTTTGCTTACCTTGACTTTGTCGACAGTCTTCTTCAGCTCAGGCAGGTACTCTGTCTGGAGGGAGCGGGCGAGTTGACTGGGCCTGACAGGCAGGATGCGGGGGTCGGACAGACGGAGGGCCAAGGCCGACCAGAAACGGGCAGTCGCCATGTGCACCTGGATCACAGAGAGTGAGAATGAGAGAGAGAAAGAAAGAAAGAGAGAGTGAGAGAGAGGGAGAGAGAGAGAGGGGGGAGAGGGAGAAAGAGACTGACGGAGAACTTGGCGTCGTCCATGAGGTGTTCGTTGAGGAACGGCGTCTCGTACATGGAGTGATAGAGTGGGTAGGTGTGAGTGAGGGAGGTCGTGTTGCGGAACACAAAGTTCACGACGGGAACGCCGAGGTAGTTCTGCAAGAATGTTTTTTTTTGTTGTTGAAAGAATAACATATTTATCTGCTACAGTTTTGAAATAAGATGATATTATTTTGTTACAATGAACAAATAAGGTAAACTGATTCCACTACAGATTCAGATAGAGTGTACCTGGAATGGTGAGTGATCGGAGCTGGCTGCTGGCACAGGCATGTCCGGTCGGCCATCCCTGTGCGGGAACGCAGCCATCCACGTGTCATACGCGGACAGGCGACCGGCCGCTCTCTCTGACTCCACCTGCAAGGAGTGACTGCATGGTGAGAAGTGCAGTCAACAATACAACTGCCCTGAGAGGCGCACTGCACAATGTACGATTGCACAGATCGTATTGTGTCAATCTACAAGGAGAAGACCCTACCGGGTTGGGCACGTCTCTGGCGGCGTCGATGACCACGTCGAACATGGTGGGCGTGGTGTCGACGAAGAGAGACATGTTGCCCTGCAATCCAATTGACTGGCATGCAACCAGTAACAGTTAACGCTTAAGGATAACGTTTACATCGCCAATAAAAAAAGGTCAGCAGATTTTGTATATCATTTCTTGTCCCTCCTGCCTAGTACCTGTAGGCAGTCCATGTTGACATATGCCACTGCCCTCTGCTGCAGCTGCGCCGTGAACTCCTCGCAGAACTCGGTCGAGCCCATCAGACCGTACTCCTCCGCGTCCCAAGCGGCGAACACGATCGTCCTGCAAGTGATCAAGTTTTTTTTTTCATTTTGTTGAAAATGACCGTATACTTCGAGCTTCTGCGAGAATCCAAGCGATTGATTATCGAAGCACATTTCGCAGATAGTGATTCATGCATACAATGAAACGTATCGATACGGATGCACTCACCTCTCGGGTCTCCAGCCGGTCTCGTTGGCAGTCTGCATCATGGCTCGGGCGACTTCTGCCAGCGCGGCTGTGCCAGAGTTCGGGTCGACGGATCTGAAGAGGAGAGACACTGCATGCATCTCTATCGATACTAATGGGAGCGACAAATCCGAAACGATTTCGATTCGTTCATGTTCCCCTATTCTGCAAACATAGTGATAGGATGACTCGCCACTCACCCGTACACCCACGCGTCGTAGTGATTGCCGAGGATCACGTAGCGGTCAGGGTACGTCGCGCCGCGGATGTACCTGAACAGGGAAGAGCTCATCACTAGCTCCATGTTTGCGCTTTATCCCGTCCTACCCCGTCCATGCCAAGTTTCATATTCATATTATTACATCCATGTTTCATATATCTGTGTGAAGGATTGTTCGCAAAAGAAGTCGCGGCAGGTATAAATGGGGTTTCAATGATACCATGCACACTCACCCAATGACGTTTCTGATCGGCCTCTCCTCGTTCTTCGAGTGCACCTCCACACGCACTTGCGCGCCGTTCAACATGCCCGCACCCACGCGGTACGTCACCTGCACATCTCTCTCTCTCCCCCCCTCTCTCTCCTCTCTCTCTCTCTCCTCTCTCTCTCTCTCTCTCACATTGATGCCTCCCTGCCACTGATGTGGAGCCTCCTCTCCTCCCATCCTCGACAGCAGTTCGTAGGCGGTCGAGTAAGAGATGGGAACGGCCGGGATCTGATGGTGAAAGTAGCGATGTCTGTTCACAGTTCCACCGTACCTTTGGAATGAGACCATCGTCAACGGCTTGCTGCTCCGTTCTGGTCTGAAAAAGAGTTGTTTGTTTAAAAGCACAGTGGTAGTAGCTGGCTGACCTGGAATATGTCTGCCCTGGCGGGGTAGAGTGGTGTGAGTGGGTCGCCGTGCTGGTGCATGATACTCCCCCGCTGCACACCCTCCTCCGGCATCCACACTGTCGACGGGTACTGCTGCGCTACAAAGACATTCAAAACTACACAATCATAACCAGTTCAGGCTCAGGCAGGTTCATATAAATTAACAGACATTGTACAACCGTGAAGTACAGGTATAAAAGTACAGGTAAAAAAGTAATTGATATTCAAGCATACCCTTTCCGATTCCGTCGACGGCCACTTCAGCCGGATCGGAGAATAGGATGGCGGCGGAGCAGCCACGCAGCTGGGCAGCGCGCACCTAGGGAGAGACGAGTTCGCAGACTGTGAGGTGAATCGAAGCAAGTCAGAGAATCTTGCGGGATGCGCGTGAAACGAGAGTGGTTAGACTATACCTGACCCACCCACCTTGTCGCCCCTGAACCCAGTGCCGTACCGCATCAGAGCGATCCTTCCCTGAACACACACACACCATGTATCAGTGCATTCATGGTTCCATACCGTCACAGTGACGCCCATCTTGGCTAGCCGGTCGAAGTCGGCGTCGGTGCCCGACCCCGCGTAGACAATGTCCCCGGTCACGTCACCCGGAGGAGAGTACGCAAGCCACTGGATGCCCGCGTCTGAAACAGTCTTGGTAGCGTGCTATCGTGAAATTCTGTGAAATGTGCTGTGAAATGTAGGGATAATTTACAACATTCCACTTTCCAACACGTGTTCGTTATCGCGCCATTGGCGATTGGCAGATATCTTGGTTTCTCTTCTTATCAATGCTTAATGCAAGAGGATTAGTAAAAGAGCTGCTGCTGTTTTGGAAGTCCCAATGAGGAGAGTGGACGACTAGTTCGGGAATCCATAACATCGTATTGCAATGCGTTCACTACAGTGATGGAGAAAACAAAAAAAAAACAACAAAAAAACCGAGCTTTCTGTCCCCAAAATTCATTTACAATTTTCACCATACAAGGAAACCATGAAGAGTCCTCACCAGGAGCCTGTTCACTGGCGAGCAACGCGGGGCTGACGCCAGCACTACGGAACACCTCCCGTCCAGACTGCGAGATGGAGACGTGGTTCGGATCGGCCATAGAAGGGTAGTTGAGGAGGACGTTGTAGTTGAGGAGATGCACGTCTGGAAGAGAGTGAATGAGAGTGAAAGAGAGAAGGAGAGAAAGAGATGAGAAAGGAGAAATAAAAGAGAGAAAGAGAAAGAGAAAGAAAGAGAGAGAGAGAGAGAGAGAGAGAGAGAGAGAGAGAGAGAGAGAGAGAGAGACTGACCCTCTAGCCCTGCGGCCTTCCACTCTTCCACTATCATGTCCGCCACTCGAGCATTGGCCGGAGTGCCCGCTTGATGCGGCGCGGCAGTGACACGGCGAAGGATCTGAACGGGAGAATCTCTCTCTCCTTTCTCTCTCCCTCCTCTCTCTCCCCCTCTCTCTCCATCTCTCTTTTCCTCCCGCCCTCTCTCTCCCTCTCTCCCTCTCGCTCCCTCTCTTCCTCTCGCTCCCTCTCTCCCTCTCTCTCCCTTAATCTGTCTCCCTCCCCACCCTCTTGATGTTCTCCCCGTCCACACTGCCCATCACATGCTTGCTGGCCGCTGCCCTCTTGTCGTCGCATCTGAATGGGTACACTCGCTGCCACGTGAATCCGAGAGAATCCGAGCCCTGCAGAAGAACGATTGATTCTCTGTTCACAACTGTTTTCCTATTTCCTATATCATTTATAACTTTGCACAGCGTTGACATACGTTTCACGCACTGCATGTAAAATGAAACACAATACGGGTTCAATGTGCAGAGTGAAGTGATCGAGTGAAGTATAGGCCATTCCCCCCTTTCAGCGTACGGCAATATCGCTGGCTCGCCAGACAGACGAGAATTTTATGCAAATTTGCCCCGATTGTATGTATTTGTGCTCAAACATGGTAAAAATGACGAAAATCGAAAAATCGAGCACTAGAGATCTCTGAGCATTCTATCTGGGCATCTTCTCCAGAAAACTGGGCGCTGTGCGATAAGTTTGAAGAGAGTAATTAAGTTTCGGAGCTTTCCCATTGGAAATCGAGTCAAAATTAAGGTTTTTGTACTCTAATTAGAAAACGGACGCGAAAATCAAAAATCGAACACTAGAGATCGATGAGAACTACTGATACCCATCACATATCAAAATTTTGTGAAGATTGCTTAATTCTGAAAGGAGTAACTAACTTTAGAAAATGGAGAACTCTGCTTCATTAGACTTGCAAATGACCCTCATTTTCCTAAAAAGAGACCGCCAAGCGCGCGAGTTGCGCGGCCGAATGGTCTCGCACGGGCCGATAACGGTCAATTGATGCCTCAAATGCTGTTTAGTAAACATTCGGCGAAATGACTGCCGTACGATGAACGGGGGAGGGGGGTGCCCTATATGTGACCACCGACCGTGACTTGCACGTAGTACTCCATCCCAGGGACACACATGAATGGATACTCGGTTATGAACGGAGCAGAGCAGTGGTACCTGAGAGACACAATTAGTGTGCTCATTCTGTATTATCGCTTGTTGTTGAGCCTGGCTATAGGGAATCAAAATATTGACTAATTACGGTCTCAGTTCTCGTAAACATACATAAATATGTAAATCTTTGATTTCTTACCGCATGATGACGTCGGGTTCGATGATCTTCTTTCCGGTAGATCCCTTGAGATAGGCAACCGAGAAGGGCTGGGTGGGATAGGGAGCCGAGTGGAGGGAGAATGCGAAGAAGGAGGGCACCAGCTGCAAGGGACCTCTCTCTCTCTCTCTCTCTCTCTCTCTCTCTCTCTCTCCCTCTCTCACCTCCACAGGGTTCCTCCCCACTCCCTGTCCGGGAGTAGGCTCAAAGTACTGTACTTTGTCGTTTTGCAGAGAGGGAACGAATCCTCCATCCAGAGAGAACGACGTGGCTGCGTGGATGGAAAGCGAGCAGGCACTGATATGAATAATAATTCTTGTTTACTGTTTGTTCACTTTTTTGTTACCCTTGTCCAGTGGCGGTCATCTGCACGGTGTACTCTCCCGCCGTGACATTACAGTACTCCGAGAACGATTGTGCACCGATCGGGAACTGACCACAAGACACGATCGGCGAGCCTGAAAAAGGTCTCTCTCTCTCTCTCTCTCTCTCTCTCTCTCCCCCTCCCTCTCTCTCTCTCTCTCTTTCGTGTTCTCTCACCATTTGGATCGGTGACTTTGACAGTCGCGTTTCCAGCGATTCCAACAAAGAGATTCGAAACTGTGCTGTCAACGGGGAAAGTGAATTTGTCGGAACAAAGCAGGCTGAAACCCGTCTCGTGTTCAGGAAAACACTAGCAGCGATTACCTGGTGAAGTATGCGATCTGCTCCTGAACTTCCGCATTCGGCGGGTGTTGCAAAATCAGAGAGTTCTTTGAGCAAACGGCTGAAACGTATCGTAACGTATGCTAAACGAACTATGATCTCACGATTTTTGCACTGCGCTCCGGAGTATCCACTGGGACATTCATTTGCGAGTACGGCTCCTATTAAGAAAAATAGAAACCACATGGTCGGCCAGAAGCCGCGACAGTTGGCCAATTACACTGATTATCACTCACTTATCTCTTATCTCTCCGTGAATTAGACTCGTTGAGAGGATTACATAGTAGCCCGGGTTTGATAAAGGAATCGAGCCAGTCTCCGGTTGCCATTAATTATTACTGCGGTTTGGCGCCCGAGATTGTTCTTGCGCATAAAAGAAACCACACAGTTCCTTGATAGTAGTAAACTAGCGGTGTGGGATTGCTATAAAAGCGTCAGTTGGGTGTGAGAAGGCACCATCCAGGCAGCATGAGCTACTTCGTTGGCGTGGCCTCGGCCGGCTCTCTCTGTGTCATCCTCGCCTCCCTCGTCTCCTTCGCTGTCATCGTCAACGACATCCACAGCCTCCAGAATGAGGTGGAGGAGGGTTTGAAGGAGTTCAAGGTGCTCGCCGATGATACCTGGGCGCGTCTGCTCCGCAACCACATGAACCCCACCGGAGACTCGGCCGCTCCGCCTACCTTTGCCACCATCTTCGGAACCAGGAAGGGACGTCAGGCTGGCTACCCCGAGCAGTGCAACTGCGGACCCCAGTCGCGCGGATGCCCTGCTGGACCCCCTGGACCTCCCGGACCTGCTGGAGACAGGGGACACGATGGAGAGAACGGAGACGACGGAAGGCCCGGAGCGCCCGGAATCGTTCTGGCTGTCACCCACGACATGCCCGGAGGATGCATCAAGTGCGACGCGGGAGAGCCCGGAGAGCCCGGACCCGACGGAGAGGCGGGAAGGCCCGGACAGGACGGACGCCCCGGACAGCGCGGATTCCCCGGAGCCCCCGGAGGACGCGGCGAGAACGGACCCGCTGGAGACGCCGGACGCCCCGGACAGCCCGGACACAACGGAAACCCCGGACGTCCCGGAGCTCCCGGAACCGTGGCCACTCCCGGACATCCTGGACGTCCCGGACAGCCCGGACGTCCCGGACCCAAGGGACCGAACGGAAACAACGGAGAGAAGGGCAAGGAGGGAGAGGAGGGACGGCCCGGATTCCCGGGACGCGACGGACATCCCGGACCTGCTGGCCAGCCGGGACAGCCTGGAGAGCCCGGCAAGGACGGAGCGCAGGGCAGCGACGCGGAGTACTGTCCCTGCCCCGGAAGGGAGGCGTTCCGTCACAAGGCCAAGCGCGCCCGCACCCACTAAGCAACCGGTGTACTCATGCTATGATAAACTGCATCATAATATCCATTGTTTATTCAAAATAGACTAACGACAGTGCTTCTCATTTTCACAGACAAGTATTCATCTACAGATTGACAGTTTGTCCAAAAAATGCCGTTCGTTCAGTTTAGCACCACTGGTAAAAGTTGTTGTGTGGTGATCACAAATTACTCATCAATTCACTAAACTGAATGAGACACCTGATCAATATCAGTTCTACTCATGTCATTTGTTATCCCAAGAAAGGCGCGCTGTTGTTACAGCGGCAACCGCGTCTTCCCGATTTCCCCGCTCTTTTTGTGCGCATACCGATCGAATGACGACGATAAACATTTTTCGCCCTTTCGAACTTGTTATATAAATGTGGACACGGTCACGTAGAGAGTAGCCATGTCCAATCTACTGCGAGCGGCATCTGCCGGCTCCATATGTGCCATACTCGCGTCACTCGTCTCCGTCTTCCTCATCCTAAACGACATCCACTCACTGCAAGATGAGTTCGACGACGGCATGAAAGAGTTCAAGGTGCGTGCATCAACTTAAGATTCCACTAACGTCATCTGAAGGTGTACGCGGACGACGCGTGGAAGAGGCTGCTGCGCAACCACGTGAACCCGTCGGGAGAGCGAGACACGCCTCC